>CATKUP010000167.1:600000-1101000 GCA_949786385.1 Onychomys leucogaster | reverse complement strand
CCTGTGGTTTGTATCAGTTTCCGAAGCAGAGTTGTACTAGATATGGTCCGTGTGTGTAGGAAACACAGTTCTTTTGTTCTGTGCACACTCACGTTTCCCACCTTATTAGAGACTCTAGAATGCAAGAACATGCTTCTTGCTCTAAAGCAGAGTGTGTTTCATGTAAGAGAACTGGGCTGTGTGTTTCCCTTCAGAAACGGAGTTAAATGGCAGGCTCTGTGTCGTCCTACATGCAAGACTTCGTTTCAGGTAAACGCACTCACTTTTGAGCTCAAACGAAGCTACATCTTTCACAAAGCTCACACGTTTCTCACTCATAAGTGAAAAGGATTGGATGTTAGAGGGCCTGTGGTTTCTATCAGTTTCCGAAGCAGAGTTGAACTAGATATGGTCCGTGTGTGTAGGAAACACAGTTCTTTTGTTCTGAGCCCACTCACGTTTCCCACCTTATTAGAGACTCTAGAATGCAAGAGCATGCTTCTTGCTCTAAAGCAGAGTGTCTTTCATGGATGAGAACTGTGCTGTGTGTTTCCCTTCAGAAACAGAGTTAAATGGCAGGCTCTTTGTCTTCCTACAAGCAAGACGTAGTTTCAGGTAAACGCAGTCAGTTTTGAGCTCAAACGAAGCTACATCATTGACGACGCTCACAAGTTTCTCGCTCTTAACAAAAGGCACTGGATGTTAGAGGGCCTGTGGTTTGTATCAGTTTCAGAAGCAGAGTTGAACTAGATATGGTCCGTCTGTGTAGGAAACACAGTTCTTTTGTTCTGAGCACACTCACGTTTCCCAACTTATTAGAGACTCTAGAAAGCAAGAGCTTGCTTCTTGCTCTAAAGCAGATTGTCTTTCATGGATGAGAACTGTGCTGTGTGTTTCCCTTCAGAAACGGAGTTAAATGGCAGGCTGTGTGTCCTCCTACAAGCAAGAATTCGTTTCAGATAAACGCAGTCACTTTTGAGCTCAAAGGAAGCTACATAGTTCACGAAGCTCACACGTTTCTCGCTCTTAAGTGAAAAGCATTGGATGTTAGAGGGCCTGTGGTTTGTATCAGTTTCCGAAGCAGAGTTGAACTAGATATGGTCCGTGTGTGTAGGAAACACAGTTCTTTTGTTCTGAGCACACTCACGTTTCGACCTTATTAGAGACTCTAGAATGCAAGAGCATGCTTCTTGCTCTAAAGCAGAGTGTGTTTCATTGATGAGAACTGTGCTGTGTGTTTCCCTTCAGAAACGGAGTTAAATGGCAGACTCAGTGTCTTCCTACAAGCAAAAAATAGTTTCAGGTAAACGCAGTCACTTTTGTACTCAAACGAAGCTACATAGTTCACGAAGCTCACACGTTTCTCGCTCTTAAGTGAAAAGCATTGGATGTTAGAGGGCCTTTGGTTTGTATCAGTTTCAGAAGAAGAGTTGAACTAGATATGGTCCCTGGGTGTAGGAAACACAGTTCTTTTGTTCTGAGCACAATCACGTTTCCCGCATTATTACAGACTCTAGAAAGCAAGAGCTTGCTTCTTGCTCTAAAGCAGAGTGTCTTTCATGGATGAGAACTGTGCTGTGTGTTTCCCTTCAGAAACGGAGTTAAATGGCAGGCTCTGTGTCTTCCTACAAGCTAGACTTCTTTTCAGGTAAACGCAGTCACTTTTGAGCTCAAATGAAGCTACATCGTTCACGAAGCTCTCACGTATCTCGCTCTTAACTGAAAGGCATTGGATGTTAGAGGGTCCATGGTTTGCATCAGTTTCAAAAGCAGAGTTGAACTAGATATGGTCCGCGTGTGTAGGAAACACAGTTCTTTTGTTCTGAGCACACACATGTTTCCAGCCTTATTAGGGACTCTAGAAAGCAAGAGCTTGCTTCTTGCTCTAAAGCAGAGTATGTTACATGGAAGAGAACTGTGCTGTGTGTTTCCCTTCAGAAACAGAGTTAAATGGCTGGCTCTGTGTCGTCCGACAAGCAAGACTTCGTTGTTTCAGGTAAACGCACTCACTTTTGAGCTCAAACGAAGCTACATCTTTCACAAAGCTCACACGTTTCTCACTCATAAGTGAAAAGGATTGGATGTTAGAGGGCCTGTGGTTTGTATCAATTTCAGAAGCAGAGTTGAAGTAGATTTGGTCTGTGCGTGTAGGAAACACAGTTCTTTTGTTCTGAGCACACTCACGTTTCCCACCTTATTAGAGACTCTAGAATGCGAGAGCATGCTTCTTGCTCTAAAGCAGAGTGTCTTTCATGGATGAGAACTGTGCTGTGTGTTTCCCTTCAGAAACGGAGTTAAATGGCAGGCTCTTTGTCTTCCTACAAGCAAGACGTAGTTTCAGGTAAACGCAGTCACTTTTGAGCTCAAACGAAGGTACATCCTTGACGACGCTCACACGTTTCTCGTTCTTAACAAAAGACACTGGATGTTAGAGGGCCTGTGGTTTGTATCAGTTTCAGAAGCAGAGTTGAACTAGATATGGTCCGTCTGTGTAGGAAACACAGTTCTTTTGTTCTGAGCACACTCAAGTTTCCCGCCTTATTAGAGACTCTAGAATGCGAGAGCATGTTTCTTGCTCTTAAGCAGAGTGTGTTTCATGGATGAGAACTGTGCTGTGTTTTTCCCTTCAGAAACGGAGTTAAATGGCAGGCTCTGTGTCTTCCTACTAGCAAGACTTCGTTTCAGGTAAATGCAGGCATTTTTGAGCTCAAAGGAAGCTACATCGTTCAAGAAGCTCACACGTTTCTCGCTCTTAAGTGAAAAGCATTGGATGTTAGAGGGCGTGTGGTTTGTATCAGTTTCAGAAGAAGAGTTGAACTAGATATGGTCCGTGTGTGTAGGAAACACAGTTCTATTGTTCTGAGCACACACATGTTTCCCAACTTATTAGAGACTCTAGAAAGCAAAAGCTTGCTTCTTGCTCTAAAGCAGATTGTCTTTCATGGATGAGAACTGTGCTGTGTGTTTCCCTTCAGAAACGGAGTTAAATGGCAGGCTCTGTGTCCTCCTACATGCAAGAATTCGTTTCAGATAAACGCAGTCACTTTTGAGCTCAAAGGAAGCTACATAGTTCACGAAGCTCACACGTTTCTCGCTCTTAAGTGAAAAGCATTGGATGTTAGAGGGCCTGTGGTTTGTATCAGTTTCCGAAGCAGAGTTGTACTAGATATGGTCCGTGTGTGTAGGAAACACAGTTCTTTTGTTCTGTGCACACTCACGTTTCCCACCTTATTAGAGACTCTAGAATGCAAGAACATGCTTCTTGCTCTAAAGCAGAGTGTGTTTCATGGATGAGAACTGTGCTGTGTGTTTCCCTTCATAAACGGAGTTAAATGGCAGACTCAGTGTCTTCCTACAAGCAAGACTTCGTTTCAGGTAAACGCAGTCACTTTTGAGCTCAAGGGAAGCTACATAGTTCACGAAGCTCACACGTTTCTCGCGCTTAAGTGAAAAGCATTGGATGTTAGAGGGCCTGTGGTTTGTATCAGTTTCAGAAGAAGAGTTGAACTAGATATGGTCCCTGGGTGTAGGAAACACAGTTCTTTTGTTCTGAGCACACTCACGTTTCCCGCATTATTACAGACTCTAGAAAGCAAGAGCTTGCTTCTTGCTCTAAAGCAGAGTGTCTTTCATGGATGAGAACTGTGCTGTGTGTTTCCCTTCAGTAACGGAGTTAAATGGCAGGCTCTGTGTCTTCCTACAAGCAAGACTTCGTTTCAGGTAAACGCAGTCACTTTTTAGCTCAAACGAAGCTACATCTTTCACAAAGCTCACACGTTTCTCGCTCTTAACTGAAAGGCATTGGATGTTAGAGGGCCTGTGGTTTGTATCAGTTTCAGAAGCAGAGTTGAACTAGATATGGTCCGTGTGTGTAGGAAACACAGCTCTTTTTTTCTGAGCACTCTCATGTTTCCCGCCTTTTTAGAGACCCTAGAATCAAGAGCTTGCTTCTTGCTCTAAAGCAAATCGTCTTTCATGGATGAGAACTGTGCTGGGTGTTTCCCTTCAGAAACGGAGTTAAATGGCAGGCTCTGTGTCCTCCTACAAGCAAGAATTCGTTTCAGATAAACGCAGTCACTTTTGAGCTCAAACAAAGCTACATAGTTCACGAAGCTCACACGTTTCTCGCTCTTAAGTGAAAAGCATTGGATGTTAGAGGGCCTGTGGTTTGTATCAGTTTCAGAAGAAGAGTTGAACTAGATATGTTCCCTGGGTGTAGGAAACACAGTTCTTTTGTTCTGAGCACACTCACCTTTCCCGCCTTATTAGAGAATCTTGAAAGCAAGAGCTTGCTTCTTGCTCTAAAGCAGAGTGTCTTTCATGGATGAGAACTGTGATGTGTGTTTCCCTTCAGCAACGGAGTTAAATGGCAGGCTCTGTGTCTTCCTACATGCAAGACTTCGTTTCAGGTAAACGCAGTCACTTTTGAGCTCAAATGAAGCTACATCTTTCACAAAGCTCACACGTTTCTCGCTCTTAAGTGAAAAGCATTGGATGTTAGAGGGCCTGTGGTTTGTATCAGTTTCAGAAGCAGAGTTGAACTAGATATGGTCCGTCTGTGTAGGAAACACAGTTCTTTTGTTCTGAGCACACTCACGTTTCCCGCCTTATTAGAGACTATAGAAAGCAAGAGCTTGCTTCTTGCTCTAAAGCAGAGTGTCTTTCATGGATGAGAACTGTGCTGTGTGTTTCCCTTCAGTAACGGAGTTAAATGGCAGGCTCTGTGTCTTCCTACAAGCAAGACTTCGTTTCAGGTAAACGCAGTCACTTTTTAGCTCAAACGAAGCTACATCTTTCACAAAGCTCACACGTTTCTCGCTCTTAACTGAAAGGCATTGGATGTTAGAGGGCCTGTGGTTTGTATCAGTTTCAGAAGCAGAGTTGAACTAGATATGGTCCGTGTGTGTAGGAAACACAGCTCTTTTTTTCTGAGCACTCTCATGTTTCCCGCCTTTTTAGAGACCCTAGAATGCAAGAGCTTGCTTCTTGCTCTAAAGCAAATCGTCTTTCATGGGTGAGAACTGTGCTGGGTGTTTCCCTTCAGAAACGGAGTTAAATGGCAGGCTCTGTGTCCTCCTACAAGCAAGAATTCGTTTCAGATAAACGCAGTCACTTTTGAGCTCAAGGGAAGCTACATAGTTCACGAAGCTCACACGTTTCTCGCTCTTAAGTGAAAAGCATTGGATGTTAGAGGGCCTGTGGTTTGTATCAGTTTCAGAAGAAGAGTTGAACTAGATATGGTCCCTGGGTGTAGGAAACACAGTTCTTTTGTTCTGAGCACACTCACGTTTCCGGCATTATTACAGACTCTAGAAAGCAAGAGCTTGCTTCTTGCTCTAAAGCAGAGTGTCTTTCATGGATGAGAACTGTGCTGTGTGTTTCCCTTCAGAAACGGACTTAAATGGCAGGCTCTGTGTCTTCCTACAAGCTAGACTTCGTTTCAGGTAAACGCAGTCACTTTTGAGCTCAAATGAAGCTACATCGTTCACGAGGCTCTCACGTTTCTCGCTCTTAACTGAAAGGAATTGGATGTTAGAGGGTCTATGGTTTGTATCAGTTTCAAAAGCAGAGTTGAACTAGATATGGTCCGTGTGTGTAGGAAACACAGTTCTTTTGTTCTGAGCACACTCATGTTTCCCGCCTTATTAGAGACTCTAGAAAGCAAGAGCTTGCTTCTTGCTCTAAAGCAGAGTGTGTTTCATGGAAGAGAACTGTGCTGTGTGTTTCCCTTCAGAAACGGAGTTAAATGGCAGGCTCTGTGTCGTCCTACAAGCAAGACTTCGTTGTTTCAGGTAAACGCACTCACTTTTGAGCTCAAACGAAGCTACATCTTTCACAAAGCTCACACGTTTCTCACTCATAAGTGAAAAGGATTGGATGTTAGAGGGCCTGTGGTTTGTATCAGTTTCCGAGGCAGAGTTGAACTAGATATGGTCCGTGTGTGTAGGAAACACAGTTCTTTTGTTTTGAGCACACTCACGTTTCCCACCTTATTAGAGACTCTAGAATGCAAGAGCATGCTTCTTGCTCTAAAGCAAATCGTCTTTCATGGATGAGAACTGTGCTGGGTGTTTCCCTTCAGAAACGGAGTTAAATGGCAGGCTCTGTGTCCTCCTACAAGCAAGAATTCATTTCAGATAAACGCAGTCACTTTGGAGCTCAAGGGAAGCTACATAGTTCACGAAGCGCACACGTTTCTCGCTCTTAAGTGAAAAGCATTGGATGTTAGAGGGCCTGTGGTTTGTATCAGTTTCAGAAGCAGAGTTGAACTAGATATGGTCCGTGTGTGTAGGAAACACAGTTCTTTTGTTCTGAGCACACTCAAGTTTCCCGCCTTATTAGAGACCCTAGAATGCAAGAGCTTGCTTCTTGCTCTAAAGCAGACGGTCTGTCATTGATGAGAACTGTGCTGTGTCTTTCCCTTCAGAAACGGAGTTAAATGGCAGGCTCTGTGTCGTCTTACAAGCAAGACTTCGTTGTTTCAGGTAAACGCACTCACTTTTGAGCTCAAACGAAGCTACATCTTTCACAAAGCTCACACGTTTCTCACTCATAAGTGAAAAGGATTGGATGTTAGAGGGCCTGTGGGTTGTATCAGTTTCCGAAGCAGAGTTGAACTAGATATGGTCCGTGTGTGTAGGAAACACAGTTCTTTTGTTCTGAGAACACTCACGTTTCCCACCTTATTAGAGACTCTAGAATGCAAGAGCATGCTTCTTGCTCTAAAGCAGAGTGTCTTTCATGGATGAGAACTGTGCTGTGTGTTTCCCTTCAGAAACGGAGTTAAATGGCAGGCTCTGTGTCTTCCTACAAGCAAGACGTAGTTTCAGGTAAACGCAGTCACTTTTGAGCTCAAACGAAGCTACATCGTTCACGACGCTCACACGTTTCTCGCTCTTAAAAAAGGCACTGGATGTTAGAGGGCCTGTGGTTTTTATCAGGTTCAGAAGTAGAGTTGAACTAGATATGGTCCCTGTGTGTAGGAAACACAGTTCTTTTGTTCTGAGCACACTCACGTTTCCCGCCTTATTAGAGACTATAGAAAGCAAGAGCTTGCTTCTTGCTCTAAAGCAGAGTGTCTTTCATGGATGAGAACTGTGCTGTGTGTTTCCCTTCAGTAACGGAGTTAAATGGCAGGCTCTGTGTCTTCCTACAAGCAAGACTTCGTTTCAGGTAAACGCAGTCACTTTTGAGCTCAAACGAAGCTACATCTTTCACAAAGGTCACACGTTTCTCACTCTTAAGTGAAAAGCATTGGATGTTAGAGGGCCTGTGGTTTGTATCAGTTTCAGAAGCAGAGTTGAACTAGATATGGTCCGTGTGTGTAGGAAACACAGTTCTTTTTTTCTGAGCACACTCATGTTTCCCGCCTTATTAGAGACCCTAGAATGCAAGAGCTTGCTTCTTGCTCTAAAGCAAATCGTCTTTCATGGATGAGAACTGTGCTGGGTGTTTCCCTTCAGAAACGGAGTTAAATGGCAGCCTCTGTGTCCTCCTACAAGCAAGAATTCGTTTCAGATAAACGCAGTCACTTTGGAGCTCAAGGGAAGCTACATAGTTCACGAAGCTCACACGTTTCTCGCTCTAAAGTGAAAAGCATTGGATGTTAGAGGGCCTGTGGTTTGTATCAGTTTCAGAAGAAGAGTTGAACTAGATATGGTCCCTGGGAGTAGGAAACACAGTTCTTTTGTTCTGAGCACATTCAAGTTTCCCGCCTTATTAGAGACTCTTGAAAGCAAGAGCTTGCTTCTTGCTCTAAAGCAGAGTGTCTTTCATGGATGAGAACTGTGTTGTGTGTTTCCCTTCAGAAACGGAGTTAAATGGCAGGCTCTGTGTCGTCCTACAAGCAAGACTTCGTTGTTTCAGGTAAACGCACTCACTTTTGAGCTCAAACGAAGCTACATCTTTCACAAAGCTCACACGTTTCTCACTCATTAGTGAAAAGGATTGGATGTTAGAGGGCCTGTGGTACGTATCAGTTTCCCAAGCAGAGTTGAACTAGATATGGTCCGTGTGTGTAGGAAACACAGTTCTTTTGTTCTGAGCACACTCATGTTTCCCACCTTATTAGAGACTCTATAATGCAAGAGCTTGCTTCTTGCTCTAAAGCAGAGTGTCTTTCATGGATGAGAACTGTGCTGTGTGTTTCCCTTCAGAAACGGAGTTAAATGGCAGGCTCTGTGTCTTCCTACAAGCAAGACTTCGTTTCAGGTAAACGCAGTCACTTTTGAGCTCAAACGAAGCTACATCTTTCACAAAGGTCACACGTTTCTCACTCTTAAGTGAAAAGCATTGGATGTTAGAGGGCCTGTGGTTTGTATCAGTTTCAGAAGCAGAGTTGAACTAGATATGGTCCGTGTGTGTAGGAAACACAGTTCTTTTTTTCTGAGCACACTCATATTTCCCGCCTTATTAGAGACCCTAGAATGCAAGAGCTTGCTTCTTGCTCTAAAGCAGAGTGTCTTTCATGGATGAGAACTGTGTTGTGTGTTTCCCTTCAGAAACGGAGTTAAATGGCAGTCTCTGTGTCGTCCTACAAGAAAGACTTCGTTGTTTCAGGTAAACGCACTCACTTTTGAGCTCAAACGAAGCTACATCTTTCACAAAGCTCACACGTTTCTCACTCATTAGTGAAAAGGATTGGATGTTAGAGGGCCTGTGGTTTGTATCAGTTTCAGAAGCAGAGTTGAACTAGATATGGTCCGTGTGTGTAGGAAACACAGTTCTTTTGTTCTGAGCACACTCATGTTTCCCACCTTATTAGAGACTCTATAATGCAAGAGCTTGCTTCTTGCTCTAAAGCAGAGTGTCTTTCATGGATGAGAACTGTGCTGTGTGTTTCCCTTCAGAAACGGAGTTAAATGGCAGGCTCTGTGTCTTCCTACAAGCAAGACGTAGTTTCAGGTAAACGCAGTCACTTTTGAGCTCATACGAAGCTACATCGTTCACGACGCTCACACGTTTCTCGCTCTTAACAAAAGGCACTGGATGTTAGAGGGCCTGTGGTTTGTAACAGTTTCAGAAGCAGAGTTGAACTAGATATGGTCCCTGTGTGTAGGAAACACAGTTCTTTTGTTCTGAGCACACTCACGTTTCCCGCCTTATTATAGACTATAGAAAGCAAGAGCTTGCTTCTTGCTCTAAAGCAGAGTGTCTTTCATGGATGAGAACTGTGCTGTGTGTTTCCCTTCATAAACGGAGTTAAATGGCAGACTCAGTGTCTTCCTACAAGCAAGACTTCGTTTCAGGTAAACGCAGTCACTTTTGAGCTCAAGGGAAGCTACATAGTTCACGAAGCTCACACGTTTCTCGCTCTTAAGTGAAAAGCATTGGATGTTAGAGGGCCTGTGGTTTGTATCAGTTTCAGAAGAAGAGTTGAACTAGATATGGTCCCTGGGAGTAGGAAACACAGTTCTTTTGTTCTGAGCACACTCACGTTTCCCGCCTTATTAGAGACTCTTGAAAGCAAGAGCTTGCTTCTTGCTCTAAAGCAGAGTGTCTTTCATGGATGAGAACTGTGTTGTGTGTTTCCCTTCAGAAACGGAGTTAAATGGCAGGCTCTGTGTCGTCCTACAAGCAAGACTTCGTTGTTTCAGGTAAACGCACTCACTTTTGAGCTCAAACGAAGCTACATCTTTCACAAAGCTCACACGTTTCTCACTCATTAGTGAAAAGGATTGGATGTTAGAGGGCCTGTGGTACGTATCAGTTTCCCAAGCAGAGTTGAACTAGATATGGTCCGTGTGTGTAGGAAACACAGTTCTTTTGTTCTGAGCACACTCATGTTTCCCACCTTATTAGAGACTCTATAATGCAAGAGCTTGCTTCTTGCTCTAAAGCAGAGTGTCTTTCATGGATGAGAACTGTGCTGTGTGTTTCCCTTCAGAAACGGAGTTAAATGGCAGGCTCTGTGTCTTCCTACAAGCAAGACTTCGTTTCAGGTAAACGCAGTCACTTTTGAGCTCAAACGAAGCTACATCTTTCACAAAGGTCACTCGTTTCTCACTCTTAAGTGAAAAGCATTGGATGTTAGAGGGCCTGTGGTTTGTATCAGTTTCAGAAGCAGAGTTGAACTAGATATGGTCCGTGTGTGTAGGAAACACAGTTCTTTTTTTCTGAGCACACTCATGTTTCCCGCCTTATTAGAGACCCTAGAATGCAAGAGCTTGCTTCTTGCTCTAAAGCAAATCGTCTTTCATGGATGAGAACTGTGCTGGGTGTTTCCCTTCAGAAACGGAGTTAAATGGCAGGCTCTGTGTCCTCCTACAAGCAAGAATTCGTTTCAGATAAACGCAGTCACTTTGGAGCTCAAGGGAAGCTACATAGTTCACGAAGCTCACACGTTTCTCGCTCTTAAGTGAAAAGCATTGGATGTTAGAGGGCCTGTGGTTTGTATCAGTTTCAGAAGAAGAGTTGAACTAGATATGGTCCCTGGGAGTAGGAAACACAGTTCTTTTGTTCTGAGCACACTCACGTTTCCCGCCTTATTAGAGACTCTTGAAAGCAAGAGCTTGCTTCTTGCTCTAAAGCAGAGTGTCTTTCATGGATGAGAACTGTGTTGTGTGTTTCCCTTCAGAAACGGAGTTAAATGGCAGGCTCTGTGTCGTCCTACAAGCAAGACTTCGTTGTTTCAGGTAAACGCACTCACTTTTGAGCTCAAACGAAGCTACATCTTTCACAAAGCTCACACGTTTCTCACTCATTAGTGAAAAGGATTGGATGTTAGAGGGCCTGTGGTACGTATCAGTTTCCCAAGCAGAGTTGAACTAGATATGGTCCGTGTGTGTAGGAAACACAGTTCTTTTGTTCTGAGCACACTCATGTTTCCCACCTTATTAGAGACTCTATAATGCAAGAGCTTGCTTCTTGCTCTAAAGCAGAGTGTCTTTCATGGATGAGAACTGTGCTGTGTGTTTCCCTTCAGAAACGGAGTTAAATGGCAGGCTCTGTGTCTTCCTACAAGCAAGACGTAGTTTCAGGTAAACGCAGTCACTTTTGAGCTCAAACGAAGCTACATCGTTCACGACGCTCACACGTTTCTCGCTCTTAACAAAAGGCACTGGATGTTAGAGGGCCTGTGGTTTGTAACAGTTTCAGAAGCAGAGTTGAACTAGATATGGTCCCTGTGTGTAGGAAACACAGTTCTTTTGTTCTGAGCACACTCCCGTTTCCCGCCTTATTAGAGACTATAGAAAGCAAGAGCTTGCTTCTTGCTCTAAAGCAGAGTGTGTTTCATGGATGAGAACTGTGCTGTGTGTTTCCCTTCAGAAACGGAGTTAAATGGCAGGCTCTGTGTCTTCCTACAAGCAAGACTTCGTTTCAGGTAAACGCAGTCACTTTTGAGCTCAAACGAAGCTACATCTTTCACAAAGGTCACACGTTTCTGGCTCTTAAGTGAAAAGCATTGGATGTTAGAGGGCCTGTGGTTTGCATCAGTTTCAGAAGCAGAGTTGAACTAGATATGGTCCGTGTGTGTAGGAAACACAGTTCTTTTTTTCTGAGCACACTCAAGTTTCCCGCCTTATTAGAGACCCTAGAATGCAAGAGCTTGCTTCTTGCTCTAAAGCAAATCGTCTTTCATGGATGAGAGCTGTGCTGGGTGTTTCCCTTCAGAAACGGGGTTAAATGGCAGGCTCTGTGTCTTCCTACTAGCAAGACTTCGTTTCAGGTAAACGCAGTCACTTTTGAGCTCAAACGAAGCTACATCTTTCACAAAGCTCACACGTTTCTCACTCATTAGTGAAAAGGATTGGATGTTAGAGGGCCTGTGGTACGTATCAGTTTCCCAAGCAGAGTTGAACTAGATATGGTCCGTGTGTGTAGGAAACACAGTTCTTTTGTTCTGAGCACACTCATGTTTCCCACCTTATTAGAGACTCTATAATGCAAGAGCTTGCTTCTTGCTCTAAAGCAGAGTGTCTTTCATGGATGAGAACTGTGCTGTGTGTTTCCCTTCAGAAACGGAGTTAAATGGCAGGCTCTGTGTCGTCCTACAAGAAAGACTTCGTTGTTTCAGGTAAACGCACTCACTTTTGAGCTCAAACGAAGCTACATCTTTCACAAAGCTCACACGTTTCTCACTCATTAGTGAAAAGGATTGGATGTTAGAGGGCCTGTGGTTTGTATCAGTTTCAGAAGCAGAGTTGAACTAGATATGGTCCGTGTGTGTAGGAAACACAGTTCTTTTGTTCTGAGCACACTCATGTTTCCCACCTTATTAGAGACTCTATAATGCAAGAGCTTGCTTCTTGCTCTAAAGCAGAGTGTCTTTCATGGATGAGAACTGTGCTGTGTGTTTCCCTTCAGAAACGGAGTTAAATGGCAGGCTCTGTGTCTTCCTACAAGCAAGACGTAGTTTCAGGTAAACGCAGTCACTTTTGAGCTCAAACGAAGCTACATCGTTCACGACGCTCACACGTTTCTCGCTCTTAACAAAAGGCACTGGATGTTAGAGGGCCTGTCGTTTGTAACAGTTTCAGAAGCAGAGTTGAACTAGATATGGTCCCTGTGTGTAGGAAACACAGTTCTTTTGTTCTGAGCACACTCACGTTTCCCGCCTTATTATAGACTATAGAAAGCAAGAGCTTGCTTCTTGCTCTAAAGCAGAGTGTCTTTCATGGATGAGAACTGTGCTGTGTGTTTCCCTTCATAAACGGAGTTAAATGGCAGACTCAGTGTCTTCCTACAAGCAAGACTTCGTTTCAGGTAAACGCAGTCACTTTTGAGCTCAAGGGAAGCTACATAGTTCACGAAGCTCACACGTTTCTCGCTCTTAAGTGAAAAGCATTGGATGTTAGAGGGCCTGTGGTTTGTATCAGTTTCAGAAGCAGAGTTGAACTAGATATGGTCCCTGGGAGTAGGAAACACAGTTCTTTTGTTCTGAGCACACTCACGTTTCCCGCCTTATTAGAGACTCTTGAAAGCAAGAGCTTGCTTCTTGCTCTAAAGCAGAGTGTCTTTCATGGATGAGAACTGTGTTGTGTGTTTCCCTTCAGAAACGGAGTTAAATGGCAGGCTCTGTGTCGTCCTACAAGCAAGACTTCGTTGTTTCAGGTAAACGCACTCACTTTTGAGCTCAAACGAAGCTACATCTTTCACAAAGCTCACACGTTTCTCACTCATTAGTGAAAAGGATTGGATGTTAGAGGGCCTGTGGTACGTATCAGTTTCCCAAGCAGAGTTGAACTAGATATGGTCCGTGTGTGTAGGAAACACAGTTCTTTTGTTCTGAGCACACTCATGTTTCCCACCTTATTAGAGACTCTATAATGCAAGAGCTTGCTTCTTGCTCTAAAGCAGAGTGTCTTTCATGGATGAGAACTGTGCTGTGTGTTTCCCTTCAGAAACGGAGTTAAATGGCAGGCTCTGTGTCTTCCTACAAGCAAGACGTAGTTTCAGGTAAACGCAGTCACTTTTGAGCTCAAACGAAGCTACATCTTTCACAAAGGTCACACGTTTCTCACTCTTAAGTGAAAAGCATTGGATGTTAGAGGGCCTGTGGTTTGTATCAGTTTCAGAAGCAGAGTTGAACTAGATATGGTCCGTGTGTGTAGGAAACACAGTTCTTTTTTTCTGAGCACACTCATGTTTCCCGCCTTATTAGAGACCCTAGAATGCAAGAGCTTGCTTCTTGCTCTAAAGCAAATCGTCTTTCATGGATGAGAACTGTGCTGGGTGTTTCCCTTCAGAAACGGAGTTAAATGGCAGGCTCTGTGTCCTCCTACAAGCAAGAATTCGTTTCAGATAAACGCAGTCACTTTGGAGCTCAAGGGAAGCTACATAGTTCACGAAGCTCACACGTTTCTCGCTCTTAAGTGAAAAGCATTGGATGTTAGAGGGCCTGTGGTTTGTATCAGTTTCAGAAGAAGAGTTGAACTAGATATGGTCCCTGGGAGTAGGAAACACAGTTCTTTTGTTCTGAGCACACTCACGTTTCCCGCCTTATTAGAGACTCTTGAAAGCAAGAGCTTGCTTCTTGCTCTAAAGCAGAGTGTCTTTCATGGATGAGAACTGTGTTGTGTGTTTCCCTTCAGAAACGGAGTTAAATGGCAGGCTCTGTGTCGTCCTACAAGCAAGACTTCGTTGTTTCAGGTAAACGCACTCACTTTTGAGCTCAAACGAAGCTACATCTTTCACAAAGCTCACACGTTTCTCACTCATTAGTGAAAAGGATTGGATGTTAGAGGGCCTGTGGTACGTATCAGTTTCCCAAGCAGAGTTGAACTAGATATGGTCCGTGTGTGTAGGAAACACAGTTCTTTTGTTCTGAGCACACTCATGTTTCCCACCTTATTAGAGACTCTATAATGCAAGAGCTTGCTTCTTGCTCTAAAGCAGAGTGTCTTTCATGGATGAGAACTGTGCTGTGTGTTTCCCTTCAGAAACGGAGTTAAATGGCAGGCTCTGTGTCTTCCTACAAGCAAGACGTAGTTTCAGGTAAACGCAGTCACTTTTGAGCTCAAACGAAGCTACATCGTTCACGACGCTCACACGTTTCTCGCTCTTAACAAAAGGCACTGGATGTTAGAGGGCCTGTGGTTTGTAACAGTTTCAGAAGCAGAGTTGAACTAGATATGGTCCCTGTGTGTAGGAAACACAGTTCTTTTGTTCTGAGCACACTCACGTTTCCCGCCTTATTAGAGACTATAGAAAGCAAGAGCTTGCTTCTTGCTCTAAAGCAGAGTGTGTTTCATGGATGAGAACTGTGCTGTGTGTTTCCCTTCAGAAACGGAGTTAAATGGCAGGCTCTGTGTCTTCCTACAAGCAAGACTTCGTTTCAGGTAAACGCAGTCACTTTTGAGCTCAAACGAAGCTACATCTTTCACAAAGGTCACACGTTTCTGGCTCTTAAGTGAAAAGCATTGGATGTTAGAGGGCCTGTGGTTTGCATCAGTTTCAGAAGCAGAGTTGAACTAGATATGGTCCGTGTGTGTAGGAAACACAGTTCTTTTTTTCTGAGCACACTCAAGTTTCCCGCCTTATTAGAGACCCTAGAATGCAAGAGCTTGCTTCTTGCTCTAAAGCAAATCGTCTTTCATGGATGAGAGCTGTGCTGGGTGTTTCCCTTCAGAAACGGAGTTAAATGGCAGGCTCTGTGTCTTCCTACTAGCAAGACTTCGTTTCAGGTAAACGCAGTCACTTTTGAGCTCAAACGAAGCTACATCTTTCACAAAGGTCACACGTTTCTCGCTCTTAAGTGAAAAGCATTGGATGTTAGAGGGCCTGTGGTTTGCATCAGTTTCAGAAGCAGAGTTGAACTAGATATGGTCCGTGTGTGTATGAAACACAATTCTTTTTTTCTGAGCACACTCACGTTTCCCGCCTTATTAGAGACTCTTGAAAGCAAGAGCTTGCTTCGTGCTCTAAAGCAGAGTGTCTTTCATGGATGAGAACTGTGTTGTGTGTTTCCCTTCAGAAACGGAGTTAAATGGCAGGCTCTGTGTCGTCCTACAAGCAAGACTTCGTTGTTTCAGGTAAACGCACTCACTTTTGAGCTCAAACGAAGCTACATCTTTCACAAAGCTCACACGTTTCTCACTCATTATTGAAAAGGATTGGATGTTAGAGGGCCTGTGGTACGTATCAGTTTCCCAAGCAGAGTTGAACTAGATATGGTCCGTGTGTGTAGGAAACACAGTTCTTTTGTTCTGAGCACACTCATGTTTCCCACCTTATTAGAGACTCTATAATGCAAGAGCTTGCTTCTTGCTCTAAAGCAGAGTGTCTTTCATGGATGAGAACTGTGCTGTGTGTTTCCCTTCAGAAACGGAGTTAAATGGCAGGCTCTGTGTCTTCCGACAAGCAAGACTTCGTTTCAGGTAAACGCAGTCAGTTTTGAGCTCAAACGAAGCTACATCTTTCACAAAGGTCACACGTTTCTCACTCTTAAGTGAAAAGCATTGGATGTTAGAGGGCCTGTGGTTTGTATCAGTTTCAGAAGCAGAGTTGAACTAGATATGGTCCGTGTGTGTAGGAAACACAGTTCTTTTTTTCTGAGCACACTCATGTTTCCCGCCTTATTAGAGACCCTAGAATGCAAGAGCTTGCTTCTTGCTCTAAAGCAGAGTGTCTTTCATGGATGAGAACTGTGTTGTGTGTTTCCCTTCAGAAACGGAGTTAAATGGCAGGCTCTGTGTCGTCCTACAAGAAAGACTTCGTTGTTTCAGGTAAACGCACTCACTTTTGAGCTCAAACGAAGCTACATCTTTCACAAAGCTCACACGTTTCTCACTCATTAGTGAAAAGGATTGGATGTTAGAGGGCCTGTGGTTTGTATCAGTTTCAGAAGCACAGTTGAACTAGATATGGTCCGTGTGTGTAGGAAACACAGTTCTTTTGTTCTGAGCACACTCATGTTTCCCACCTTATTAGAGACTCTATAATGCAAGAGCTTGCTTCTTGCTCTAAAGCAGAGTGTCTTTCATGGATGAGAACTGTGCTGTGTGTTTCCCTTCAGAAACGGAGTTAAATGGCAGGCTCTGTGTCTTCCTACAAGCAAGACGTAGTTTCAGGTAAACGCAGTCACTTTTGAGCTCAAAAGAAGCTACATCGTTCACGACGCTCACACGTTTCTCGCTCTTAACAAAAGGCACTGGATGTTAGAGGGCCTGTGGTTTGTAACAGTTTCAGAAGCAGAGTTGAACTAGATATGGTCCCTGTGTGTAGGAAACACAGTTCTTTTGTTCTGAGCACACTCACGTTTCCCGCCTTATTATAGACTATAGAAAGCAAGAGCTTGCTTCTTGCTCTAAAGCAGAGTGTCTTTCATGGATGAGAACTGTGCTGTGTGTTTCCCTTCAGAAACGGAGTTAAATGGCAGGCTCTGTGTCTTCCTACAAGCAAGACTTCGTTTCAGGTAAACGCAGTCACTTTTGAGCTCAAACGAAGCTACATCTTTCACAAAGGTCACACGTTTCTCGCTCTTAAGTGAAAAGCATTGGATGTTAGAGGGCCTGTGGTTTGCATCAGTTTCAGAAGCAGAGTTGAACTAGATATTGTCCGTGTGTGTAGGAAACACAGTTCTTTTTTTCTGAGCACACTCAAGTTTCCCGCCTTATTAGAGACCCTAGAATGCAAGAGCTTGCTTCTTGCTCTAAAGCAAATCGTCTTTCATGGATGAGAGCTGTGCTGGGTGTTTCCCTTCAGAAACGGAGTTAAATGGCAGGCTCTGTGTCTTCCTACTAGCAAGACTTCGTTTCAGGTAAATGCAGTCATTTTTGAGCTCAAAGGAAGCTACATAGTTCACGAAGCGCACACGTTTCTCGCTCTTAAGTGAAAAGCATTGGATGTTAGAGGGCCTGTGGTTTGTATCAGTTTCAGAAGCAGAGTTGAACTAGAAATGGTCCGTGTTTGTAGGAAACACAGTTCTTTTGTTCTGAGCACACTCACGTTTCCCGCCTTATTAGAGGACTCTTGAAAGCAAGAGCTTGCTTCTTGCTCTAAAGCAGAGTGTCTTTCATGGATGAGAACTGTGCTGTGTGTTTCCCTTCAGTAACGGAGTTAAATGGCAGGCTCTGTGTCTTCCTACAAGCAAGACTTCGTTTCAGGTAAACGCAGTCACTTTTGAGCTCAAACGAAGCTACATCTTTCACAAAGGTCACACGTTTCTCACTCTTAAGTGAAAAGCATTGGATGTTAGAGGGCCTGTGGTTTGTATCAGTTTCAGAAGCAGAGTTGAACTAGATATGGTCCGTGTGTGTAGGAAACACAGTTCTTTTGTTCTGAGCACACTCATGTTTCCCGCCTTATTAGAGACCCTAGAATGCAAGAGCTTGCTTCTTGCTCTAAAGCAAATCGTCTTTCATGGATGAGAACTGTGCTGGGTGTTTCCCTTCAGAAACGGAGTTAAATGGCAGGCTCTGTGTCCTCCTACAAGCAAGAATTCGTTTCAGATAAACGCAGTCACTTTGGAGCTCAAGGGAAGCTACATAGTTCACAAAGCTAACACGTTTCTCGCTCTTAAGTGAAAAGCATTGGATGTTAGAGGGCCTGTGGTTTGTATCAGTTTCAGAAGAAGAGTTGAACTAGATATGGTCCCTGGGTGTAGGAAACACAGTTCTTTTGTTCTGAGCACACTCACGTTTCCCGCCTTATTAGAGAATCTTGAAAGCAAGAGCTTGCTTCTTGCTCTAAAGCAGAGTGTCTTTCATGGATGAGAACTGTGTTGTGTGTTTCCCTTCAGAAACGGAGTTAAATGGCAGGCTCTGTGTCGTCCTACAAGCAAGACTTCGTTGTTTCAGGTAAACGCACTCACTTTTGAGCTCAAATGAAGCTACATCTTTCACAAAGCTCACACGTTTCTCACTCATTAGTGAAAAGGATTGGATGTTAGAGGGCCTGTGGTACGTATCAGTTTCCCAAGCAGAGTTGAACTAGATATGGTCCGTGTGTGTAGGAAACACAGTTCTTTTGTTCTGAGCACACTCATGTTTCCCACCTTATTAGAGACTCTATAATGCAAGAGCTTGCTTCTTGCTCTAAAGCAGAGTGTCTTTCATGGATGAGAACTGTGCTGTGTGTTTCCCTTCACAAACGGAGTTAAATGGCAGGCTCTGTGTCTTCCTACAAGCAAGACGTAGTTTCAGGTAAACGCAGTCACTTTTGAGCTCAAACGAAGCTACATCGTTCACGACGCTCACACGTTTCTCGCTCTTAACAAAAGGCACTGGATGTTAGAGGGCCTGTGGTTTGTAACAGTTTCTGAAGCAGAGTTGAACTAGATATGGTCCCTGTGTGTATGAAACACATTTCTTTTGTTCTGAGCACACTCACGTTTCCCGCCTTATTAGAGACTATAGAAAGCAAGAGCTTGCTTCTTGCTCTAAAGCAGAGTGTGTTTCATGGAAGAGAACTGTGCTGTGTGTTTCCCTTCAGAAACGGAGTTAAATGGCAGGCTCTGTGTCGTCCTACAAGCAAGACTTCGTTTCAGGTAAACGCAGTCACTTTTGAGCTCAAACGAAGCTACATCTTTCACAAAGGTCACACGTTTCTCACTCTTAAGTGAAAAGCATTGGATGTTAGAGGGCCTGTGGTTTGTATCAGTTTCAGAAGCAGAGTTGAACTAGATATGGTCCGTGTGTGTAGGAAACACAGTTCTTTTTTTCTGAGCACACTCATGTTTCCCGCCTTATTAGAGACCCTAGAATGCAAGAGCTTGCTTCTTGCTCTAAAGCAAATCGTCTTTCATGGATGAGAACTGTGCTGGGTGTTTCCCTTCAGAAACGGAGTTAAATGGCAGGCTCTGTGTCCTCCTACAAGCAAGAATTCGTTTCAGATAAACGCAGTCACTTTGGATCTCAAGGGAAGCTACATAGTTCACGAAGCTCACACGTTTCTCGCTCTTAAGTGAAAAGCATTGGATGTTAGAGGGCCTGTGGTTTGTATCAGTTTCAGAAGAAGAGTTGAACTAGATATGGTCCCTGGGAGTAGGAAACACAGTTCTTTTGTTCTGAGCACACTCACGTTTCCCGCCTTATTAGAGACTCTTGAAAGCAAGAGCTTGCTTCTTGCTCTAAAGCAGAGTGTCTTTCATGGATGAGAACTGTGTTGTGTGTTTCCCTTCAGAAACGGAGTTAAATGGCAGGCTCTGTGTCGTCCTACAAGCAAGACTTCGTTGTTTCAGGTAAACGCACTCACTTTTGAGCTCAAACGAAGCTACATCTTTCACAAAGCTCACACGTTTCTCACTCATTAGTGAAAAGGATTGGATGTTAGAGGGCCTGTGGTACGTATCAGTTTCCCAAGCAGAGTTGAACTAGATATGGTCCGTGTGTGTAGGAAACACAGTTCTTTTGTTCTGAGCACACTCATGTTTCCCACCTTATTAGAGACTCTATAATGCAAGAGCTTGCTTCTTGCTCTAAAGCAGAGTGTCTTTCATGGATGAGAACTGTGCTGTGTGTTTCCCTTCAGAAACGGAGTTAAATGGCAGGCTCTGTGTCTTCCTACAAGCAAGACGTAGTTTCAGGTAAACGCAGTCACTTTTGAGCTCAAACGAAGCTACATCGTTCACGACGCTCACACGTTTCTCGCTCTTAACAAAAGGCACTGGATGTTAGAGGGCCTGTGGTTTGTAACAGTTTCAGAAGCAGAGTTGAACTAGATATGGTCCCTGTGTGTAGGAAACACAGTTCTTTTGTTCTGAGCACACTCACGTTTCCCGCCTTATTAGAGACTATAGAAAGCAAGAGCTTGCTTCTTGCTCTAAAGCAGAGTGTGTTTCATGGATGAGAACTGTGCTGTGTGTTTCCCTTCAGAAACGGAGTTAAATGGCAGGCTCTGTGTCTTCCTACAAGCAAGACTTCGTTTCAGGTAAACGCAGTCACTTTTGAGCTCAAACGAAGCTACATCTTTCACAAAGGTCACACGTTTCTGGCTCTTAAGTGAAAAGCATTGGATGTTAGAGGGCCTGTGGTTTGCATCAGTTTCAGAAGCAGAGTTGAACTAGATATGGTCCGTGTGTGTAGGAAACACAGTTCTTTTTTTCTGAGCACACTCAAGTTTCCCGCCTTATTAGAGACCCTAGAATGCAAGAGCTTGCTTCTTGCTCTAAAGCAAATCGTCTTTCATGGATGAGAGCTGTGCTGGGTGTTTCCCTTCAGAAACGGAGTTAAATGGCAGGCTCTGTGTCTTCCTACTAGCAAGACTTCGTTTCAGGTAAACGCAGTCACTTTTGAGCTCAAACGAAGCTACATCTTTCACAAAGGTCACACGTTTCTCGCTCATAAGTGAAAAGGATTGGATGTTAGAGGGCCTGTGGTTTGCATCAGTTTCAGAAGCAGAGTTGAACTAGATATGGTCCGTGTGTGTATGAAACACAATTCTTTTTTTCTGAGCACACTCACGTTTCCCGCCTTATTAGAGACTCTTGAAAGCAAGAGCTTGCTTCTTGCTCTAAAGCAGAGTGTCTTTCATGGATGAGAACTGTGTTGTGTGTTTCCCTTCAGAAACGGAGTTAAATGGCAGGCTCTGTGTCGTCCTACAAGCAAGACTTCGTTGTTTCAGGTAAACGCACTCACTTTTGAGCTCAAACGAAGCTACATCTTTCACAAAGCTCACACGTTTCTCACTCATTAGTGAAAAGGATTGGATGTTAGAGGGCCTGTGGTACGTATCAGTTTCCCAAGCAGAGTTGAACTAGATATGGTCCGTGTGTGTAGGAAACACAGTTCTTTTGTTCTGAGCACACTCATGTTTCCCACCTTATTAGAGACTCTATAATGCAAGAGCTTGCTTCTTGCTCTAAAGCAGAGTGTCTTTCATGGATGAGAACTGTGCTGTGTGTTTCCCTTCAGAAACGGAGTTAAATGGCAGGCTCTGTGTCTTCCGACAAGCAAGACGTAGTTTCAGGTAAACGCAGTCACTTTTGAGCTCAAACGAAGCTACATCGTTCACGACGCTCACACGTTTCTCGCTCTTAACAAAAGGCACTGGATGTTAGAGGGCCTGTGGTTTGTAACAGTTTCAGAAGCAGAGTTGAACTAGATATGGTCCCTGTGTGTAGGAAACACAGTTCTTTTGTTCTGAGCACACTCACGTTTCCCGCCTTATTAGAGACTATAGAAAGCAAGAGCTTGCTTCTTGCTCTAAAGCAGAGTGTGTTTCATGGATGAGAACTGTGCTGTGTGTTTCCCTTCAGAAACGGAGTTAAATGGCAGGCTCTGTGTCTTCCTACAAGCAAGACTTCGTTTCAGGTAAACGCAGTCACTTTTGAGCTCAAACGAAGCTACATCTTTCACAAAGGTCACACGTTTCTGGCTCTTAAGTGAAAAGCATTGGATGTTAGAGGGCCTGTGGTTTGCATCAGTTTCAGAAGCAGAGTTGAACTAGATATGGTCCGTGTGTGTAGGAAACACAGTTCTTTTTTTCTGAGCACACTCAAGTTTCCCGCCTTATTAGAGACCCTAGAATGCAAGAGCTTGCTTCTTGCTCTAAAGCAAATCGTCTTTCATGGATGAGAGCTGTGCTGGGTGTTTCCCTTCAGAAACGGAGTTAAATGGCAGGCTCTGTGTCTTCCTACTAGCAAGACTTCGTTTCAGGTAAACGCAGTCACTTTTGAGCTCAAACGAAGCTACATCTTTCACAAAGGTCACACGTTTCTCGCTCATAAGTGAAAAGGATTGGATGTTAGAGGGCCTGTGGTTTGCATCAGTTTCAGAAGCAGAGTTGAACTAGATATGGTCCGTGTGTGTATGAAACACAATTCTTTTTTTCTGAGCACACTCACGTTTCCCGCCTTATTAGAGACTCTTGAAAGCAAGAGCTTGCTTCTTGCTCTAAAGCAGAGTGTCTTTCATGGATGAGAACTGTGTTGTGTGTTTCCCTTCAGAAACGGAGTTAAATGGCAGGCTCTGTGTCGTCCTACAAGCAAGACTTCGTTGTTTCAGGTAAACGCACTCACTTTTGAGCTCAAACGAAGCTACATCTTTCACAAAGCTCACACGTTTCTCACTCATTAGTGAAAAGGATTGGATGTTAGAGGGCCTGTGGTACGTATCAGTTTCCCAAGCAGAGTTGAACTAGATATGGTCCGTGTGTGTAGGAAACACAGTTCTTTTGTTCTGAGCACACTCATGTTTCCCACCTTATTAGAGACTCTATAATGCAAGAGCTTGCTTCTTGCTCTAAAGCAGAGTGTCTTTCATGGATGAGAACTGTGCTGTGTGTTTCCCTTCAGAAACGGAGTTAAATGGCAGGCTCTGTGTCTTCCGACAAGCAAGACTTCGTTTCAGGTAAACGCAGTCACTTTTGAGCTCAAACGAAGCTACATCTTTCACAAAGGTCACACGTTTCTCACTCTTAAGTGAAAAGCATTGGATGTTAGAGGGCCTGTGGTTTGTATCAGTTTCAGAAGCAGAGTTGAACTAGATATGGTCCGTGTGTGTAGGAAACACAGTTCTTTTTTTCTGAGCACACTCATGTTTCCCGCCTTATTAGAGACCCTAGAATGCAAGAGCTTGCTTCTTGCTCTAAAGCAGAGTGTCTTTCATGGATGAGAACTGTGTTGTGTGTTTCCCTTCAGAAACGGAGTTAAATGGCAGGCTCTGTGTCGTCCTACAAGAAAGACTTCGTTGTTTCAGGTAAACGCACTCACTTTTGAGCTCAAACGAAGCTACATCTTTCACAAAGCTCACACGTTTCTCACTCATTAGTGAAAAGGATTGGATGTTAGAGGGCCTGTGGTTTGTATCAGTTTCAGAAGCACAGATGAACTAGATATGGTCCGTGTGTGTAGGAAACACAGTTCTTTTGTTCTGAGCACACTCATGTTTCCCACCTTATTAGAGACTCTATAATGCAAGAGCTTGCTTCTTGCTCTAAAGCAGAGTGTCTTTCATGGATGAGAACTGTGCTGTGTGTTTCCCTTCAGAAACGGAGTTAAATGGCAGGCTCTGTGTCTTCCTACAAGCAAGACGTAGTTTCAGGTAAACGCAGTCACTTTTGAGCTCAAAAGAAGCTACATCGTTCACGACGCTCACACGTTTCTCGCTCTTAACAAAAGGCACTGGATGTTAGAGGGCCTGTGGTTTGTAACAGTTTCAGAAGCAGAGTTGAACTAGATATGGTCCCTGTGTGTAGGAAACACAGTTCTTTTGTTCTGAGCACACTCACGTTTCCCGCCTTATTATAGACTATAGAAAGCAAGAGCTTGCTTCTTGCTCTAAAGCAGAGTGTCTTTCATGGATGAGAACTGTGCTGTGTGTTTCCCTTCAGAAACGGAGTTAAATGGCAGGCTCTGTGTCTTCCTACAAGCAAGACTTCGTTTCAGGTAAACGCAGTCACTTTTGAGCTCAAACGAAGCTACATCTTTCACAAAGGTCACACGTTTCTCGCTCTTAAGTGAAAAGCATTGGATGTTAGAGGGCCTGTGGTTTGCATCAGTTTCAGAAGCAGAGTTGAACTAGATATTGTCCGTGTGTGTAGGAAACACAGTTCTTTTTTTCTGAGCACACTCAAGTTTCCCGCCTTATTAGAGACCCTAGAATGCAAGAGCTTGCTTCTTGCTCTAAAGCAAATCGTCTTTCATGGATGAGAGCTGTGCTGGGTGTTTCCCTTCAGAAACGGAGTTAAATGGCAGGCTCTGTGTCTTCCTACTAGCAAGACTTCGTTTCAGGTAAATGCAGTCATTTTTGAGCTCAAAGGAAGCTACATAGTTCACGAAGCGCACACGTTTCTCGCTCTTAAGTGAAAAGCATTGGATGTTAGAGGGCCTGTGGTTTGTATCAGTTTCAGAAGCAGAGTTGAACTAGAAATGGTCCGTGTTTGTAGGAAACACAGTTCTTTTGTTCTGAGCACACTCACGTTTCCCGCCTTATTAGAGGACTCTTGAAAGCAAGAGCTTGCTTCTTGCTCTAAAGCAGAGTGTCTTTCATGGATGAGAACTGTGCTGTGTGTTTCCCTTCAGTAACGGAGTTAAATGGCAGGCTCTGTGTCTTCCTACAAGCAAGACTTCGTTTCAGGTAAACGCAGTCACTTTTGAGCTCAAACGAAGCTACATCTTTCACAAAGGTCACACGTTTCTCACTCTTAAGTGAAAAGCATTGGATGTTAGAGGGCCTGTGGTTTGTATCAGTTTCAGAAGCAGAGTTGAACTAGATATGGTCCGTGTGTGTAGGAAACACAGTTCTTTTTTTCTGAGCACACTCATGTTTCCCGCCTTATTAGAGACCCTAGAATGCAAGAGCTTGCTTCTTGCTCTAAAGCAAATCGTCTTTCATGGATGAGAACTGTGCTGGGTGTTTCCCTTCAGAAACGGAGTTAAATGGCAGGCTCTGTGTCCTCCTACAAGCAAGAATTCGTTTCAGATAAACGCAGTCACTTTGGAGCTCAAGGGAAGCTACATAGTTCACAAAGCTCACACGTTTCTCGCTCTTAAGTGAAAAGCATTGGATGTTAGAGGGCCTGTGGTTTGTATCAGTTTCAGAAGAAGAGTTGAACTAGATATGGTCCCTGGGTGTAGGAAACACAGTTCTTTTGTTCTGAGCACACTCACGTTTCCCGCCTTATTAGAGAATCTTGAAAGCAAGAGCTTGCTTCTTGCTCTAAAGCAGAGTGTCTTTCATGGATGAGAACTGTGTTGTGTGTTTCCCTTCAGAAACGGAGTTAAATGGCAGGCTCTGTGTCGTCCTACAAGCAAGACTTCGTTGTTTCAGGTAAACGCACTCACTTTTGAGCTCAAACGAAGCTACATCTTTCACAAAGCTCACACGTTTCTCACTCATTAGTGAAAAGGATTGGATGTTAGAGGGCCTGTGGTACGTATCAGTTTCCCAAGCAGAGTTGAACTAGATATGGTCCGTGTGTGTAGGAAACACAGTTCTTTTGTTCTGAGCACACTCATGTTTCCCACCTTATTAGAGACTCTATAATGCAAGAGCTTGCTTCTTGCTCTAAAGCAGAGTGTCTTTCATGGATGAGAACTGTGCTGTGTGTTTCCCTTCACAAACGGAGTTAAATGGCAGGCTCTGTGTCTTCCTACAAGCAAGACGTAGTTTCAGGTAAACGTAGTCACTTTTGAGCTCAAACGAAGCTACATCGTTCACGACGCTCACACGTTTCTCGCTCTTAACAAAAGGCACTGGATGTTAGAGGGCCTGTGGTTTGTAACAGTTTCAGAAGCAGAGTTGAACTAGATATGGTCCCTGTGTGTATGAAACACAGTTCTTTTGTTCTGAGCACACTCACGTTTCCCGCCTTATTAGAGACTATAGAAAGCAAGAGCTTGCTTCTTGCTCTAAAGCAGAGTGTGTTTCATGGAAGAGAACTGTGCTGTGTGTTTCCCTTCAGAAACGGAGTTAAATGGCAGGCTCTGTGTCGTCCTACAAGCAAGACTTCGTTGTTTCAGGTAAACGCACTCACTTTTGAGCTCAAACGAAGCTACATCTTTCACAAAGCTCACACGTTTCTCACTCATAAGTGAAAAGGATTGGATGTTAGAGGGCCTGTGGTTTGTATCAGTTTCCGAAGCAGAGTTGAACTAGATATGGTCCGTGTGTGTAGGAAACACAGTTCTTTTGTTCTGAGCACACTCACGTTTCCCACCTTATTAGAGACTCTAGAATGCAAGAGCATGCTTCTTGCTCTAAAGCAGAGTGTGTTTCATGGATGAGAACTGTGCTTTGTGTTTCCCTTCAGAAACGGAGTTAAATGGCAGGCTCTGTGTCCTCCTACAAGCAAGAATTCGTTTCAGGTAAATGCAGTCATTTTTGAGCTCAAAGGAAGCTACATTGTTCACGAAGCGCACACGTTTCTCGCTCTTAAGTGAAAAGCATTGGATGTTAGAGGGCCTGTGGTTTGTATCAGTTTCAGAAGCAGAGTTGAACTAGATATGGTCCGTGTGTGTAGGAAACACAGTTCTTTTGTTCTGAGCACACTCAAGTTTCCCGCCTTATTAGAGACCCTAGAATGCAAGAGCTTGCTTCTTGCTCTAAAGCAGAGTGTCTTTCATGGATGAGAACTGTGCTGTGTGTTTCCCTTCAGAAACGGAGTTAAATGGCAGGCTCTGTGTCTTCCTACAAGCAAGACTTCGTTTCAGGTAAACGCAGTCACTTTTGAGCTCAAACGAAGCTACATCTTTCACAAAGGTCACACGTTTCTCACTCTTAAGTGAAAAGCATTGGATGTTAGAGGGCCTGTGGTTTGTATCAGTTTCAGAAGCAGAGTTGAACTAGATATGGTCCGTGTGTGTAGGAAACACAGTTCTTTTTTTCTGAGCACACTCATGTTTCCCGCCTTATTAGAGACCCTAGAATGCAAGAGCTTGCTTCTTGCTCTAAAGCAGAGTGTCTTTCATGGATGAGAACTGTGTTGTGTGTTTCCCTTCAGAAACGGAGTTAAATGGCAGGCTCTGTGTCGTCCTACAAGAAAGACTTCGTTGTTTCAGGTAAACGCACTCACTTTTGAGCTCAAACGAAGCTACATCTTTCACAAAGCTCACACGTTTCTCACTCATTAGTGAAAAGGATTGGATGTTAGAGGGCCTGTGGTTTGTATCAGTTTCAGAAGCACAGTTGAACTAGATATGGTCCGTGTGTGTAGGAAACACAGTTCTTTTGTTCTGAGCACACTCATGTTTCCCACCTTATTAGAGACTCTATAATGCAAGAGCTTGCTTCTTGCTCTAAAGCAGAGTGTCTTTCATGGATGAGAACTGTGCTGTATGTTTCCCTTCAGAAACGGAGTTAAATGGCAGGCTCTGTGTCTTCCTACAAGCAAGACGTAGTTTCAGGTAAACGCAGTCACTTTTGAGCTCAAACGAAGCTACATCGTTCACGACGCTCACACGTTTCTCGCTCTTAACAAAAGGCACTGGATGTTAGAGGGCCTGTGGTTTGTAACAGTTTCAGAAGCAGAGTTGAACTAGATATGGTCCCTGTGTGTAGGAAACACAGTTCTTTTGTTCTGAGCACACTCACGTTTCCCGCCTTATTATAGACTATAGAAAGCAAGAGCTTGCTTCTTGCTCTAAAGCAGAGTGTCTTTCATGGATGAGAACTGTGCTGTGTGTTTCCCTTCAGAAACGGAGTTAAATGGCAGGCTCTGTGTCTTCCTACAAGCAAGACTTCGTTTCAGGTAAACGCAGTCACTTTTGAGCTCAAACGAAGCTACATCTTTCACAAAGGTCACACGTTTCTCGCTCTTAAGTGAAAAGCATTGGATGTTAGAGGGCCTGTGGTTTGCATCAGTTTCAGAAGCAGAGTTGAACTAGATATGGTCCGTGTGTGTAGGAAACACAGTTCTTTTTTTCTGAGCACACTCAAGTTTCCCGCCTTATTAGAGACCCTAGAATGCAAGAGCTTGCTTCTTGCTCTAAAGCAAATCGTCTTTCATGGATGAGAGCTGTGCTGGGTGTTTCCCTTCAGAAACGGAGTTAAATGGCAGGCTCTGTGTCTTCCTACTAGCAAGACTTCGTTTCAGGTAAATGCAGTCATTTTTGAGCTCAAAGGAAGCTACATAGTTCACGAAGCGCACACGTTTCTCGCTCTTAAGTGAAAAGCATTGGATGTTAGAGGGCCTGTGGTTTGTATCAGTTTCAGAAGCAGAGTTGAACTAGAAATGGTCCGTGTTTGTAGGAAACACAGTTCTTTTGTTCTGAGCACACTCACGTTTCCCGCCTTATTAGAGGACTCTTGAAAGCAAGAGCTTGCTTCTTGCTCTAAAGCAGAGTGTCTTTCATGGATGAGAACTGTGCTGTGTGTTTCCCTTCAGTAACGGAGTTAAATGGCAGGCTCTGTGTCTTCCTACAAGCAAGACTTCGTTTCAGGTAAACGCAGTCACTTTTGAGCTCAAACGAAGCTACATCTTTCACAAAGGTCACACGTTTCTCACTCTTAAGTGAAAAGCATTGGATGTTAGAGGGCCTGTGGTTTGTATCAGTTTCAGAAGCAGAGTTGAACTAGATATGGTCCGTGTGTGTAGGAAACACAGTTCTTTTTTTCTGAGCACACTCATGTTTCCCGCCTTATTAGAGACCCTAGAATGCAAGAGCTTGCTTCTTGCTCTAAAGCAAATCGTCTTTCATGGATGAGAACTGTGCTGGGTGTTTCCCTTCAGAAACGGAGTTAAATGGCCTGCTCTGTGTCCTCCTACAAGCAAGAATTCGTTTCAGATAAACGCAGTCACTTTGGAGCTCAAGGGAAGCTACATAGTTCACGAAGCTCACACGTTTCTCGCTCTTAAGTGAAAAGCATTGGATGTTAGAGGGCCTGTGGTTTGTATCAGTTTCAGAAGAAGAGTTGAACTAGATATGGTCCCTGGGTGTAGGAAACACAGTTCTTTTGTTCTGAGCACACTCACGTTTCCCGCCTTATTAGAGAATCTTGAAAGCAAGAGCTTGCTTCTTGCTCTAAAGCAGAGTGTCTTTCATGGATGAGAACTGTGCTGTGTGTTTCCCTTCAGTAACGGAGTTAAATGGCAGGCTCTGTGTCGTCCTACAAGCAAGACTTCGTTGTTTCAGGTAAACGCACTCACTTTTGAGCTCAAACGAAGCTACATCTTTCACAAAGCTCACACGATTCTAACTCATAAGTGAAAAGGATTGGATGTTAGAGGGCCTGTGGTACGTATCAGTTTCCCAAGCAGAGTTGAACTAGATATGGTCCGTGTGTGTAGGAAACACAGTTCTTTTGTTCTGAGCACACTCATGTTTCCCACCTTATTAGAGACTCTATAATGCAAGAGCTTGCTTCTTGCTCTAAAGCAGAGTGTCTTTCATGGATGAGAACTGTGCTGTGTGTTTCCCTTCACAAACGGAGTTAAATGGCAGGCTCTGTGTCTTCCTACAAGCAAGAATTCGTTTCAGGTAAACGCAGTCACTTTTGAGCTCAAACGAAGCTACATCGTTCACGACGCTCACACATTTCTCGCTCTTAACAAAAGGCACTGGATGTTAGAGGACCTGTGGTTTGTAACAGTTTCAGAAGCAGAGTTGAACTAGATATGGTCCCTGTGTGTATGAAACACAGTTCTTTTGTTCTGAGCACACTCACGTTTCCCGCCTTATTAGAGACTATAGAAAGCAAGAGCTTGCTTCATGCTCTAAAGCAGAGTGTGTTTCATGGAAGAGAACTGTGCTGTGTGTTTCCCTTCAGAAACGGAGTTAAATGGCAGGCTCTGTGTCGTCCTACAAGCAAGACTTCGTTGTTTCAGGTAAACGCACTCACTTTTGAGCTCAAATGAAGCTACATCTTTCACAAAGCTCACACGTTTCTCACTCATAAGTGAAAAGGATTGGATGTTAGAGGGCCTGTGGTTTGTATCAGTTTCCGAAGCAGAGTTGAACTAGATATGGTCCGTGTGTGTAGGAAACACAGTTCTTTTGTTCTGAGCACACTCACGTTTCCCACCTTATTAGAGACTCTAGAATGCAAGAGCATGCTTCTTGCTCTAAAGCAGAGTGTGTTTCATGGATGAGAACTGTGCTTTGTGTTTCCCTTCAGAAACGGAGTTAAATGGCAGGCTCTGTGTCCTCCTACAAGCAAGAATTCGTTTCAGGTAAATGCAGTCATTTTTGAGCTCAAAGGAAGCTACATTGTTCACAAAGCGCACACGTTTCTGGCTCTTAAGTGAAAAGCATTGGATGTTAGAGGGCCTGTGGTTTGTATCAGTTTCAGAAGCAGAGTTGAACTAGATATGGTCCGTGTGTGTAGGAAACACAGTTCTTTTGTTCTGAGCACACTCAAGTTTCCCGCCTTATTAGAGACCCTAGAATGCAAGAGCTTGCTTCTTGCTCTAAAGCAGACGGTCTTTCATTGATGAGAACTGTGCTGTGTGTTTCCCTTCAGAAACGGAGTTAAATGGCAGGCTCTGTGTCTTCCTACAAGCAAGACTTCGTTTCAGGTAAACGCAGTCACTTTTGAGCTCAAACGAAGCTACATCTTTCACAAAGGTCACACGTTTCTCGCTCTTAAGTGAAAAGCATTGGATGTTAGAGGGCCTGTGGTTTGCATCAGTTTCAGAAGCAGAGTTGAACTAGATATGGTCCGTGTGTGTAGGAAACACAGTTCTTTTTTTCTGAGCACACTCAAGTTTCCCGCCTTATTAGAGACCCTAGAATGCAAGAGCTTGCTTCTTGCTCTAAAGCAAATCGTCTTTCATGGATGAGAGCTGTGCTGGGTGTTTCCCTTCAGAAACGGAGTTAAATGGCAGGCTCTGTGTCTTCCTACTAGCAAGACTTCGTTTCAGGTAAATGCAGTCATTTTTGAGCTCAAAGGAAGCTACATAGTTCACGAAGCGCACACGTTTCTCGCTCTTAAGTGAAAAGCATTGGATGTTAGAGGGCCTGTGGTTTGTATCAGTTTCAGAAGCAGAGTTGAACTAGAAATGGTCCGTGTTTGTAGGAAACACAGTTCTTTTGTTCTGAGCACACTCACGTTTCCCGCCTTATTAGAGACTCTTGAAAGCAAGAGCTTGCTTCTTGCTCTAAAGCAGAGTGTGTTTCATGGAAGAGAACTGTGGTGTGTGTTTCCCTTCAGAAACGGAGTTAAATGGCAGGCTCTGTGTCTTCCTACAAGCAAGACTTCGTTTCAGGTAAACGCAGTCACTTTTGAGCTCAAACGAAGCTACATCTTTCACAAAGGTCACACGTTTCTCACTCTTAAGTGAAAAGCATTGGATGTTAGAGGGCCTGTGGTTTGTATCAGTTTCAGAAGCAGAGTTGAACTAGATATGGTCCGTGTGTGTAGGAAACACAGTTCTTTTTTTCTGAGCACACTCATGTTTCCTGCCTTATTAGAGACCCTAGAATGCAAGAGCTTGCTTCTTGCTCTAAAGCAAATCGTCTTTCATGGATGAGAACTGTGCTGGGTGTTTCCCTTCAGAAACGGAGTTAAATGGCAGGCTCTGTGTCCTCCTACAAGCAAGAATTCGTTTCAGATAAACGCAGTCACTTTGGAGCTCAAGGGAAGCTACATAGTTCACGAAGCTCACACGTTTCTCGCTCTTAAGTGAAAAGCATTGGATGTTAGAGGGCCTGTGGTTTGTATCAGTTTCAGAAGAAGAGTTGAACTAGATATGGTCCCTGGGTGTAGGAAACACAGTTCTTTTGTTCTGAGCACACTCACGTTTCCCGCCTTATTAGAGACTCTTGAAAGCAAGAGCTTGCTTCTTGCTCTAAAGCAGAGTGTCTTTCATGGATGAGAACTGTGTTGTGTGTTTCCCTTCAGAAACGGAGTTAAATGGCAGGCTCTGTGTCGTCCTACAAGCAAGACTTCGTTGTTTCAGGTAAACGCACTGACTTTTGAGCTCAAACGAAGCTACATCTTTCACAAAGCTCACACGTTTCTCACTCATTAGTGAAAAGGATTGGATTTTAGAGGGCCTGTGGTACGTATCAGTTTCCCAAGCAGAGTTGAACTAGATATGGTCCGTGTGTGTAGGAAACACAGTTCTTTTGTTCTGAGCACACTCATGTTTCCCACCTTATTAGAGACTCTATAATGCAAGAGCTTGCTTCTTGCTCTAAAGCAGAGTGTCTTTCATGGATGAGAACTGTGCTGTGTGTTTCCCTTCAGAAACGGAGTTAAATGGCAGGCTCTGTGTCTTCCTACAAGCAAGACTTCGTTTCAGGTAAACGCAGTCACTTTTGAGCTCAAACGAAGCTACATCGTTCACGACGCTCACACGTTTCTCGCTCTTAACAAAAGGCACTGGATGTTAGAGGGCCTGTGGTTTGTAACAGTTTCAGAAGCAGAGTTGAACTAGATATGGTCCCTGTGTGTAGGAAACACAGTTCTTTTGTTCTGAGCACACTCACGTTTCCCGCCTTATTAGAGACTATAGAAAGCAAGAGCTTGCTTCTTGCTCTAAAGCAGAGTGTCTTTCATGGATGAGAACTGTGCTGTGTGTTTCCCTTCAGAAACGGAGTTAAATGGCAGGCTCTGTGTCTTCCTACTAGCAAGACTTCGTTTCAGGTAAACGCAGTCACTTTTGAGCTCAAACGAAGCTACATCTTTCACAAAGGTCACACGTTTCTCGCTCTTAAGTGAAAAGCATTGGATGTTAGAGGGCCTGTGGTTTGCATCAGTTTCAGAAGCAGAGTTGAACTAGATATGGTCCGTGTGTGTAGGAAACACAGTTCTTTTGTTCTGAGCACACTCACGTTTCCCGCCTTATTAGAGACTCTTGAAAGCAAGAGCTTGCTTCTTGCTCTAAAGCAAATCGTCTTTCATGGATGAGAGCTGTGCTGGGTGTTTCCCTTCAGAAACGGAGTTAAATGGCAGGCTCTGTGTCTTCCTACTAGCAAGACTTCGTTTCAGGTAAATGCAGTCATTTTTGAGCTCAAAGGAAGCTACATAGTTCACGAAGCGCACACGTTTCTCGCTCTTAAGTGAAAAGCATTGGATGTTAGAGGGCCTGTGATTTGTATCAGTTTCAGAAGCAGAGTTGAACTAGAAATGGTCCGTGTTTGTAGGAAACACAGTTCTTTTGTTCTGAGCACACTCACGTTTCCCGCCTTATTAGAGACTCTTGAAAGCAAGAGCTTGCTTCTTGCTCTAAAGCAGAGTGTCTTTCATGGATGAGAACTGTGCTGTGTGTTTCCCTTCAGTAACGGAGTTAAATGGCAGGCTCTGTGTCTTCCTACAAGCAAGACTTCGTTTCAGGTAAACGCAGTCACTTTTGAGCTCAAACGAAGCTACATCTTTCACAAAGGTCACACGTTTCTCACTCTTAAGTGAAAAGCATTGGATGTTAGAGGGCCTGTGGTTTGTATCAGTTTCAGAAGCAGAGTTGAACTAGATATGGTCCGTGTGTGTAGGAAACACAGTTCTTTTGTTCTGAGCACACTCATGTTTCCCACCTTATTAGAGACTCTATAATGCAAGAGCTTGCTTCTTGCTCTAAAGCAGAGTGTCTTTCATGGATGAGAACTGTGTTGTGTGTTTCCCTTCAGAAACGGAGTTAAATGGCAGCCTCTGTGTCGTCCTACAAGCAAGACTTCGTTGTTTCAGGTAAACGCACTCACTTTTGAGCTCAAACGAAGCTACATCGTTCACGACGCTCACACGTTTCTCGCTCTTAACAAAAGGCACTGGATGTTAGAGGGCCTGTGGTTTGTAACAGTTTCAGAAGCAGAGTTGAACTAGATATGGTCCCTGTGTGTATGAAACACAGTTCTTTTGTTCTGAGCACACTCACGTTTCCCGCCTTATTAGAGACTATAGAAAGCAAGAGCTTGCTTCTTGCTCTAAAGCAGAGTGTGTTTCATGGAAGAGAACTGTGCTGTGTGTTTCCCTTCAGAAACGGAGTTAAATGGCAGGCTCTGTGTCGTCCTACAAGCAAGACTTCGTTGTTTCAGGTAAACGCACTCACTTTTGAGCTCAAACGAAGCTACATCTTTCACAAAGCTCACACGTTTCTCACTCTTAACTGAAACGCATTGGATGTTAGAGGGCCTGTGGTTTGTATCAGTTTCAGAAGAAGAGTTGAACTAGATATGGTCCCTGGGTGTAGGAAACACAGTTCTTTTGTTCTGAGCACACTCACGTTTCCCGCCTTATTAGAGACTCTTGAAAGCAAGAGCATGCTTCTTGCTCTAAAGCAGAGTGTCTTTCATTGATGAGAACTGTGCTGTGTGTTTCCCTTCAGAAACGGAGTTAAATGGCAGGCTCTGTGTCTTCCTACAAGCAAGACTTCGTTTCAGGTAAACGCAGTCACTTTTGAGCTCAAACGAAGCTACATCTTTCACAAAGGTCACACGTTTCTCACTCTTAAGTGAAAAGCATTGGATGTTAGAGGGCCTGTGGTTTGTATCAGTTTCAGAAGCAGAGTTGAACTAGATATGGTCCGTGTGTGTAGGAAACACAGTTCTTTTTTTCTGAGCACACTCATGTTTCCCGCCTTATTAGAGACCCTAGAATGCAAGAGCTTGCTTCTTGCTCTAAAGCAAATCGTCTTTCATGGATGAGAACTGTGCTGGGTGTTTCCCTTCAGAAACGGAGTTAAATGGCAGGCTCTGTGTCCTCCTACAAGCAAGAATTCGTTTCAGATAAACGCAGTCACTTTGGAGCTCAAGGGAAGCTACATAGTTCACAAAGCTCACACGTTTCTCGCTCTTAAGTGAAAAGCATTGGATGTTAGAGGGCCTGTGGTTTGTATCAGTTTCAGAAGAAGAGTTGAACTAGATATGGTCCCTGGGTGTAGGAAACACAGTTCTTTTGTTCTGAGCACTCTCACGTTTCCCGCCTTATTAGAGAATCTTGAAAGCAAGAGCTTGCTTCTTGCTCTAAAGCAGAGTGTCTTTCATGGATGAGAACTGTGTTGTGTGTTTCCCTTCAGAAACGGAGTTAAATGGCAGGCTCTGTGTCGTCCTACAAGCAAGACTTCGTTGTTTCAGGTAAACGCACTCACTTTTGAGCTCAAACGAAGCTACATCTTTCACAAAGCTCACACGTTTCTCACTCATTAGTGAAAAGGATTGGATGTTAGAGGGCCTGTGGTACGTATCAGTTTCCCAAGCAGAGTTGAACTAGATATGGTCCGTGTGTGTAGGAAACACAGTTCTTTTGTTCTGAGCACACTCATGTTTCCCACCTTATTAGAGACTCTATAATGCAAGAGCTTGCTTCTTGCTCTAAAGCAGAGTGTCTTTCATGGATGAGAACTGTGCTGTGTGTTTCCCTTCACAAACGGAGTTAAATGGCAGGCTCTGTGTCTTCCTACAAGCAAGACGTAGTTTCAGGTAAACGCAGTCACTTTTGAGCTCAAACGAAGCTACATCGTTCACGACGCTCACACGTTTCTCGCTCTTAACAAAAGGCACTGGATGTTAGAGGGCCTGTGGTTTGTAACAGTTTCAGAAGCAGAGTTGAACTAGATATGGTCCCTGTGTGTATGAAACACAGTTCTTTTGTTCTGAGCACACTCACGTTTCCCGCCTTATTAGAGACTATAGAAAGCAAGAGCTTGCTTCTTGCTCTAAAGCAGAGTGTGTTTCATGGAAGAGAACTGTGCTGTGTGTTTCCCTTCAGAAACGGAGTTAAATGGCAGGCTCTGTGTCGTCCTACAAGCAAGACTTCGTTGTTTCAGGTAAACGCACTCACTTTTGAGCTCAAACGAAGCTACATCTTTCACAAAGCTCACACGTTTCTCACTCATAAGTGAAAAGGATTGGATGTTAGAGGGCCTGTGGTTTGTATCAGTTTCCGAAGCAGAGTTGAACTAGATATGGTCCGTGTGTGTAGGAAACACAGTTCTTTTGTTCTGAGCACACTCACGTTTCCCACCTTATTAGAGACTCTAGAATGCAAGAGCATGCTTCTTGCTCTAAAGCAGAGTGTGTTTCATGGATGAGAACTGTGCTTTGTGTTTCCCTTCAGAAACGGAGTTAAATGGCAGGCTCTGTGTCCTCCTACAAGCAAGAATTCGTTTCAGGTAAATGCAGTCATTTTTGAGCTCAAAGGAAGCTACATTGTTCACGAAGCGCACACGTTTCTCGCTCTTAAGTGAAAAGCATTGGATGTTAGAGGGCCTGTGGTTTGTATCAGTTTCAGAAGCAGAGTTGAACTAGATATGGTCCGTGTGTGTAGGAAACACAGTTCTTTTGTTCTGAGCACACTCAAGTTTCCCGCCTTATTAGAGACCCTAGAATGCAAGAGCTTGCTTCTTGCTCTAAAGCAGAGTGTCTTTCATGGATGAGAACTGTGCTGTGTGTTTCCCTTCAGAAACGGAGTTAAATGGCAGGCTCTGTGTCTTCCTACAAGCAAGACTTCGTTTCAGGTAAACGCAGTCACTTTTGAGCTCAAACGAAGCTACATCTTTCACAAAGGTCACACGTTTCTCACTCTTAAGTGAAAAGCATTGGATGTTAGAGGGCCTGTGGTTTGTATCAGTTTCAGAAGCAGAGTTGAACTAGATATGGTCCGTGTGTGTAGGAAACACAGTTCTTTTTTTCTGAGCACACTCATGTTTCCCGCCTTATTAGAGACCCTAGAATGCAAGAGCTTGCTTCTTGCTCTAAAGCAGAGTGTCTTTCATGGATGAGAACTGTGTTGTGTGTTTCCCTTCAGAAACGGAGTTAAATGGCAGGCTCTGTGTCGTCCTACAAGAAAGACTTCGTTGTTTCAGGTAAACGCACTCACTTTTGAGCTCAAACGAAGCTACATCTTTCACAAAGCTCACACGTTTCTCACTCATTAGTGAAAAGGATTGGATGTTAGAGGGCCTGTGGTTTGTATCAGTTTCAGAAGCACAGTTGAACTAGATATGGTCCGTGTGTGTAGGAAACACAGTTCTTTTGTTCTGAGCACACTCATGTTTCCCACCTTATTAGAGACTCTATAATGCAAGAGCTTGCTTCTTGCTCTAAAGCAGAGTGTCTTTCATGGATGAGAACTGTGCTGTATGTTTCCCTTCAGAAACGGAGTTAAATGGCAGGCTCTGTGTCTTCCTACAAGCAAGACGTAGTTTCAGGTAAACGCAGTCACTTTTGAGCTCAAACGAAGCTACATCGTTCACGACGCTCACACGTTTCTCGCTCTTAACAAAAGGCACTGGATGTTAGAGGGCCTGTGGTTTGTAACAGTTTCAGAAGCAGAGTTGAACTAGATATGGTCCCTGTGTGTAGGAAACACAGTTCTTTTGTTCTGTGCACACTCACGTTTCCCGCCTTATTATAGACTATAGAAAGCAAGAGCTTGCTTCTTGCTCTAAAGCAGAGTGTCTTTCATGGATGAGAACTGTGCTGTGTGTTTCCCTTCAGAAACGGAGTTAAATGGCAGGCTCTGTGTCTTCCTACAAGCAAGACTTCGTTTCAGGTAAACGCAGTCACTTTTGAGCTCAAACGAAGCTACATCTTTCACAAAGGTCACACGTTTCTCGCTCTTAAGTGAAAAGCATTGGATGTTAGAGGGCCTGTGGTTTGCATCAGTTTCAGAAGCAGAGTTGAACTAGATATGGTCCGTGTGTGTAGGAAACACAGTTCTTTTTTTCTGAGCACACTCAAGTTTCCCGCCTTATTAGAGACCCTAGAATGCAAGAGCTTGCTTCTTGCTCTAAAGCAAATCGTCTTTCATGGATGAGAGCTGTGCTGGGTGTTTCCCTTCAGAAACGGAGTTAAATGGCAGGCTCTGTGTCTTCCTACTAGCAAGACTTCGTTTCAGGTAAATGCAGTCATTTTTGAGCTCAAAGGAAGCTACATAGTTCACGAAGCGCACACGTTTCTCGCTCTTAAGTGAAAAGCATTGGATGTTAGAGGGCCTGTGGTTTGTATCAGTTTCAGAAGCAGAGTTGAACTAGAAATGGTCCGTGTTTGTAGGAAACACAGTTCTTTTGTTCTGAGCACACTCACGTTTCCCGCCTTATTAGAGGACTCTTGAAAGCAAGAGCTTGCTTCTTGCTCTAAAGCAGAGTGTCTTTCATGGATGAGAACTGTGCTGTGTGTTTCCCTTCAGTAACGGAGTTAAATGGCAGGCTCTGTGTCTTCCTACAAGCAAGACTTCGTTTCAGGTAAACGCAGTCACTTTTGAGCTCAAACGAAGCTACATCTTTCACAAAGGTCACACGTTTCTCACTCTTAAGTGAAAAGCATTGGATGTTAGAGGGCCTGTGGTTTGTATCAGTTTCAGAAGCAGAGTTGAACTAGATATGGTCCGTGTGTGTAGGAAACACAGTTCTTTTTTTCTGAGCACACTCATGTTTCCCGCCTTATTAGAGACCCTAGAATGCAAGAGCTTGCTTCTTGCTCTAAAGCAAATCGTCTTTCATGGATGAGAACTGTGCTGGGTGTTTCCCTTCAGAAACGGAGTTAAATGGCAGGCTCTGTGTCCTCCTACAAGCAAGAATTCGTTTCAGATAAACGCAGTCACTTTGGAGCTCAAGGGAAGCTACATAGTTCACGAAGCTCACACGTTTCTCGCTCTTAAGTGAAAAGCATTGGATGTTAGAGGGCCTGTGGTTTGTATCAGTTTCAGAAGAAGAGTTGAACTAGATATGGTCCCTGGGTGTAGGAAACACAGTTCTTTTGTTCTGAGCACACTCACGTTTCCCGCCTTATTAGAGAATCTTGAAAGCAAGAGCTTGCTTCTTGCTCTAAAGCAGAGTGTCTTTCATGGATGAGAACTGTGTTGTGTGTTTCCCTTCAGAAACGGAGTTAAATGGCAGGCTCTGTGTCGTCCTACAAGCAAGACTTCGTTGTTTCAGGTAAACGCACTCACTTTTGAGCTCAAACGAAGCTACATCTTTCACAAAGCTCACACGATTCTAACTCATAAGTGAAAAGGATTGGATGTTAGAGGGCCTGTGGTACGTATCAGTTTCCCAAGCAGAGTTGAACTAGATATGGTCCGTGTGTGTAGGAAACACAGTTCTTTTGTTCTGAGCACACTCATGTTTCCCACCTTATTAGAGACTCTATAATGCAAGAGCTTGCTTCTTGCTCTAAAGCAGAGTGTCTTTCATGGATGAGAACTGTGCTGTGTGTTTCCCTTCACAAACGGAGTTAAATGGCAGGCTCTGTGTCTTCCTACAAGCAAGAATTCGTTTCAGGTAAACGCAGTCACTTTTGAGCTCAAACGAAGCTACATCGTTCACGACGCTCACACATTTCTCGCTCTTAACAAAAGGCACTGGATGTTAGAGGACCTGTGGTTTGTAACAGTTTCAGAAGCAGAGTTGAACTAGATATGGTCCCTGTGTGTATGAAACACAGTTCTTTTGTTCTGAGCACACTCACGTTTCCCGCCTTATTAGAGACTATAGAAAGCAAGAGCTTGCTTCATGCTCTAAAGCAGAGTGTGTTTCATGGAAGAGAACTGTGCTGTGTGTTTCCCTTCAGAAACGGAGTTAAATGGCAGGCTCTGTGTCGTCCTACAAGCAAGACTTCGTTGTTTCAGGTAAACGCACTCACTTTTGAGCTCAAATGAAGCTACATCTTTCACAAAGCTCACACGTTTCTCACTCATAAGTGAAAAGGATTGGATGTTAGAGGGCCTGTGGTTTGTATCAGTTTCCGAAGCAGAGTTGAACTAGATATGGTCCGTGTGTGTAGGAAACACAGTTCTTTTGTTCTGAGCACACTCACGTTTCCCACCTTATTAGAGACTCTAGAATGCAAGAGCATGCTTCTTGCTCTAAAGCAGAGTGTGTTTCATGGATGAGAACTGTGCTTTGTGTTTCCCTTCAGAAACGGAGTTAAATGGCAGGCTCTGTGTCCTCCTACAAGCAAGAATTCGTTTCAGGTAAATGCAGTCATTTTTGAGCTCAAAGGAAGCTACATTGTTCACGAAGCGCACACGTTTCTGGCTCTTAAGTGAAAAGCATTGGATGTTAGAGGGCCTGTGGTTTGTATCAGTTTCAGAAGCAGAGTTGAACTAGATATGGTCCGTGTGTGTAGGAAACACAGTTCTTTTGTTCTGAGCACACTCAAGTTTCCCGCCTTATTAGAGACCCTAGAATGCAAGAGCTTGCTTCTTGCTCTAAAGCAGACGGTCTTTCATTGATGAGAACTGTGCTGTGTGTTTCCCTTCAGAAACGGAATTAAATGGCAGGCTCTGTGTCGTCCTACAAGCAAGACTTCGTTGTTTCAGGTAAACGCACTCACTTTTGAGCCAAACGAAGCTACATCTTTCACAAAGCTCCCACGTTTCTCACTCATAAGTGAAAAGGATTGGATGTTTGAGGGCCTTTGGGTTGTATCAGTTTCCGAAGCAGAGTTGAACTAGATATGGTCCGTGTGTGTAGGAAACACAGTTCTTTTGTTCTGAGAACACTCACGTTTCCCACCTTATTAGAGACTCTAGAATGCAAGAGCATGCTTCTTGATCTAAAGCAGAGTGTCTTTCATGGATGAGAACTGTGCTGTGTGTTTCCATTCGGAAACGGAGTTAAATGGCAGGCTCTGTGTCTTCCTACAAGCAAGACGTAGTTTCAGGTAAACACAGTCACTTTTGAGCTCAAACGAAGCTACATCGTTCACGACGCTCACACGTTTCTCGCTCATAACAAAAGGCACTGGATGTTAGAGGGCCTGTGGTTTGTAACAGTTTCAGAAGCAGAGTTGAACTAGATATGGTCCCTGTGTGTAGGAAACACAGTTCTTTTGTTCTGAGCACACTCACGTTTCCCGCCTTATTAGAGACTATAGAAAGCAAGAGCTTGCTTCTTGCTCTAAAGCAGAGTGTCTTTCATGGATGAGAACTGTGCTGTGTGTTTCCCTTCAGAAACGGAGTTAAATGGCAGGCTCTGTGTCTTCCTACAAGCAAGACTTCGTTTCAGGTAAACGCAGTCACTTTTGAGCTCAAACGAAGCTACATCTTTCACAAAGGTCACACGTTTCTCACTCTTAAGTGAAAAGCATTGGATGTTAGAGGGCCTGTGGTTTGTATCAGTTTCAGAAGCAGAGTTGAACTAGATATGGTCCGTGTGTGTAGGAAACACAGTTCTTTTTTTCTGAGCACACTCATGTTTCCCGCCTTATTAGAGACCCTAGAATGCAAGAGCTTGCTTCTTGCTCTAAAGCAAATCGTCTTTCATGGATGAGAACTGTGCTGGGTGTTTCCCTTCAGAAACGGAGTTAAATGGCAGGCTCTGTGTCCTCCTACAAGCAAGAATTCGTTTCAGATAAACGCAGTCACTTTGGAGCTCAAGGGAAGCTACATAGTTCACGAAGCTCACACGTTTCTCGCTCTTAAGTGAAAAGCATTGGATGTTAGAGGGCCTGTGGTTTGTATCAGTTTCAGAAGAAGAGTTGAACTAGATATGGTCCCTGGGTGTAGGAAACACAGTTCTTTTGTTCTGAGCACACTCACGTTTCCCGCCTTATTAGAGAATCTTGAAAGCAAGAGCTTGCTTCTTGCTCTAAAGCAGAGTGTCTTTCATGGATGAGAACTGTGTTGTGTGTTTCCCTTCAGAAACGGAGTTAAATGGCAGGCTCTGTGTCGTCCTACAAGCAAGACTTCGTTGTTTCAGGTAAACGCACTCACTTTTGAGCTCAAACGAAGCTACATCTTTCACAAAGCTCACACGATTCTAACTCATAAGTGAAAAGGATTGGATGTTAGAGGGCCTGTGGTACGTATCAGTTTCCCAAGCAGAGTTGAACTAGATATGGTCCGTGTGTGTAGGAAACACAGTTCTTTTGTTCTGAGCACACTCATGTTTCCCACCTTATTAGAGACTCTATAATGCAAGAGCTTGCTTCTTGCTCTAAAGCAGAGTGTCTTTCATGGATGAGAACTGTGCTGTGTGTTTCCCTTCACAAACGGAGTTAAATGGCAGGCTCTGTGTCTTCCTACAAGCAAGAATTCGTTTCAGGTAAACGCAGTCACTTTTGAGCTCAAACGAAGCTACATCGTTCACGACGCTCACACATTTCTCGCTCTTAACAAAAGGCACTGGATGTTAGAGGACCTGTGGTTTGTAACAGTTTCAGAAGCAGAGTTGAACTAGATATGGTCCCTGTGTGTATGAAACACAGTTCTTTTGTTCTGAGCACACTCACGTTTCCCGCCTTATTAGAGACTATAGAAAGCAAGAGCTTGCTTCATGCTCTAAAGCAGAGTGTGTTTCATGGAAGAGAACTGTGCTGTGTGTTTCCCTTCAGAAACGGAGTTAAATGGCAGGCTCTGTGTCGTCCTACAAGCAAGACTTCGTTGTTTCAGGTAAACGCACTCACTTTTGAGCTCAAATGAAGCTACATCTTTCACAAAGCTCACACGTTTCTCACTCATAAGTGAAAAGGATTGGATGTTAGAGGGCCTGTGGTTTGTATCAGTTTCCGAAGCAGAGTTGAACTAGATATGGTCCGTGTGTGTAGGAAACACAGTTCTTTTGTTCTGAGCACACTCACGTTTCCCACCTTATTAGAGACTCTAGAATGCAAGAGCATGCTTCTTGCTCTAAAGCAGAGTGTGTTTCATGGATGAGAACTGTGCTTTGTGTTTCCCTTCAGAAACGGAGTTAAATGGCAGGCTCTGTGTCCTCCTACAAGCAAGAATTCGTTTCAGGTAAATGCAGTCATTTTTGAGCTCAAAGGAAGCTACATTGTTCACGAAGCGCACACGTTTCTGGCTCTTAAGTGAAAAGCATTGGATGTTAGAGGGCCTGTGGTTTGTATCAGTTTCAGAAGCAGAGTTGAACTAGATATGGTCCGTGTGTGTAGGAAACACAGTTCTTTTGTTCTGAGCACACTCAAGTTTCCCGCCTTATTAGAGACCCTAGAATGCAAGAGCTTGCTTCTTGCTCTAAAGCAGACGGTCTTTCATTGATGAGAACTGTGCTGTGTGTTTCCCTTCAGAAACGGAGTTAAATGGCAGGCTCTGTGTCGTCCTACAAGCAAGACTTCGTTGTTTCAGGTAAACGCACTCACTTTTGAGCCAAACGAAGCTACATCTTTCACAAAGCTCCCACGTTTCTCACTCATAAGTGAAAAGGATTGGATGTTTGAGGGCCTTTGGGTTGTATCAGTTTCCGAAGCAGAGTTGAACTAGATATGGTCCGTGTGTGTAGGAAACACAGTTCTTTTGTTCTGAGAACACTCACGTTTCCCACCTTATTAGAGACTCTAGAATGCAAGAGCATGCTTCTTGATCTAAAGCAGAGTGTCTTTCATGGATGAGAACTGTGCTGTGTGTTTCCATTCGGAAACGGAGTTAAATGGCAGGCTCTGTGTCTTCCTACAAGCAAGACGTAGTTTCAGTTAAACACAGTCACTTTTGAGCTCAAACGAAGCTACATCGTTCACGACGCTCACACGTTTCTCGCTCATAACAAAAGGCACTGGATGTTAGAGGGCCTGTGGTTTGTAACAGTTTCAGAAGCAGAGTTGAACTAGATATGGTCCCTGTGTGTAGGAAACACAGTTCTTTTGTTCTGAGCACACTCACGTTTCCCGCCTTATTAGAGACTATAGAAAGCAAGAGCTTGCTTCTTGCTCTAAAGCAGAGTGTCTTTCATGGATGAGAACTGTGCTGTGTGTTTCCCTTCAGAAACGGAGTTAAATGGCAGGCTCTGTGTCTTCCTACAAGCAAGACTTCGTTTCAGGTAAACGCAGTCACTTTTGAGCTCAAACGAAGCTACATCTTTCACAAAGGTCACACGTTTCTCGCTCTTAAGTGAAAAGCATTGGATGTTAGAGGGCCTGTGGTTTGCATCAGTTTCAGAAGCAGAGTTGAACTAGATATGGTCCGTGTGTGTAGGAAACACAGTTCTTTTTTTCTGAGCACACTCAAGTTTCCCGCCTTATTAGAGACCCTAGAATGCAAGAGCTTGCTTCTTGCTCTAAAGCAAATCGTCTTTCATGGATGAGAGCTGTGCTGGGTGTTTCCCTTCAGAAACGGAGTTAAATGGCAGGCTCTGTGTCTTCCTACTAGCAAGACTTCGTTTCAGGTAAATGCAGTCATTTTTGAGCTCAAAGGAAGCTACATAGTTCACGAAGCGCACACGTTTCTCGCTCTTAAGTGAAAAGCATTGGATGTTAGAGGGCCTGTGGTTTGTATCAGTTTCAGAAGCAGAGTTGAACTAGAAATGGTCCGTGTTTGTAGGAAACACAGTTCTTTTGTTCTGAGCACACTCACGTTTCCCGCCTTATTAGAGACTCTTGAAAGCAAGAGCTTGCTTCTTGCTCTAAAGCAGAGTGTGTTTCATGGAAGAGAACTGTGGTGTGTGTTTCCCTTCAGAAACGGAGTTAAATGGCAGGCTCTGTGTCTTCCTACAAGCAAGACTTCGTTTCAGGTAAACGCAGTCACTTTTGAGCTCAAACGAAGCTACATCTTTCACAAAGGTCACACGTTTCTCACTCTTAAGTGAAAAGCATTGGATGTTAGAGGGCCTGTGGTTTGTATCAGTTTCAGAAGCAGAGTTGAACTAGATATGGTCCGTGTGTGTAGGAAACACAGTTCTTTTTTTCTGAGCACACTCATGTTTCCTGCCTTATTAGAGACCCTAGAATGCAAGAGCTTGCTTCTTGCTCTAAAGCAAATCGTCTTTCATGGATGAGAACTGTGCTGGGTGTTTCCCTTCAGAAACGGAGTTAAATGGCAGGCTCTGTGTCCTCCTACAAGCAAGAATTCGTTTCAGATAAACGCAGTCACTTTGGAGCTCAAGGGAAGCTACATAGTTCACGAAGCTCACACGTTTCTCGCTCTTAAGTGAAAAGCATTGGATGTTAGAGGGCCTGTGGTTTGTATCAGTTTCAGAAGAAGAGTTGAACTAGATATGGTCCCTGGGTGTAGGAAACACAGTTCTTTTGTTCTGAGCACACTCACGTTTCCCGCCTTATTAGAGACTCTTGAAAGCAAGAGCTTGCTTCTTGCTCTAAAGCAGAGTGTCTTTCATGGATGAGAACTGTGTTGTGTGTTTCCCTTCAGAAACGGAGTTAAATGGCAGGCTCTGTGTCGTCCTACAAGCAAGACTTCGTTGTTTCAGGTAAACGCACTGACTTTTGAGCTCAAACGAAGCTACATCTTTCACAAAGCTCACACGTTTCTCACTCATTAGTGAAAAGGATTGGATTTTAGAGGGCCTGTGGTACGTATCAGTTTCCCAAGCAGAGTTGAACTAGATATGGTCCGTGTGTGTAGGAAACACAGTTCTTTTGTTCTGAGCACACTCATGTTTCCCACCTTATTAGAGACTCTATAATGCAAGAGCTTGCTTCTTGCTCTAAAGCAGAGTGTCTTTCATGGATGAGAACTGTGCTGTGTGTTTCCCTTCAGAAACGGAGTTAAATGGCAGGCTCTGTGTCTTCCTACAAGCAAGACTTCGTTTCAGGTAAACGCAGTCACTTTTGAGCTCAAACGAAGCTACATCGTTCACGACGCTCACACGTTTCTCGCTCTTAACAAAAGGCACTGGATGTTAGAGGGCCTGTGGTTTGTAACAGTTTCAGAAGCAGAGTTGAACTAGATATGGTCCCTGTGTGTAGGAAACACAGTTCTTTTGTTCTGAGCACACTCACGTTTCTCGCCTTATTAGAGACTATAGAAAGCAAGAGCTTGCTTCTTGCTCTAAAGCAGAGTGTCTTTCATGGATGAGAACTGTGCTGTGTGTTTCCCTTCAGAAACGGAGTTAAATGGCAGGCTCTGTGTCTTCCTACTAGCAAGACTTCGTTTCAGGTAAACGCAGTCACTTTTGAGCTCAAACGAAGCTACATCTTTCACAAAGGTCACACGTTTCTCGCTCTTAAGTGAAAAGCATTGGATGTTAGAGGGCCTGTGGTTTGCATCAGTTTCAGAAGCAGAGTTGAACTAGATATGGTCCGTGTGTGTAGGAAACACAGTTGTTTTTTTCTGAGCACACTCAAGTTTCCCGCCTTATTAGAGACCCTAGAATGCAAGAGCTTGCTTCTTGCTCTAAAGCAAATCGTCTTTCATGGATGAGAGCTGTGCTGGGTGTTTCCCTTCAGAAACGGAGTTAAATGGCAGGCTCTGTGTCTTCCTACTAGCAAGACTTCGTTTCAGGTAAATGCAGTCATTTTTGAGCTCAAAGGAAGCTACATAGTTCACGAAGCGCACACGTTTCTCGCTCTTAAGTGAAAAGCATTGGATGTTAGAGGGCCTGTGATTTGTATCAGTTTCAGAAGCAGAGTTGAACTAGAAATGGTCCGTGTTTGTAGGAAACACAGTTCTTTTGTTCTGAGCACACTCACGTTTCCCGCCTTATTAGAGATTCTTGAAAGCAAGAGCTTGCTTCTTGCTCTAAAGCAGAGTGTCTTTCATGGATGAGAACTGTGCTGTGTGTTTCCCTTCAGTAACGGAGTTAAATGGCAGGCTCTGTGTCTTCCTACAAGCAAGACTTCGTTTCAGGTAAACGCAGTCACTTTTGAGCTCAAACGAAGCTACATCTTTCACAAAGGTCACACGTTTCTCACTCTTAAGTGAAAAGCATTGGATGTTAGAGGGCCTGTGGTTTGTATCAGTTTCAGAAGCAGAGTTGAACTAGATATGGTCCGTGTGTGTAGGAAACACAGTTCTTTTGTTCTGAGCACACTCATGTTTCCCACCTTATTAGAGACTCTATAATGCAAGAGCTTGCTTCTTGCTCTAAAGCAGAGTGTCTTTCATGGATGAGAACTGTGTTGTGTGTTTCCCTTCAGAAACGGAGTTAAATGGCAGCCTCTGTGTCGTCCTACAAGCAAGACTTCGTTGTTTCAGGTAAACGCACTCACTTTTGAGCTCAAACGAAGCTACATCGTTCACGACGCTCACACGTTTCTCGCTCTTAACAAAAGGCACTGGATGTTAGAGGGCCTGTGGTTTGTAACAGTTTCAGAAGCAGAGTTGAACTAGATATGGTCCCTGTGTGTATGAAACACAGTTCTTTTGTTCTGAGCACACTCACGTTTCCCGCCTTATTAGAGACTATAGAAAGCAAGAGCTTGCTTCTTGCTCTAAAGCAGAGTGTGTTTCATGGAAGAGAACTGTGCTGTGTGTTTCCCTTCAGAAACGGAGTTAAATGGCAGGCTCTGTGTCGTCCTACAAGCAAGACTTCGTTGTTTCAGGTAAACGCACTCACTTTTGAGCTCAAACGAAGCTACATCTTTCACAAAGCTCACACGTTTCTCACTCTTAAGTGAAAAGGATTGGATGTTAGAGGGCCTGTGGTTTGTATCAGTTTCCGAAGCAGAGTTGAACTAGATATGGTCCGTGTGTGTAGGAAACACAGTTCTTTTGTTCTGAGCACACTCACGTTTCCCACCTTATTAGAGACTCTAGAATGCAAGAGCATGCTTCTTGCTCTAAAGCAGAGTGTGTTTCATGGATGAGAACTGTGCTGTGTGTTTCCCTTCAGAAACGGAGTTAAATGGCAGGCTCTGTGTCCTCCTACAAGCAAGAATTCGTTTCAGGTAAATGCAGTCATTTTTGAGCTCAAAGGAAGCTACATTGTTCACGAAGCGCACACGTTTCTCGCTCTTAAGTGAAAAGCATTGGATGTTAGAGGGCCTGTGGTTTGTATCAGTTTCAGAAGCAGAGTTGAACTAGATATGGTCCGTGTGTGTAGGAAACACAGTTCTTTTGTTCTGAGCACACTCAAGTTTCCCGCCTTATTAGAGACCCTAGAATGCAAGAGCTTGCTTCTTGCTCTAAAGCAGATGGTCTTTCATTGATGAGAACTGTGCTGTGTGTTTCCCTTCAGAAACGGAGTTAAATGGCAGGCTCTGTGTCGTCCTACAAGCAAGACTTCTTTGATTCAGGTAAACGCACTCACTTTTGAGCTCAAATGAAGCTACATCTTTCACAAAGCTCACACGTTTCTCACTCATAAGTGAAAAGGATTGGATGTTAGAGGGCCTGTGGGTTGTATCAGTTTCCGAAGCAGAGTTGAACTAGATATGGTCCGTGTGTGTAGGAAACACAGTTCTTTTGTTCTGAGAACACTCACGTTTCCCACCTTATTAGAGACTCTAGAATGCAAGAGCATGCTTCTTGCTCTAAAGCAGAGTGTCTTTCATGGATGAGAACTGTGCTGTGTGTTTCCCTTCAGAAACGGAGTTAAATGGCAGGCTCTGTGTCTTCCTACAAGCAAGACGTAGTTTCAGGTAAACGCAGTCACTTTTGAGCTCAAACGAAGCTACATCGTTCACGACGCTCACACGTTTCTCGCTCTTAAAAAAGGCACTGGATGTTAGAGGGCCTGTGGTTTGTATCAGGTTCAGAAGCAGAGTTGAACTAGATATGGTCCGTGTGTGTAGGAAACACAGTTCTTTTTTTCTGAGCACACTCAAGTTTCCCGCCTTATTAGAGACCCTAGAATGCAAGAGCTTGCTTCTTGCTCTAAAGCAAATCGTCTTTCATGGATGAGAGCTGTGCTGGGTGTTTCCCTTCAGAAACGGAGTTAAATGGCAGGCTCTGTGTCCTCCTACAAGCAAGAATTCGTTTCAGATAAACGCAGTCACTTTGGAGCTCAAGGGAAGCTACATAGTTCACGAAGCTCACACGTTTCTCGCTCTTAAGTGAAAAGCATTGGATGTTAGAGGGCCTGTGGTTTGTATCAGTTTCAGAAGAAGAGTTGAACTAGATATGGTCCCTGGGTGTAGGAAACACAGTTCTTTTGTTCTGAGCACACTCACGTTTCCCGCCTTATTAGAGACTCTTGAAAGCAAGAGCTTGCTTCTTGCTCTAAAGCAGAGTGTCTTTCATGGATGAGAACTGTGTTGTGTGTTTCCCTTCAGAAACGGAGTTAAATGGCAGGCTCTGTGTCGTCCTACAAGCAAGACTTCGTTGTTTCAGGTAAACGCACTGACTTTTGAGCTCAAACGAAGCTACATCTTTCACAAAGCTCACACGTTTCTCACTCATTAGTGAAAAGGATTGGATTTTAGAGGGCCTGTGGTACGTATCAGTTTCCCAAGCAGAGTTGAACTAGATATGGTCCGTGTGTGTAGGAAACACAGTTCTTTTGTTCTGAGCACACTCATGTTTCCCACCTTATTAGAGACTCTATAATGCAAGAGCTTGCTTCTTGCTCTAAAGCAGAGTGTCTTTCATGGATGAGAACTGTGCTGTGTGTTTCCCTTCAGAAACGGAGTTAAATGGCAGGCTCTGTGTCTTCCTACAAGCAAGACTTCGTTTCAGGTAAACGCAGTCACTTTTGAGCTCAAACGAAGCTACATCGTTCACGACGCTCACACGTTTCTCGCTCTTAACAAAAGGCACTGGATGTTAGAGGGCCTGTGGTTTGTAACAGTTTCAGAAGCAGAGTTGAACTAGATATGGTCCCTGTGTGTAGGAAACACAGTTCTTTTGTTCTGAGCACACTCACGTTTCTCGCCTTATTAGAGACTATAGAAAGCAAGAGCTTGCTTCTTGCTCTAAAGCAGAGTGTCTTTCATGGATGAGAACTGTGCTGTGTGTTTCCCTTCAGAAACGGAGTTAAATGGCAGGCTCTGTGTCTTCCTACTAGCAAGACTTCGTTTCAGGTAAACGCAGTCACTTTTGAGCTCAAACGAAGCTACATCTTTCACAAAGGTCACACGTTTCTCGCTCTTAAGTGAAAAGCATTGGATGTTAGAGGGCCTGTGGTTTGCATCAGTTTCAGAAGCAGAGTTGAACTAGATATGGTCCGTGTGTGTAGGAAACACAGTTGTTTTTTTCTGAGCACACTCAAGTTTCCCGCCTTATTAGAGACCCTAGAATGCAAGAGCTTGCTTCTTGCTCTAAAGCAAATCGTCTTTCATGGATGAGAGCTGTGCTGGGTGTTTCCCTTCAGAAACGGAGTTAAATGGCAGGCTCTGTGTCTTCCTACTAGCAAGACTTCGTTTCAGGTAAATGCAGTCATTTTTGAGCTCAAAGGAAGCTACATAGTTCACGAAGCGCACACGTTTCTCGCTCTTAAGTGAAAAGCATTGGATGTTAGAGGGCCTGTGATTTGTATCAGTTTCAGAAGCAGAGTTGAACTAGAAATGGTCCGTGTTTGTAGGAAACACAGTTCTTTTGTTCTGAGCACACTCACGTTTCCCGCCTTATTAGAGATTCTTGAAAGCAAGAGCTTGCTTCTTGCTCTAAAGCAGAGTGTCTTTCATGGATGAGAACTGTGCTGTGTGTTTCCCTTCAGTAACGGAGTTAAATGGCAGGCTCTGTGTCTTCCTACAAGCAAGACTTCGTTTCAGGTAAACGCAGTCACTTTTGAGCTCAAACGAAGCTACATCTTTCACAAAGGTCACACGTTTCTCACTCTTAAGTGAAAAGCATTGGATGTTAGAGGGCCTGTGGTTTGTATCAGTTTCAGAAGCAGAGTTGAACTAGATATGGTCCGTGTGTGTAGGAAACACAGTTCTTTTGTTCTGAGCACACTCATGTTTCCCACCTTATTAGAGACTCTATAATGCAAGAGCTTGCTTCTTGCTCTAAAGCAGAGTGTCTTTCATGGATGAGAACTGTGTTGTGTGTTTCCCTTCAGAAACGGAGTTAAATGGCAGCCTCTGTGTCGTCCTACAAGCAAGACTTCGTTGTTTCAGGTAAACGCACTCACTTTTGAGCTCAAACGAAGCTACATCGTTCACGACGCTCACACGTTTCTCGCTCTTAACAAAAGGCACTGGATGTTAGAGGGCCTGTGGTTTGTAACAGTTTCAGAAGCAGAGTTGAACTAGATATGGTCCCTGTGTGTATGAAACACAGTTCTTTTGTTCTGAGCACACTCACGTTTCCCGCCTTATTAGAGACTATAGAAAGCAAGAGCTTGCTTCTTGCTCTAAAGCAGAGTGTGTTTCATGGAAGAGAACTGTGCTGTGTGTTTCCCTTCAGAAACGGAGTTAAATGGCAGGCTCTGTGTCGTCCTACAAGCAAGACTTCGTTGTTTCAGGTAAACGCACTCACTTTTGAGCTCAAACGAAGCTACATCTTTCACAAAGCTCACACGTTTCTCACTCTTAAGTGAAAAGGATTGGATGTTAGAGGGCCTGTGGTTTGTATCAGTTTCCGAAGCAGAGTTGAACTAGATATGGTCCGTGTGTGTAGGAAACACAGTTCTTTTGTTCTGAGCACACTCACGTTTCCCACCTTATTAGAGACTCTAGAATGCAAGAGCATGCTTCTTGCTCTAAAGCAGAGTGTGTTTCATGGATGAGAACTGTGCTGTGTGTTTCCCTTCAGAAACGGAGTTAAATGGCAGGCTCTGTGTCCTCCTACAAGCAAGAATTCGTTTCAGGTAAATGCAGTCATTTTTGAGCTCAAAGGAAGCTACATTGTTCACGAAGCGCACACGTTTCTCGCTCTTAAGTGAAAAGCATTGGATGTTAGAGGGCCTGTGGTTTGTATCAGTTTCAGAAGCAGAGTTGAACTAGATATGGTCCGTGTGTGTAGGAAACACAGTTCTTTTGTTCTGAGCACACTCAAGTTTCCCGCCTTATTAGAGACCCTAGAATGCAAGAGCTTGCTTCTTGCTCTAAAGCAGATGGTCTTTCATTGATGAGAACTGTGCTGTGTGTTTCCCTTCAGAAACGGAGTTAAATGGCAGGCTCTGTGTCGTCCTACAAGCAAGACTTCTTTGATTCAGGTAAACGCACTCACTTTTGAGCTCAAATGAAGCTACATCTTTCACAAAGCTCACACGTTTCTCACTCATAAGTGAAAAGGATTGGATGTTAGAGGGCCTGTGGGTTGTATCAGTTTCCGAAGCAGAGTTGAACTAGATATGGTCCGTGTGTGTAGGAAACACAGTTCTTTTGTTCTGAGAACACTCACGTTTCCCACCTTATTAGAGACTCTAGAATGCAAGAGCATGCTTCTTGCTCTAAAGCAGAGTGTCTTTCATGGATGAGAACTGTGCTGTGTGTTTCCCTTCAGAAACGGAGTTAAATGGCAGGCTCTGTGTCTTCCTACAAGCAAGACGTAGTTTCAGGTAAACGCAGTCACTTTTGAGCTCAAACGAAGCTACATCGTTCACGACGCTCACACGTTTCTCGCTCTTAAAAAAGGCACTGGATGTTAGAGGGCCTGTGGTTTGTATCAGGTTCAGAAGCAGAGTTGAACTAGATATGGTCCGTGTGTGTAGGAAACACAGTTCTTTTTTTCTGAGCACACTCAAGTTTCCCGCCTTATTAGAGACCCTAGAATGCAAGAGCTTGCTTCTTGCTCTAAAGCAAATCGTCTTTCATGGATGAGAGCTGTGCTGGGTGTTTCCCTTCAGAAACGGAGTTAAATGGCAGGCTCTGTGTCTTCCTACTAGCAAGACTTCGTTTCAGGTAAATGCAGTCATTTTTGAGCTCAAAGGAAGCTACATAGTTCACGAAGCGCACACGTTTCTCGCTCTTAAGTGAAAAGCATTGGATGTTAGAGGGCCTGTGGTTTGTATCAGTTTCAGAAGCAGAGTTGAACTAGAAATGGTCCGTGTTTGTAGGAAACACAGTTCTTTTGTTCTGAGCACACTCACGTTTCCCGCCTTATTAGAGACTCTTGAAAGCAAGAGCTTGCTTCTTGCTCTAAAGCAGAGTGTGTTTCATGGAAGAGAACTGTGGTGTGTGTTTCCCTTCAGAAACGGAGTTAAATGGCAGGCTCTGTGTCTTCCTACAAGCAAGACTTCGTTTCAGGTAAACGCAGTCACTTTTGAGCTCAAACGAAGCTACATCTTTCACAAAGGTCACACGTTTCTCACTCTTAAGTGAAAAGCATTGGATGTTAGAGGGCCTGTGGTTTGTATCAGTTTCAGAAGCAGAGTTGAACTAGATATGGTCCGTGTGTGTAGGAAACACAGTTCTTTTTTTCTGAGCACACTCATGTTTCCTGCCTTATTAGAGACCCTAGAATGCAAGAGCTTGCTTCTTGCTCTAAAGCAAATCGTCTTTCATGGATGAGAACTGTGCTGGGTGTTTCCCTTCAGAAACGGAGTTAAATGGCAGGCTCTGTGTCCTCCTACAAGCAAGAATTCGTTTCAGATAAACGCAGTCACTTTGGAGCTCAAGGGAAGCTACATAGTTCACGAAGCTCACACGTTTCTCGCTCTTAAGTGAAAAGCATTGGATGTTAGAGGGCCTGTGGTTTGTATCAGTTTCAGAAGAAGAGTTGAACTAGATATGGTCCCTGGGTGTAGGAAACACAGTTCTTTTGTTCTGAGCACACTCACGTTTCCCGCCTTATTAGAGACTCTTGAAAGCAAGAGCTTGCTTCTTGCTCTAAAGCAGAGTGTCTTTCATGGATGAGAACTGTGTTGTGTGTTTCCCTTCAGAAACGGAGTTAAATGGCAGGCTCTGTGTCGTCCTACAAGCAAGACTTCGTTGTTTCAGGTAAACGCACTCACTTTTGAGCTCAAACGAAGCTACATCTTTCACAAAGCTCACACGTTTCTCACTCATTAGTGAAAAGGATTGGATTTTAGAGGGCCTGTGGTACGTATCAGTTTCCCAAGCAGAGTTGAACTAGATATGGTCCGTGTGTGTAGGAAACACAGTTCTTTTGTTCTGAGCACACTCACGTTTCCCGCCTTATTAGAGACTATAGAAAGCAAGAGCTTGCTTCTTGCTCTAAAGCAGAGTGTCTTTCATGGATGAGAACTGTGCTGTGTGTTTCCCTTCAGAAACGGAGTTAAATGGCAGGCTCTGTGTCTTCCTACAAGCAAGACTTCGTTTCAGGTAAACGCAGTCACTTTTGAGCTCAAACGAAGCTACATCTTTCACAAAGGTCACACGTTTCTCGCTCTTAAGTGAAAAGCATTGGATGTTAGAGGGCCTGTGGTTTGCATCAGTTTCAGAAGCAGAGTTGAACTAGATATGGTCCGTGTGTGTAGGAAACACAGTTGTTTTTTTCTGAGCACACTCAAGTTTCCCGCCTTATTAGAGACCCTAGAATGCAAGAGCTTGCTTCTTGCTCTAAAGCAAATCGTCTTTCATGGATGAGAGCTGTGCTGGGTGTTTCCCTTCAGAAACGGAGTTAAATGGCAGGCTCTGTGTCTTCCTACTAGCAAGACTTCGTTTCAGGTAAATGCAGTCAATTTTGAGCTCAAAGGAAGCTACATAGTTCACGAAGCGCACACGTTTCTCGCTCTTAAGTGAAAAGCATTGGATGTTAGAGGGCCTGTGGTTTGTATCAGTTTCAGAAGCAGAGTTGAACTAGAAATGGTCCGTGTTTGTAGGAAACACAGTTCTTTTGTTCTGAGCACACTCACGTTTCCCGCCTTATTAGAGACTCTTGAAAGCAAGAGCTTGCTTCTTGCTCTAAAGCAGAGTGTCTTTCATGGATGAGAACTGTGCTGTGTGTTTCCCTTCAGTAACGGAGTTAAATGGCAGGCTCTGTGTCTTCCTACAAGCAAGACTTCGTTTCAGGTAAACGCAGTAACTTTTGAGCTCAAACGAAGCTACATCTTTCACAAAGGTCACACGTTTCTCACTCTTAAGTGAAAAGCATTGGATGTTAGAGGGCCTGTGGTTTGTATCAGTTTCAGAAGCAGAGTTGAACTAGATATGGTCCGTGTGTGTAGGAAACACAGTTCTTTTGTTCTGAGCACACTCATGTTTCCCACCTTATTAGAGACTCTATAAAGCAAGAGCTTGCTTCTTGCTCTAAAGCAGAGTGTCTTTCATGGATGAGAACTGTGTTGTGTGTTTCCCTTCAGAAACGGAGTTAAATGGCAGGCTCTGTGTCGTCCTACAAGCAAGACTTCGTTGTTTCAGGTAAACGCACTCACTTTTGAGCTCAAACGAAGCTACATCATTCACGACGCTCACACGTGTCTCGCTCTTAACAAAAGGCACTGGATGTTAGAGGGCCTGTGGTTTGTAACAGTTTCAGAAGCAGAGTTGAACTAGATATGGTCCCTGTGTGTAGGAAACACAGTTCTTTTGTTCTGAGCACACTCACGTTTCCCGCCTTATTAGAGACTATAGAAAGCAAGAGCTTGCTTCTTGCTCTAAAGCAGAGTGTCTTTCATGGATGAGAACTGTGCTGTGTGTTTCCCTTCAGTAATGGAGTTAAATGGCAGGCTCTGTGTCTTCCTACAAGCAAGACTTCGTTTCAGGTAAACGCAGTCAGTTTTGTGCTCAAACGAAGCTACATCTTTCACAAAGGTCACACGTTTCTCGCTCTTAAGTGAAAAGCATTGGATGTTAGAGGGCCTGTGGTTTGTATCAGTTTCAGAAGCAGAGTTGAACTAGATATGGTCCGTGTGTGTAGGAAACACAGTTCTTTTTTTCTGAGCACACTCATGTTTCCCGCCTTATTAGAGACCCTAGAATGCAAGAGCTTGCTTCTTGCTCTAAAGCAAATCGTCTTTCATGGATGAGAACTGTGCTGGGTGTTTCCCTTCAGAAACGGAGTTAAATGGCAGGCTCTGTGTCCTCCTACAAGCAAGAATTCGTTTCAGATAAACGCAGTCACTTTGGAGCTCAAGGGAAGCTTCATAGTTCACGAAGCTCACACGTTTCTCGCTCTTAAGTGAAAAGCATTGGATGTTAGAGGGCCTGTGGTTTGTATCAGTTTCAGAAGAAGAGTTGAACTAGATATGGTCCCTGGGGGTAGGAAACACAGTTCTTTTTTTCTGAGCACACTCACGTTTCCCGCCTTATTAGAGACTCTTAAAAGCAAGAGCTTGCTTCTTGCTCTAAAGCAGAGTGTCTTTCATGGATGAGAACTGTGTTGTGTGTTTCCCTTCAGAAACGGAGTTAAATGGCAGGCTCTGTGTCGTCCTACAAGCAAGACTTCGTTGTTTCAGGTAAACGCACTCACTTTTGAGCTCAAAAGAAGCTACATCTTTGACAAAGCTCACACGTTTCTCACTCATTAGTGAAAAGGATTGGATGTTAGAGGGCCTGTGGTTCGTATCAGTTTCCCAAGCAGAGTTGAACTAGATATGGTCCGTGTGTGTAGGAAACACAGTTCTTTTGTTCTGAGCACACTCATGTTTCCCACCTTATTAGAGACTCTATAATGCAAGAGCTTGCTTCTTGCTCTATAGCAGAGTGTGTTTCATGGAAGAGAACTGTGCTGTGTGTTTCCCTTCAGAAACGGAGTTAAATGGCAGGCTCTGTGTCTTCCTACAAGCAAGACGTAGTTTCAGGTAAACGCAGTCACTTTTGAGCTCAAATGAAGCTACATCATTCACAATGCTCACACGTTTCTCGCTCTTAACAAAAGGCACAGGATGTTAGAGGGCCTGTGGTTTGTATCAGTTTCAGAAGCAGAGTTGAACTAGATATGGTCCGTGTGTGTAGGAAACACAGTTCTTTTGTTCTGAGCACACTCACGTTTCCCACCTTATTAGAGACTCTAGAATGCAAGAGCATGCTTCTTGCTCTAAAGCAGAGTGTGTTTCATGGATGAGAACTGTGCTGTGTGTTTCCCTTCAGAAACGGAGTTAAATGGCAGGCTCTGTGTCCTCCTACAAGCAAGAATTCGTTTCAGGTAAATGCAGTCATTTTTGAGCTCAAAGGAAGCTACATTGTTCACGAAGCGCACACGTTTCTCGCTCTTAAGTGAAAAGCATTGGATGTTAGAGGGCCTGTGGTTTGTATCAGTTTCAGAAGCAGAGTTGAACTAGATATGGTCCGTGTGTGTAGGAAACACAGTTCTTTTGTTCTGAGCACAGTCAAGTTTCCCGCCTTATTAGAGACCCTAGAATGCAAGAGCTTGCTTCTTGCTCTAAAGCAGACGGTCTTTCATTGAAGAGAACTGTGCTGTGTGTTTCCATTCAGAAACGGAGTTAAATGGCAGGCTCTGTGTCGTCCTACAAGCAAGACTTCGTTGTTTCAGGTAAACGCACTCACTTTTGAGCTCAAACGAAGCTACATCTTTCACAAAGCTCACACGTTTCTTACTCATAAGTGAAAAGGATTGGATGTTAGAGGGCCTGTGGGTTGTATCAGTTTCCCAAGCAGAGTTGAACTAGATATGGTCCGTGTGTGTAGGAAACACAGTTCTTTTGTTCTGAGAACACTCACGTTTCCCACCTTATTAGAGACTCTAGAATGCAAGAGCATGCTTCTTGCTCTAAAGCAGAGTGTCTTTCATGGATGAGAACTGTGCTGTGTGTTTCCCTTCAGAAACGGAGTTAAATGGCAGGCTCTGTGTCTTCCTACAAGCAAGACGTAGTTTCAGGTAAACGCAGTCACTTTTGAGCTCAAACGAAGCTACATCGTTCACGACGCTCACACGTTTCTCGCTCTTAAAAAAGGCACTGGATGTTAGAGGGCCTGTGGTTTGTATCAGGTTCAGAAGCAGAGTTGAACTAGATATGGTCCCTGTGTGTAGGAAACACAGTTCTTTTGTTCTGAGCACACTCACGTTTCCCGCCTTATTAGAGACTATAGAAAGCAAGAGCTTGCTTCTTGCTCTAAAGCAGAGTGTCTTTCATGGATGAGAACTGTGCTGTGTGTTTCCCTTCAGTAACGGAGTTAAATGGCAGGCTCTGTGTCTTCCTACAAGCAAGACTTCGTTTCAGGTAAACGCAGTCACTTTTGAGCTCAAACGAAGCTACATCTTTCACAAAGGTCACACGTTTCTCGCTCTTAAGTGAAAAGCATTGGATGTTAGAGGGCCTGTGGTTTGTATCAGTTTCAGAAGCAGAGTTGAACTAGATATGGTCCGTGTGTGTAGGAAACACAGTTCTTTTTTTCTGAGCACACTCATGTTTCCCGCCTTATTAGAGACCCTAGAATGCAAGAGCTTGCTTCTTGCTCTAAAGCTAATCGTCTTTCATGGATGAGAACTGTGCTGGGTGTTTCCCTTCAGAAACGGAGTTAAATGGCAGGCTCTGTGTCCTCCTACAAGCAAGAATTCGTTTCAGATAAACGCAGTCACTTTGGAGCTCAAGGGAAGCTACATAGTTCACGAAGCTCACACGTTTCTCGCTCTTAAGTGAAAAGCATTGGATGTTAGAGGGCCTGTGGTTTGTATCAGTTTCAGAAGAAGAGTTGAACTAGATATGGTCCCTGGGTGTAGGAAACACAGTTCTTTTGTTCTGAGCACACTCACGTTTCCCGCCTTATTAGAGACTCTTGAAAGCAAGAGCTTGCTTCTTGCTCTAAAGCAGAGTGTCTTTCATGGATGAGAACTGTGTTGTGTGTTTCCCTTCAGAAACGGAGTTAAATGGCAGGCTCTGTGTCGTCCTACAAGCAAGACTTCGTTGTTTCAGGTAAACGCACTCACTTTTGAGCTCAAACGAAGCTACATCTTTCACAAAGCTCACACGTTCCTCACTCATTAGTGAAAAGGATTGGATTTTAGAGGGCCTGTGGTTCGTATAAGTTTCCCAAGCAGAGTTGAACTAGATATGGTCCGTGTGTGTAGGAAACACAGTTCTTTTGTTCTGAGCACACTCATGTCTCCCACCTTATTAGAGACTCTATAATGCAAGAGCTTGCTTCTTGCTCTATAGCAGAGTGTCTTTCATGGATGAGAACTGTGCTTTGTGTTTCCCTTCAGAAACGGAGTTAAATGGCAGGCTCTGTGTCTTCCTACAAGCAAGACGTAGTTTCAGGTAAACGCAGTCACTTTTGAGCTCAAATGAAGCTACATCATTCACAATGCTCACACGTTTCTCGCTCTTAACAAAAGGCACTGGATGTTAGAGGGCCTGTGGTTTGTATCAGTTTCAGAAGCAGAGTTGAACTAGATATGGTCCGTGTGTGTAGGAAACACAGTTCTTTTGTTCTGAGCACACTCACCTTTCCCACCTTTTTAGAGACTCTAGAATGCAAGAGCATGCTCCTTGCTCTAAAGCAGAGTGTGTTTCATGTATGAGAACTGTGCTGTGTGTTTCCCTTCAGAAACGGAGTTAAATGGCAGGCTCTGTGTCCTCCTACAAGCAAGAATTCGTTTCAGGTAAATGCAGTCATTTTTGAGCTCAAAGGAAGCTACATTGTTCACGAAGCGCACACGTTTCTCGCTCTTAAGTGAAAAGCATTGGATATTAGAGGGCCTGTGGTTTGTATCAGTTTCAGAAGCAGAGTTGAACTAGATATGGTCCGTGTGTGTAGGAAACACAGTTCTTTTGTTCTGAGCACACTCAAGTTTCCCGCCTTATTAGAGACCCTAGAATGCAAGAGCTTGCTTCTTGCTCTAAAGCAGACAGTCTTTCATTGATGAGAACTGTGCTGTGTGTTTCCCTTCAGAAACGGAGTTAAATGGCAGGCTCTGTGTCGTCCTACAAGCAAGACTTCGTTGTTTCAGGTAAACGCACTCACTTTTGAGCTCAAACGAAGCTACATCTTTCACAAAGCTCACACGTTTCTCACTCATAAGTGAAAAGGATTGGATGTTAGAGGGCCTGTGGGTTGTATCAGTTTCCCAAGCAGAGTTGAACTAGATATGGTCCGTGTGTGTAGGAAACACAGTTCTTTTGTTCTGAGAACACTCACGTTTCCCACCCCATTTAGAGACTCTAGAATGCAAGAGCATGCTTCTTGCTCTAAAGCAGAGTGTGTTTCATGGATGAGAACTGTGGTGTGTGTTTCCCTTCAGAAACGGAGTTAAATGGCAGGCTCTGTGTCTTCCTACAAGCAAGACGTAGTTTCAGGTAAACGCAGTCACTTTTGAGCTCAAACGAAGCTACATCGTTCACGACGCTCACACGTTTCTCGCTCTTAAAAAAGGCACTGGATGTTAGAGGGCCTGTGGTTTGTATCAGGTTCAGAAGCAGAGTTGAACTAGATATGGTCCGTGTGTGTAGGAAACACAGTTCTTTTGTTCTGAGCACACTCACGTTTCCCGCCTTATTAGAGACTATAGAAAGCAAGAGCTTGCTTCTTGCTCTAAAGCAGAGTGTCTTTCATGGATGAGAACTGTGCTGTGTGTTTCCCTTCAGTAACGGAGTTAAATGGCAGGCTCTGTGTCTTCCTACAAGCAAGACTTCGTTTCAGATAAACGCAGTCACTTTTGAGCTCAAACGAAGCTACATCTTTCACAAAGGTCACACGTTTCTCACTCTTAAGTGAAAAGGATTGGATGTTAGAGGGCCTGTGGTACGTATCAGTTTCCCAAGCAGAGTTGAACTAGATATGGTCCGTGTGTGTAGGAAACACAGTTCTTTTGTTCTGAGCACACTCATGTTTCCCACCTTATTAGAGACTATATAATGCAAGAGCTTGCTTCTTGCTCTAAAGCAGAGTGTCTTTCATGGATGAGAATTGTGCTGTGAGTTTCCCTTCAGAAACGGAGTTAAATGGTAGGCTCTGTGTCTTCCTACAAGCAAGACCTAGTTTCAGGTAAACGCAGTCACTTTTGAGCTCAAACGAAGCTACATCGTTCACGACGCTCACACGTTTCTCGCTCTTAACAAAAGGCACTGGATGTTAGAGGGCCTGTGGTTTGCATCAGTTTCAGAAGCAGAGTTAATCTTGATATGGTCCGTGTTTGTAGGAAACACAGTTCTTTTTTTCTGAGCACACTCAAGTTTCCCGCCTTATTAGAGACCTTAGAATGCAAGAGCTTGCTTCTTGCTCTAAAGCAAATCGTCTTTCATTAATGAGAGCTGTGCTGGGTGTTTCCCTTCAGAAACGGAGTTAAATGGCAGGCTCTGTGTCTTCCTACTAGCAAGACTTCGTTTCAGGTAAATGCAGTCATTTTTGAGCTCAAAGGAAGCTACATAGTTCACGAAGCGCACACGTTTCTCGCTCTTAAGTGAAAAGCATTGGATGTTAGAGGGCCTGTGGTTTGTATCAGTTTCAGAAGCAGAGTTGAACTAGAAATGGTCCGTGTTTGTAGGAAACACAGTTCTTTTGTTCTGAGCACACTCACGTTTCCCGCCTTATTAGAGACTCTTGAAAGCAAGAGCTTGCTTCTTGCTCTAAAGCAGAGTGTGTTTCATGGAAGAGAACTGTGGTGTGTGTTTCCCTTCAGAAACGGAGTTAAATGGCAGTCTCTTTGTTGTCCTACAAGCAAGACTTTGTTGTTTCAGGTAAACGCAGTCACTTTTGAGCTCAAACGAAGCTACATCTTTCACAAAGGTCACACGTTTCTCACTCTTAAGTGAAAAGCATTGGATGTTAGAGGGCCTGTGGTTTGTATCAGGTTCAGAAGCAGAGTTGAACTAGATATGGTCCCTGTGTGTAGGAAACACAGTTCTTTTGTTCTGAGCACACTCACGTTTCCCGCCTTATTAGAGACTATAGAAAGCAAGAGCTTGCTTCTTGCTCTAAAGCAGAGTGTCTTTCATGGATGAGAACTGTGCTGTGTGTTTCCCTTCAGAAACGGAGTTAAATGGCAGGCTCTGTGTCTTCCTACAAGCAAGACTTCGTTTCAGGTAAACGCAGTCACTTTTGAGCTCAAACGAAGCTACATCTTTCACAAAGGTCACACGTTTCTCGCTCTTAAGTGAAAAGCATTGGATGTTAGAGGGCCTGTGGTTTGCATCAGTTTCAGAAGCAGAGTTGAACTAGATATGGTCCGTGTGTGTAGGAAACACAGTTCTTTTTTTCTGAGCACACTCAAGTTTCCCGCCTTATTAGAGACCCTAGAATGCAAGAGCTTGCTTCTTGCTCTAAAGCAAATCGTCTTTCATGGATGAGAGCTGTGCTGGGTGTTTCCCTTCAGAAACGGAGTTAAATGGCAGGCTCTGTGTCTTCCTACTAGCAAGACTTCGTTTCAGGTAAATGCAGTCATTTTTGAGCTCAAAGGAAGCTAAATAGTTCACGAAGCGCACACGTTTCTCGCTCTTAAGTGAAAAGCATTGGATGTTAGAGGGCCTGTGGTTTGTATCAGTTTCAGAAGCAGAGTTGAACTAGAAATGGTCCGTGTTTGTAGGAAACACAGTTCTTTTGTTCTGAGCACACTCACGTTTCCCGCCTTATTAGAGACTCTTGAAAGCAAGAGCTTGCTTCTTGCTCTAAAGCAGAGTGTGTTTCATGGAAGAGAACTGTGGTGTGTGTTTCCCTTCAGAAACGGAGTTAAATGGCAGTCTCTTTGTTGTCCTACAAGCAAGACTTCGTTGTTTCAGGTAAACGCAGTCACTTTTGAGCTCAAACGAAGCTACCTCTTTCATAAAGGTCACACGTTTCTCACTCTTAAGTGAAAAGCATTGGATGTTAGAGGGCCTGTGGTTTGTATCAGTTTCAGAAGCAGAGTTGAACTAGATATGGTCCGTGTGTGTAGGAAACACAGTTCTTTTTTTCTGAGCACACTCATGTTTCCCGCCTTATTAGAGACCCTAGAATGCAAGAGCTTGCTTCTTGCTCTAAAGCAAATCGTCTTTCATGGATGAGAACTGTGCTGGGTGTTTCCCTTCAGAAACGGAGTTAAATGGCAGGCTCTGTGTCTTCCTACAAGCAAGACGTAGTTTCAGGTAAACGCAGTCACTTTTGAGCTCAAACGAAGCTACATCGTTCACGACGCTCACACGTTTCTCGCTCTTAAAAAAGGCACTGGATGTTAGAGGGCCTGTGGTTTGTATCAGGTTCAGAAGCAGAGTTGAACTAGATATGGTCCCTGTGTGTAGGAAACACAGTTCTTTTGTTCTGAGCACACTCACGTTTCCCGCCTTATTAGAGACTATAGAAAGCAAGAGCTTGCTTCTTGCTCTAAAGCAGAGTGTCTTTCATGGATGAGAACTGTGCTGTGTGTTTCCCTTCAGTAACGGAGTTAAATGGCAGGCTCTGTGTCTTCCTACAAGCAAGACTTCGTTGTTTCAGGTAAACGCAGTCACTTTTGAGCTCAAACGAAGCTACATCTTTCACAAAGGTCACACGTTTCTCACTCTTAAGTAAAAAGCATTGGATGTTAGAGGGCCTGTGGTTTGTATCAGTTTCAGAAGCAGAGTTGAACTAGATATGGTCCGTGTGTGTAGGAAACACAGTTCTTTTTTTCTGAGCACACTCATGTTTCCCGCCTTATTAGAGACCCTAGAATGCAAGAGCTTGCTTCTTGCTCTAAAGCAAATCGTCTTTCATGGATGAGAACTGTGCTGGGTGTTTCCCTTCAGAAACGGAGTTAAATGGCAGGCTCTGTGTCCTCCTACAAGCAAGAATTCGTTTCAGATAAACGCAGTCACTTTGGAGCTCAAGGGAAGCTACATAGTTCACGAAGCTCACACGTTTCTCGCTCTTAAGTGAAAAGCATTGGATGTTAGAGGGCCTGTGGTTTGTATCAGTTTCAGAAGAAGAGTTGAACTAGATATGGTCCCTGGGTGTAGGAAACACAGTTCTTTTGTTCTGAGCACACTCACGTTTCCCGCCTTATTAGAGACTCTTGAAAGCAAGAGCTTGCTTCTTGCTCTAAAGCAGAGTGTCTTTCATGGATGAGAACTGTGTTGTGTGTTTCCCTTCAGAAACGGAGTTAAATGGCAGGCTCTGTGTCGTCCTACAAGCAAGACTTCGTTGTTTCAGGTAAACGCACTCACTTTTGAGCTCAAACGAAGCTACATCTTTCACAAAGCTCACACGTTTCTCACTCATTAGTGAAAAGGATTGGATGTTAGAGGGCCTGTGGTACGTATCAGTTTCCCAAGCAGAGTTGAACTAGATATGGTCCGTGTGTGTAGGAAACACAGTTCTTTTGTTCTGAGCACACTCATGTTTCCCACCTTATTAGAGACTCTATAATGCAAGAGCTTGCTTCTTGCTCTAAAGCAGAGTGTCTTTCATGGATGAGAACTGTGCTGTGTGTTTCCCTTCAGAAACGGAGTTAAATGGCAGGCTCTGTGTCTTCCTACAAGCAAGACGTAGTTTCAGGTAAACGCAGTCACTTTTGAGCTCAAACGAAGCTACATCGTTCACGACGCTCACACGTTTCTCGCTCTTAAAAAAGGCACTGGATGTTAGAGGGCCTGTGGTTTGTAACAGTTTCAGAAGCAGAGTTGAACTAGATATGGTCCGTGTGTGTAGGAAACACAGTTCTTTTGTTCTGAGCACACTCACGTTTCCCGCCTTATTAGAGACTATAGAAAGCAAGAGCTTGCTTCTTGCTCTAAAGCAGAGTGTCTTTCATGGATGAGAACTGTGCTGTGTGTTTCCCTTCAGAAACGGAGTTAAATGGCAGGCTCTGTGTCTTCCTACAAGCAAGACTTCGTTTCAGGTAAACACAGTCACTTTTGAGCTCAAACGAAGCTACATCTTTCACAAAGGTCACACGTTTCTCACTCTTAAGTGAAAAGCATTGGATGTTAGAGGGCCTGTGGTTTGTATCAGTTTCAGAAGCAGAGTTGAACTAGATATGGTCCGTGTGTGTAGGAAACACAGTTCTTTTTTTCTGAGCACACTCATGTTTCCCGCCTTATTAGAGACCCTAGAATGCAAGAGCTTGCCTCTTGCTCTAAAGCAAATCGTCTTTCATGGATGAGAACTGTGCTGGGTGTTTCCCTTCAGAAACGGAGTTAAATGGCAGGCTCTGTGTCGTCCTACAAGCAAGACTTCGTTGTTTCAGGTAAACGCACTCACTTTTGAGCTCAAACGAAGCTACATCTTTCACAAAGCTCAAACGTTTCTCACTCATAAGTGAAAAGGATTGGATGTTAGAGGGCCTGTTGTTTGTATCAGTTTCCGAAGCAGAGTTGAACTAGATATGGTCCGTGTGTGTAGCCAACACAGTTCTTTTGTTCTGAGAACACTCACGTTTCCCACCTTATTAGAGACTCTAGAATGCAAGAGCATGCTTCTTGCTCTAAAGCAGAGTGTCTTTCATGGATGAGAACTGTGGTGTGTGTTTCCCTTCAGAAACGGAGTTAAATGGCAGGCTCTGTGTCTTCCTACAAGCAAGACGTAGTTTCAGGTAAACGCAGTCACTTTTGAGCTCAAACGAAGCTACATCGTTCACGACGCTCACACGTTTCTCGCTCTTAAAAAAGGCACTGGATGTTAGAGGGCCTGTGGTTTGTATCAGGTTCAGAAGCAGAGTTGAACTAGATATGGTCCCTGTGTGTAGGAAACACAGTTCTTTTGTTCTGAGCACACTCACGTTTCCCGCCTTATTAGAGACTATAGAAAGCAAGAGCTTGCTTCTTGCTCTAAAGCAGAGTGTCTTTCATGGATGAGAACTGTGCTGTGTGTTTCCCTTCAGTAACGGACTTAAATGGCAGGCTCTGTGTCTTCCTACAAGCAAGACTTCGTTTCAGGTAAACGCAGTCACTTTTGAGCTCAAAGGAAGCTACATCTTTCACATAGGTCACACGTTTCTCACTCTTAAGTGAAAAGCATTGGATGTTAGAGGGCCTGTGGTTTGTATCAGTTTCAGAAGCAGAGTTGAACTAGATATGGTCCGTGTGTGTAGGAAACACAGTTCTTTTTTTCTGAGCACACTCATGTTTCCCGCCTTATTAGAGACCCTAGAATGCAAGAGCTTGCTTCTTGCTCTAAAGCAAATCGTCTTTCATGGATGAGAACTGTGCTGGGTGTTTCCCTTCAGAAACAGAGTTAAATGGCAGGCTCTGTGTCCTCCTACAAGCAAGAATTCGTTTCAGATAAACGCAGTCACTTTGGAGCTCAAGGGAAGCTACATAGTTCACGAAGCTCACACGTTTCTCGCTCTTAAGTGAAAAGCATTGGATGTTAGAGGGCCTGTGGTTTGTATCAGTTTCAGAAGAAGAGTTGAACTAGATATGGTCCCTGGGTGTAGGAAACACAGTTCTTTTGTTCTGAGCACACTCACGTTTCCCGCCTTATTAGAGACTCTTGAAAGCAAGAGCTTGCTTCTTGCTCTAAAGCAGAGTGTCTTTCATGGATGAGAACTGTGTTGTGTGTTTCCCTTCAGAAACGGAGTTAAATGGCAGGCTCTGTGTCGTCCTACAAGCAAGACTTCGTTGTTTCAGGTAAACGCACTCACTTTTGAGCTCAAACGAAGCTACATCTTTCACAAAGCTCACACGTTTCTCACTCATAAGTGAAAAGGATTGGATGTTAGAGGGCCTGTGGTACGTATCAGTTTCCCAAGCAGAGTTGAACTAGATATGGTCCGTGTGTGTAGGAAACACAGTTCTTTTGTTCTGAGCACACTCATGTTTCCCACCTTATTAGAGACTCTATAATGCAAGTGCTTGCTTCTTGCTCTAAAGCAGAGTGTCTTTCATGGATGAGAACTGTGCTGTGTGTTTCCCTTCAGAAACGGAGTTAAATGGCAGGCTCTGTGTCTTCCTACAAGCAAGACGTAGTTTCAGGTAAACGCAGTCACTTTTGAGCTCAAACGAAGCTACATCGTTCACGACGCTCACACGTTTCTCGCTCTTAACTAAAGGCACTGGATGTTAGAGGGCCTGTGGTTTGTAACAGTTTCAGAAGCAGAGTTGAACTAGATATGGTCCCTGTGTGTAGGAAACACAGTTCTTTTGTTCTGAGCACACTCACGTTTCCCGCCTTATTAGAGACTATAGAAAGCAAGAGCTTGCTTCTTGCTCTAAAGCAGAGTGTCTTTCATGGATGAGAACTGTGCTGTGTGTTTCCCTTCAGAAACGGAGTTAAATGGCAGGCTCTGTGTCTTCCTACAAGCAAGACTTCGTTTCAGGTAAACACAGTCACTTTTGAGCTCAAACGAAGCTACATCTTTCACAAAGGTCACACGTTTCTCACTCTTAAGTGAAAAGCATTGGATGTTAGAGGGCCTGTGGTTTGTATCAGTTTCAAAAGCAGAGTTGAACTAGATATGGTCCGTGTGTGTAGGAAACACAGTTCTTTTTTTCTGAGCACACTCATGTTTCCCGCCTTATTAGAGACCCTAGAATGCAAGAGCTTGCTTCTTGCTCTAAAGCAAATCGTCTTTCATGGATGAGAACTGTGCTGGGTGTTTCCCTTCAGAAACAGAGTTAAATGGCAGGCTCTGTGTCTTCCTACAAGCAAGACGTAGTTTCAGGTAAACGCAGTCACTTTTGAGCTCAAACGAAGCTACATCGTTCACGACGCTCACACGTTTCTCGCTCTTAAAAAAGGCACTGGATGTTAGAGGGCCTGTGGTTTGTATCAGGTTCAGAAGCAGAGTTGAACTAGATATGGTCCCTGTGTGTAGGAAACACAGTTCTTTTGTTCTGAGCACACTCACGTTTCCCGCCTTATTAGAGACTATAGAAAGCAAGAGCTTGCTTCTTGCTCTAAAGCAGAGTGTCTTTCATGGATGAGAACTGTGCTGTGTGTTTCCCTTCAGTAACGGACTTAAATGGCAGGCTCTGTGTCTTCCTACAAGCAAGACTTCGTTTCACGTAAACGCAGTCACTTTTGAGCTCAAACGAAGCTACATCTTTCACAAAGGTCACACGTTTCTCACTCTTAAGTGAAAAGCATTGGATGTTAGAGGGCCTGTGGTTTGTATCAGTTTCAGAAGCAGAGTTGAACTAGATATGGTCCGTGTGTGTAGGAAACACAGTTCTTTTTTTCTGAGCACACTCATGTTTCCCGCCTTATTAGAGACCCTAGAATGCAAGAGCTTGCTTCTTGCTCTAAAGCAAATCGTCTTTCATGGATGAGAACTGTGCTGGGTGTTTCCCTTCAGAAACGGAGTTAAATGGCAGGCTCTGTGTCCTCCTACAAGCAAGAATTCGTTTCAGATAAACGCAGTCACTTTGGAGCTCAAGGGAAGCTACATAGTTCACGAAGCTCACACGTTTCTCGCTCTTAAGTGAAAAGCATTGGATGTTAGAGGGCCTGTGGTTTGTATCAGTTTCAGAAGAAGAGTTGAACTAGATATGGTCCCTGGGTGTAGGAAACACAGTTCTTTTGTTCTGAGCACACTCACGTTTCCCGCCTTATTAGAGACTCTTGAAAGCAAGAGCTTGCTTCTTGCTCTAAAGCAGAGTGTCTTTCATGGATGAGAACTGTGTTGTGTGTTTCCCTTCAGAAACGGAGTTAAATGGCAGGCTCTGTGTCGTCCTACAAGCAAGACTTCGTTGTTTCAGGTAAACGCACTCACTTTTGAGCTCAAACGAAGCTACATCTTTCACAAAGCTCACACGTTTCTCACTCATTAGTGAAAAGGATTGGATGTTAGAGGGCCTGTGGTACGTATCAGTTTCCCAAGCAGAGTTGAACTAGATATGGTCCGTGTGTGTAGGAAACACAGTTCTTTTGTTCTGAGCACACTCATGTTTCCCACCTTATTAGAGACTCTATAATGCAAGAGCTTGCTTCTTGCTCTAAAGCAGAGTGTCTTTCATGGATGAGAACTGTGCTGTGTGTTTCCCTTCAGAAACGGAGTTAAATGGCAGGCTCTGTGTCTTCCTACAAGCAAGACGTAGTTTCAGGTAAACGCAGTCACTTTTGAGCTCAAACGAAGCTGCATCGTTCACGAAGCTCACACGTTTCTCGCTCTTAACTAAAGGCACTGGATGTTAGAGGGCCTGTGGTTTGTAACAGTTTCAGAAGCAGAGTTGAACTAGATATGGTCCCTGTGTGTAGGAAACACAGTTCTTTTGTTCTGAGCACACTCACGTTTCCCGCCTTATTAGAGACTATAGAAAGCAAGAGCTTGCTTCTTGCTCTAAAGCAGAGTGTCTTTCATGGATGAGAACTGTGCTGTGTGTTTCCCTTCAGAAACGGAGTTAAATGGCAGGCTCTGTGTCTTCCCACAAGCAAGACTTCGTTTCAGGTAAACACAGTCACTTTTGAGCTCAAACGAAGCTACATCTTTCACAAAGGTCACACGTTTCTCACTCTTAAGTGAAAAGCATTGGATGTTAGAGGGCCTGTGGTTTGTATCAGTTTCAGAAGCAGAGTTGAACTAGATATGGTCCGTGTGTGTAGGAAACACAGTTCTTTTTTTCTGAGCACACTCATGTTTCCCGCCTTATTAGAGACCCTAGAATGCAAGAGCTTGCTTCTTGCTCTAAAGCAAATCGTCTTTCATGGATGAGAACTGTGCTGGGTGTTTCCCTTCAGAAACGGAGTTAAATGGCAGGCTCTGTGTCCTCCTACAAGCAAGAATTCGTTTCAGATAAACGCAGTCACTTTGGAGCTCAAGGGAAGCTACATAGTTCACGAAGCTCACACGTTTCTCGCTCTTAAGTGAAAAGCATTGGATGTTAGAGGGCCTGTGGTTTGTATCAGTTTCAGAAGAAGAGTTGAACTAGATATGGTCCCTGGGTGTAGGAAACACAGTTCTTTTGTTCTGAGCACACTCACGTTTCCCGCCTTATTAGAGACTCTTGAAAGCAAGAGCTTGCTTCTTGCTCTAAAGCAGAGTGTCTTTTATGGATGAGAACTGTGTTGTGTGTTTCCCTTCAGAAACGGAGTTAAATGGCAGGCTCTGTGTCGTCCTACAAGCAAGACTTCGTTGTTTCAGGTAAACGCACTCACTTTTGAGCTCAAACGAAGCTACATCTTTCACAAAGCTCACACGTTTCTCACTCATTAGTGAAAAGGATTGGATGTTAGAGGGCCTGTGGTACGTATCAGTTTCCCAAGCAGAGTTGAACTAGATATGGTCCGTGTGTGTAGGAAACACAGTTCTTTTGTTCTGAGCACACTCATGTTTCCCACCTTATTAGAGACTCTATAATGCAAGAGCTTGCTTCTTGCTCTAAAGCAGATTGTCTTTCATGGATGAGAACTGTGCTGTGTGTTTCCCTTCAGAAACGGAGTTAAATGGCAGGCTCTGTGTCTTCCTACAAGCAAGACGTAGTTTCAGGTAAACGCAGTCACTTTTGAGCTCAAACGAAGCTACATCGTTCACGACGCTCACACGTTTCTCGCTCTTAACTAAAGGCACTGGATGTTAGAGGGCCTGTGGTTTGTAACAGTTTCAGAAGCAGAGTTGAACTAGATATGGTCCCTGTGTGTAGGAAACACAGTTCTTTTGTTCTGAGCACACTCACGTTTCCCGCCTTATTAGAGACTATAGAAAGCAAGAGCTTGCTTCTTGCTCTAAAGCAGAGTGTCTTTCATGGATGAGAACTGTGCTGTGTGTTTCCCTTCAGAAACGGAGTTAAATGGCAGGCTCTGTGTCTTCCTACAAGCAAGACTTCGTTTCAGGTAAACACAGTCACTTTTGAGCTCAAACGAAGCTACATCTTTCACAAAGGTCACACGTTTCTCACTCTTAAGTGAAAAGCATTGGATGTTAGAGGGCCTGTGGTTTGTATCAGTTTCAGAAGCAGAGTTGAACTAGATATGGTCCGTGTGTGTAGGAAACACAGTTCTTTTTTTCTGAGCACACTCATGTTTCCCGCCTTATTAGAGACCCTAGAATGCAAGAGCTTGCTTCTTGCTCTAAAGCAAATCGTCTTTCATGGATGAGAACTGTGCTGGGTGTTTCCCTTCAGAAACGGAGTTAAATGGCAGGCTCTGTGTCCTCCTACAAGCAAGAATTCGTTTCAGATAAACGCAGTCACTTTGGAGCTCAAGGGAAGCTACATAGTTCACGAAGCTCACACGTTTCTCGCTCTTAAGTGAAAAGCATTGGATGTTAGAGGGCCTGTGGTTTGTATCAGTTTCAGAAGAAGAGTTGAACTAGATATGGTCCCTGGGTGTAGGAAACACAGTTCTTTTGTTCTGAGCACACTCACGTTTCCCGCCTTATTAGAGACTCTTGAAAGCAAGAGCTTGCTTCTTGCTCTAAAGCAGAGTGTCTTTCATGGATGAGAACTGTGTTGTGTGTTTCCCTTCAGAAACGGAGTTAAATGGCAGGCTCTGTGTCGTCCTACAAGCAGGACTTCGTTGTTTCAGGTAAACGCACTCACTTTTGAGCTCAAACGAAGCTACATCTTTCACAAAGCTCACACGTTTCTCACTCATTAGTGAAAAGGATTGGATGTTAGAGGGCCTATGGTACGTATCAGTTTCCCAAGCAGAGTTGAACTAGATATGGTCCGTGTGTGTAGGAAACACAGTTCTTTTGTTCTGAGCACACTCATGTTTCCCACCTTATTAGAGAATCTATAATGCAAGAGCTTGCTTCTTGCTCTAAAGCAGAGTGTCTTTCATGGATGAGAACTGTGCTGTGTGTTTCCCTTCAGAAACGGAGTTAAATGGCAGGCTCTGTGTCTTCCTACAAGCAAGACTTCGTTTCAGGTAAACGCAGTCACTTTTGAGCTCAAACGAAGCTACATCTTTCACAAAGGTCACACGTTTCTCGCTCTTAAGTGAAAAGCATTGGATGTTAGAGGGCCTGTGGTTTGCATCAGTTTCAGAAGCAGAGTTGAACTAGATATGGTCTGTGTGTGTAGGAAACACAGTTCTTTTTTTCTGAGCACACTCAAGTTTCCCGCCTTATTAGAGACCCTAGAATGCAAGAGCTTGCTTCTTGCTCTAAAGCAAATCGTCTTTCATGGATGAGAGCTGTGCTGGGTGTTTCCCTTCAGAAACGGAGTTAAATGGCAGGCTCTGTGTCTTCCTACTAGCAAGACTTCGTTTCAGGTAAATGCAGTAATTTTTGAGCTCAAAGGAAGCTACATAGTTCACGAAGCGCACACGTTTCTCGCTCTTAAGTGAAAAGCATTGGATGTTAGAGGGCTTGTGGTTTGTATCAGTTTCAGAAGCAGAGTTGAACTAGAAATGGTCCGTGTTTGTAGGAAACACAGTTCTTTTGTTCTGAGCACACTCACGTTTCCCGCCTTATTAGAGACTCTTGAAAGCAAGAGCTTGCTTCTTGCTCTAAAGCAGAGTGTGTTTCATGGAAGAGAACTGTGGGGTGTGTTTCCCTTCAGAAACGGAGTTAAATGGCAGTCTCTTTGTTGTCCTACAAGCAAGACTTTGTTGTTTCAGGTAAACACACCCACTTTTGAGCTCAAACGAAGCTACATCTTTCACAAAGCTCACACATTTCTCACTCATAAGTGAAAAGGATTGGATGTTAGAGGGCCTGTGGTTCGTATCAGTTTCCCAAGCAGATTTGAACTAGATATGGTCCGTGTGTGTAGGAAACACAGTTCTTTTGTTCTGAGCACACTCACGTTTCCCGCCTTATTAGAGACTCTAGAAAGCAAGAGCGTGCTTCTTGCTATAAAGCAGAGTGTGTTTCATGGATGAGAACTGTGCTGTGTGTTTCCCTTCAGAAACGGAGTTAAATGGCAGGCTCTGTGTCCTCCTACAAGCAAGAATTCGTTTCAGATAAACGCAGTCACTTTTGAGCTCAAGTAAGCTACATAGTTCACGAAGCTCACACGTTTCTCGCTCTTAAGTGAAAAGCATTGGATATTAGATGGCCTGTAGTTTGTATCAGTTTCAGAAGCAGAGTTGAACTAGATATGGTCCGTGTGTTTAGGAAACACAGTTCTTTTGTTCTGAGCACACTCACGTTTCCCACCTTATTAGAGACCCTAGAAAGTAAGAGCGTGCTTCTTGCTCTAAAGCAGATTGTCTTTCATGGATGAGAACTGTGCTTTGTGTTTCCCTTCAGAAACGGAGTTAAATGGCAGGCTCTGTGTCTTCCTACTAGCAAGACTTCGTTTCAGGTAAATGCAGTCATTTTTGAGCTCAAAGGAAGCTACATTGTTCACGAAGCGCACACGTTTCTCGCTCTTAAGTGAAAAGCATTGGATGTTAGAGGGCATGTGGTTTGTATCAGTTTCAGAAGCAGAGTTGAAATAGAAATGGTCCGTGTTGTAGGAAACACAGTTCTGTTGTTCTGAGCACACTCACGTTTCCCGCCTTATTAGAGACTCTTGAAAGCAAGAGCTTGCTTCTTGCTCTAAAGCAGAGTGTGTTTCATGGAAGAGAACTGTGGTGTGTGTTTCCCTTCAGAAACGGAGTTAAATGGCAGTCTCTGTGTCGTCCTACAAACAAGACTTCGTTGTTTCAGGTAAACGCACTCACTTTTGAGCTCAAACGAAGCTACATCTTTCACAAAGCTCACACGTTTCTCACTCATAAGTGAAAAGGATTGGATGTTAGAGGGCCTGTGGTTCGTATCAGTTTCCCAAGCAGAGTTTAACTAGATATGGTCCGTGTGTGTAGGAAACACAGTTCTTTTGTTCTGAGCACACTCATGTTTCCCACCTTATTAGAGACTCTATAATGCAAGAGCATGCTTCTTGCTCTAAAGCAGAGTGTCTTTCATGGATGAGAACTGTGCTGTGTGTTTCCCTTCAGAAACGGAGTTAAATGGCAGGCTCTGTGTCTTCCTACAAGCAAGACGTAGTTTCAGGTAAACGCAATAACTTTTGAGCTCAAACGAAGCTACATCTTTCACGACGCTCACACGTTTCTCGCTCTTAACAAAAGGCACTGGATGTTAGAGGGCCTGTGGTTTGTATCAGTTTCAGAAGCAGAGTTGAACTAGATATGGTCCCTGTGTGTAGGAAACACAGTTCTTTTGTTCTGAGCACACTCACGTTTCCTGCCTTATTAGAGACTCTAGAAAGCAAGAGCTGGCTTCTTGCTCTAAAGCAGAGTGTCTTTCACGGATGAGAACTGTGCTGTGTGTTTCCCTTCAGTAACGGAGTTAAATGGCAGGCTCTGTGTCTTCCTACAAGCAAGACTTCGTTTCAGGGAAACACAGTCACTTTTGAGGTCAAACGAAGCTACATCTTTCACAGAGCTCACACGTTTCTCGCTCTTAAGTGAAAAGCATTGGATGTTAGAGGGCCTGTGGTTTGTATCAGTTTCAGAAGCAGAGTTGAACTAGATATGGTCCGTGTGTGTAGGAAACACAGTTCTTTTGTTCTGAGCACACTCAAGTTTCCTGCCTTATTAGAGACCCTAGAATGCAAGAGCTTGCTTCTTGCTCTAAAGCAGACCGTCTTTCATTGATGAGAACTGTGCTGTGTGTTTCCCTTCAGAAACGGAGTTAAATGGCAGGCTTTGTGTCGTCCTACAAGCAAGACTTCGTTGTTTCAGGTAAACGCACTCACTTTTGAGCTCAAACGAAGCTACATCTTTCACAAAGCTCACACGTTTCTCACTCATAAGTGAAAAGGATTGGATGTTAGAGGGCCTGTGGTTTGTATCAGTTTCCGAAGCAGAGTTGAACTAGATATGGTCCGTGTGTGTAGGAAACACAGTTCTTTTGTTCTGAGAACACTCACGTTTCCCACCTTATTAGAGACTCTAGAATGCAAGAGCATGCTTCTTGCTCTAAAGCAGAGTGTCTTTCATGGATGAGAACTGTGCTGTGTGTTTCCCTTCAGAAACGGAGTTAAATGGCCGGCTCTGTGTCTTCCTACAAGCAAGACTTCGTTTCAGGTAAACGCAGTCACTTTTGAGCTCAAACGAAGCTACATCGTTCACGAGGCTCACACGTTTCTCGCTCTTAACAAAAGGCAATGGATGTTAGAGGGCCTGTGGTTTGTATCAGTTTCAGAAGCAGAGTTGAACTAGATATGGTCCCTGTGTGTAGGAAACACAGTTCTTTTGTTCTGAGCACACTCACGTTTCCCGCCTTATTAGAGACTATAGAAAGCAAGAGCTTGCTTCTTGCTCTAAAGCAGAGTTTCTTTCATGGATGAGAACTGTGCTGTGTGTTTCCCTTCAGTAACGGAGTTAAATGGCAGGCTCTGTGTCTTCCTACAAGCAAGATTTCGTTTCAGGTAAACGCAGTCACTTTTTAGCTCAAACGAAGCTACATCTTTCACAAAGGTCACACGTTTCTCGCTCTTAAGTGAAAAGCATTGGATGTTAGAGGGCCTGTGGTTTGTATCAGTTTCAGAAGCAGAGTTGAACTAGATATGGTCCGTGTGTGTAGGAAACACAGTTCTTTTTTTCTGAGCACACTCATGTTTCCCGCCTTTTTAGAGACCCTAGAATGCAAGAGCTTGCTTCTTGCTCTAAAGCAAATCGTCTTTCATGGATGAGAACTGTGCTGGGTGTTTCCCTTCAGAAACGGAGTTAAATGGCAGGCTCTGTGTCCTCCTACAAGCAAGAATTCGTTTCAGATAAACGCAGTCACTTTTGAGCTCAAACAAAGCTACATAGTTCACGTAGCTCACACGTTTCTCGCTCTTAAGTGAAAAGCATTGGATGTTAGAGGGCCTGTGGTTTGTATCAGTTTCAGAAGAAGAGTTGAACTAGATATGGTCCCTGGGTGTAGGAAACACAGTTCTTTTGTTCTGAGCACACTCACGTTTCCCGCCTTATTACAGACTCTAGAAAGCAAGAGCTTGCTTCTTGCTCTAAAGCAGAGTGTCTTTCATGGATGAGAACTGTGCTGTGTGTTTCCCTTCAGAAACGGAGTTAAATGGCAGGCTCTGTGTCGTCCTACAAGCAAGACTTCGTTGTTTCAGGTAAACGCACTCACTTTTGAGCTCAAACGAAGCTACATCTTTCACAAAGCTCACACGTTTCTCACTCATAAGTGAAAAGGATTGGATGTTAGAGGGCCTGTGGTTTGTATCAGTTTCCGAAGCAGAGTTGAACTAGATATGGTCCGTGTGTGTAGGAAACACAGTTCTTTTGTTCTGAGAACACTCACGTTTCCCACCTTATTAGAGACTCTAGAATGCAAGAGCATGCTTCTTGCTCTAAAGCAGAGTGTGTTTCATGGATGAGAACTGTGCTGTGTGTTTCCCTTCAGAAACGGAGTTAAATGGCAGGCTCTGTGTCTTCCTACAAGCAAGACGTAGTTTCAGGTAAACGCAGTCACTTTTGAGCTCAAACGAAGCTACATCGTTCACGACGCTCACACGTTTCTCGCTCTTAACAAAAGGCACTGGATGTTAGAGGGCCTGTGGTTTGTATCAGTTTCAGAAGCAGGGTTGAACTAGATATGGTCCGTGTGTGTAGGAAACACAGTTCTTTTGTTCTGAGCACAGTCACGTTTCCCACCTTATTAGAGACTCTAGAATGCGAGAGCATGCTTCTAGCTCTAAAGCAGAGTGTGTTTCATGGATGAGAACTGTGCTGTGTGTTTCCCTTCAGAAACGGAGTTAAATAGCAGGCTCTGTGTCTTCCTACTAGCAAGACTTCGTTTCAGGTAAATGCAGTCATTTTTGAGCTCAAAGGAAGCTACATCGTTCACGAAGCTCACACGTTTCTCGCTCTTAAGTGAAAAGCATTGGATGTTAGAGGGCCTGTGGTTTGTATCAGTTTCAGAAGAAGAGTTGAACTAGATATGGTCCCTGGGTGTAGGAAACACAGTTCTTTTGTTCTGAGCACACTCACGTTTCCCGCCTTATTAGAGACTATAGAAAGCAAGAGCTTGCTTCTTGCTCTAAAGCAGAGTGTCTTTCATGGATGAGAACTGTGCTGTGTGTTTCCCTTCAGAAACGGAGTTAAATGGCAGGCTCTGTGTCTTCCTACAAGCAAGACTTCGTTTCAGGTAAACACAGTCACTTTTGAGCTCAAACGAAGCTACATCTTTCACAAAGGTCACACGTTTCTCACTCTTAAGTGAAAAGCATTGGATGTTAGAGGGCCTGTGGTTTGTATCAGTTTCAGAAGCAGAGTTGAACTAGATATGATCCGTGTGTGTAGGAAACACAGTTCTTTTTTTCTGAGCACACTCATGTTTCCCGCCTTATTAGAGACCCTAGAATGCAAGAGCTTGCTTCTTGCTCTAAAGCAAATCGTCTTTCATGGATGAGAACTGTGCTGGGTGTTTCCCTTCAGAAACGGAGTTAAATGGCAGGCTCTGTGTCCTCCTACAAGCAAGAATTCGTTTCAGATAAACGCAGTCAATTTGGAGCTCAAGGGAAGCTACATAGTTCACGAAGCTCACACGTTTCTCGCTCTTAAGTGAAAAGCATTGGATGTTAGAGGGCCTGTGGTTTGTATCAGTTTCAGAAGAAGAGTTGAACTAGATATGGTCCCTGGGTGTAGGAAACACAGTTCTTTTGTTCTGAGCACACTCACGTTTCCCGCCTTATTAGAGACTATAGAAAGCAAGAGCTTGCTTCTTGCTCTAAAGCAGAGTGTCTTTCATGGATGAGAACTGTGTTGTGTGTTTCCCTTCAGAAACGGAGTTAAATGGCAGGCTCTGTGTCGTCCTACAAGCAAGACTTCGTTGTTTCAGGTAAACGCACTCACTTTTGAGCTCAAACGAAGCTACATCTTTCACAAAGCTCACACGTTTCTCACTCATTAGTGAAAAGGATTGGATGTTAGAGGGCCTGTGGTACGTATCAGTTTCCCAAGCAGAGTTGAACTAGATATGGTCCGTGTGTGTAGGAAACACAGTTCTTTTGTTCTGAGCACACTCATGTTTCCCACCTTATTAGAGACTCTATAATGCAAGAGCTTGCTTCTTGCTCTAAAGCAGAGTGTCTTTCATGGATGAGAACTGTGCTGTGTGTTTCCCTTCAGAAACGGAGTTAAATGGCAGGCTCTGTGTCTTCCTACAAGCAAGACGTAGTTTCAGGTAAACGCAGTCACTTTTGAGCTCAAACGAAGCTACATCGTTCACGATGCTCACACGTTTCTCGCTCTTAACTAAAGGCACTGGATGTTAGAGGGCCTGTGGTTTGTAACAGTTTCAGAAGCAGAGTTGAACTAGATATGGTCCCTGTGTGTAGGAAACACAGTTCTTTTGTTCTGAGCACACTCACGTTTCCCGCCTTATTAGAGACTATAGAAAGCAAGAGCTTGCTTCTTGCTCTAAAGCAGAGTGTCTTTCATGGATGAGAACTGTGCTGTGTGTTTCCCTTCAGAAACGGAGTTAAATGGCAGGCTCTGTGTCTTCCTACAAGCAAGACTTCGTTTCAGGTAAACACAGTCACTTTTGAGCTCAAACGAAGCTACATCTTTCACAAAGGTCACACGTTTCTCACTCTTAAGTGAAAAGCATTGGATGTTAGAGGGCCTGTGGTTTGTATCAGTTTCAGAAGCAGAGTTGAACTAGATATGGTCCGTGTGTGTAGGAAACACAGTTCTTTTTTTCTGAGCACACTCATGTTTCCCGCCTTATTAGAGACCCTAGAATGCAAGAGCTTGCTTCTTGCTCTAAAGCAAATCGTCTTTCATGGATGAGAACTGTGCTGGGTGTTTCCCTTCAGAAACGGAGTTAAATGGCAGGCTCTGTGTCCTCCTACAAGCAAGAATTCGTTTCAGATAAACGCAGTCAATTTGGAGCTCAAGGGAAGCTACATAGTTCACGAAGCTCACACGTTTCTCGCTCTTAAGTGAAAAGCATTGGATGTTAGAGGGCCTGTGGTTTGTATCAGTTTCAGAAGAAGAGTTGAACTAGATATGGTCCCTGGGTGTAGGAAACACAGTTCTTTTGTTCTGAGCACACTCACGTTTCCCGCCTTATTAGAGACTCTTGAAAGCAAGAGCTTGCTTCTTGCTCTAAAGCAGAGTGTCTTTCATGGATGAGAACTGTGTTGTGTGTTTCCCTTCAGAAACGGAGTTAAATGGCAGGCTCTGTGTCGTCCTACAAGCAGGACTTCGTTGTTTCAGGTAAACGCACTCACTTTTGAGCTCAAACGAAGCTACATCTTTCACAAAGCTCACACGTTTCTCACTCATTAGTGAAAAGGATTGGATGTTAGAGGGCCTATGGTACGTATCAGTTTCCCAAGCAGAGTTGAACTAGATATGGTCCGTGTGTGTAGGAAACACAGTTCTTTTGTTCTGAGCACACTCATGTTTCCCACCTTATTAGAGAATCTATAATGCAAGAGCTTGCTTCTTGCTCTAAAGCAGAGTGTCTTTCATGGATGAGAACTGTGCTGTGTGTTTCCCTTCAGAAACGGAGTTAAATGGCAGGCTCTGTGTCTTCCTACAAGCAAGACTTCGTTTCAGGTAAACGCAGTCACTTTTGAGCTCAAACGAAGCTACATCTTTCACAAAGGTCACACCTTTCTCGCTCTTAAGTGAAAAGCATTGGATGTTAGAGGGCCTGTGGTTTGCATCAGTTTCAGAAGCAGAGTTGAACTAGATATGGTCTGTGTGTGTAGGAAACACAGTTCTTTTTTTCTGAGCACACTCAAGTTTCCTGCCTTATTAGAGACCCTAGAATGCAAGAGCTTGCTTCTTGCTCTAAAGCAAATCGTCTTTCATGGATGAGAGCTGTGCTGGGTGTTTCCCTTCAGAAACGGAGTTAAATGGCAGGCTCTGTGTCTTCCTACTAGCAAGACTTCGTTTCAGGTAAATGCAGTAATTTTTGAGCTCAAAGGAAGCTACATAGTTCACGAAGCGCACACGTTTCTCGCTCTTAAGTGAAAAGCATTGGATGTTAGAGGGCTTGTGGTTTGTATCAGTTTCAGAAGCAGAGTTGAACTAGAAATGGTCCGTGTTTGTAGGAAACACAGTTCTTTTGTTCTGAGCACACTCACGTTTCCCGCCTTATTAGAGACTCTTGAAAGCAAGAGCTTGCTTCTTGCTCTAAAGCAGAGTGTGTTTCATGGAAGAGAACTGTGGGGTGTGTTTCCCTTCAGAAACGGAGTTAAATGGCAGTCTCTTTGTTGTCCTACAAGCAAGACTTTGTTGTTTCAGGTAAACACACTCACTTTTGAGCTCAAACGAAGCTACATCTTTCACAAAGCTCACACGTTTCTCACTCATAAGTGAAAAGGATTGGATGTTAGAGGGCCTGTGGTTCGTATCAGTTTCCCAAGCAGATTTGAACTAGATATGGTCCGTGTGTGTAGGAAACACAGTTCTTTTGTTCTGAGCACACTCACGTTTCCCGCCTTATTAGAGACTCTAGAAAGCAAGAGCGTGCTTCTTGCTCTAAAGCAGAGTGTGTTTCATGGATGAGAACTATGCTGTGTGTTTCCCTTCAGAAACGGAGTTAAATGGCAGGCTCTGTGTCCTCCTACAAGCAAGAATTCGTTTCAGATAAACGCAGTCACTTTTGAGCTCAAGTAAGCTACATAGTTCACGAAGCTCACACGTTTCTCGCTCTTAAGTGAAAAGCATTGGATATTAGATGGCCTGTAGTTTGTATCATTTTCAGAAGCAGAGTTGAACTAGATATGGTCTGTGTGTTTAGGAAACACAGTTCTTTTGTTCTGAGCACACTCACGTTTCCCACCTTATTAGAGACCCTAGAAAGTAAGAGCGTGCTTCTTGCTCTAAAGCAGATTGTCTTTCATGTATGAGAACTGTGCTTTGTGTTTCCCTTCAGAAACGGAGTTAAATGGCAGGCTCTGTGTCTTCCTACTAGCAAGACTTCGTTTCAGGTAAATGCAGTCATTTTTGAGCTCAAAGGAAGCTACATTGTTCACGAAGCGCACACGTTTCTCGCTCTTAAGTGAAAAGCATTTGATATTAGAGGGCATGTGGTTTGTATCAGTTTCAGAAGCAGAGTTGAAATAGAAATGGTCCGTGTTGTAGGAAACACAGTTCTGTTGTTCTGAGCACACTCACGTTTCCCGCCTTATTAGAGACTCTTGAAAGCAAGAGCTTGCTTCTTGCTCTAAAGCAGAGTGTGTTTCATGGAAGAGAACTGTGGTGTGTGTTTCCCTTCAGAAACGGAGTTAAATGGCAGTCTCTGTGTCGTCCTACAAACAAGACTTCGTTGTTTCAGGTAAACGCACTCACTTTTGAGCTCAAACGAAGCTACATCTTTCACAAAGCTCACACGTTTCTCACTCATAAGTGAAAAGGATTGGATGTTAGAGGGCCTGTGGTTCGTATCAGTTTCCCAAGCAGAGTTTAACTAGATATGGTCCGTGTGTGTAGGAAACACAGTTCTTTTGTTCTGAGCACAGTCACGTTTCCCACCTTATTAGAGACTCTAGAATGTGAGAGCATGCTTCTAGCTCTAAAGCAGAGTGTGTTTCATGGATGAGAACTGTGCTGTGTGTTTCCCTTCAGAAACGGAGTTAAATAGCAGGCTCTGTGTCTTCCTACTAGCAAGACTTCGTTTCAGGTAAATGCAGTCATTTTTGATCTCAAAGGAAGCTACATCGTTCACGAAGCTCACACGTTTCTCGCTCTTAAGTGAAAAGCATTGGATGTTAGAGGGCCTGTGGTTTGTATCAGTTTCAGAAGAAGAGTTGAACTAGATATGGTCCCTGGGTGTAGGAAACACAGTTCTATTGTTCTGAGCACACTCACGTTTCCCGCCTTATTAGAGACTATAGAAAGCAAGAGCTTGCTTCTTGCTCTAAAGCAGAGTGTCTTTCATGGATGAGAACTGTGCTGTGTGTTTCCCTTCAGAAACGGAGTTAAATGGCAGGCTCTGTGTCTTCCTACAAGCAAGACTTCGTTTCAGGTAAACGCAGTCACTTTTGAGCTCAAACGAAGCTACATCTTTCACAAAGGTCACACGTTTCTCACTCTTAAGTGAAAAGCATTGGATGTTAGAGGGCCTGTGGTTTGTATCAGTTTCAGAAGCAGAGTTGAACTAGATATGATCCGTGTGTGTAGGAAACACAGTTCTTTTTTTCTGAGCACACTCATGTTTCCCGCCTTATTAGAGACCCTAGAATGCAAGAGCTTGCTTCTTGCTCTAAAGCAAATCGTCTTTCATGGATGAGAACTGTGCTGGGTGTTTCCCTTCAGAAACGGAGTTAAATGGCAGGCTCTGTGTCCTCCTACAAGCAAGAATTCGTTTCAGATAAACGCAGTCAATTTGGAGCTCAAGGGAAGCTACATAGTTCACGAAGCTCACACGTTTCTCGCTCTTAAGTGAAAAGCATTGGATGTTAGAGGGCCTGTGGTTTGTATCAGTTTCAGAAGAAGAGTTGAACTAGATATGGTCCCTGGGTGTAGGAAACACAGTTCTTTTGTTCTGAGCACACTCACGTTTCCCGCCTTATTAGAGACTATAGAAAGCAAGAGCTTGCTTCTTGCTCTAAAGCAGAGTGTCTTTCATGGATGAGAACTGTGTTGTGTGTTTCCCTTCAGAAACGGAGTTAAATGGCAGGCTCTGTGTCGTCCTACAAGCAAGACTTCGTTGTTTCAGGTAAACGCACTCACTTTTGAGCTCAAACGAAGCTACATCTTTCACAAAGCTCACACGTTTCTCACTCATTAGTGAAAAGGATTGGATGTTAGAGGGCCTGTGGTACGTATCAGTTTCCCAAGCAGAGTTGAACTAGATATGGTCCGTGTGTGTAGGAAACACAGTTCTTTTGTTCTGAGCACACTCATGTTTCCCACCTTATTAGAGACTCTATAATGCAAGAGCTTGCTTCTTGCTCTAAAGCAGAGTGTCTTTCATGGATGAGAACTGTGCTGTGTGTTTCCCTTCAGAAACGGAGTTAAATGGCAGGCTCTGTGTCTTCCTACAAGCAAGACGTAGTTTCAGGTAAACGCAGTCACTTTTGAGCTCAAACGAAGCTACATCGTTCACGATGCTCACACGTTTCTCGCTCTTAACTAAAGGCACTGGATGTTAGAGGGCCTGTGGTTTGTAACAGTTTCAGAAGCAGAGTTGAACTAGATATGGTCCCTGTGTGTAGGAAACACAGTTCTTTTGTTCTGAGCACACTCACGTTTCCCGCCTTATTAGAGACTATAGAAAGCAAGAGCTTGCTTCTTGCTCTAAAGCAGAGTGTCTTTCATGGATGAGAACTGTGCTGTGTGTTTCCCTTCAGAAACGGAGTTAAATGGCAGGCTCTGTGTCTTCCTACAAGCAAGACTTCGTTTCAGGTAAACACAGTCACTTTTGAGCTCAAACGAAGCTACATCTTTCACAAAGGTCACACGTTTCTCACTCTTAAGTGAAAAGCATTGGATGTTAGAGGGCCTGTGGTTTGTATCAGTTTCAGAAGCAGAGTTGAACTAGATATGGTCCGTGTGTGTAGGAAACACAGTTCTTTTTTTCTGAGCACACTCATGTTTCCCGCCTTATTAGAGACCCTAGAATGCAAGAGCTTGCTTCTTGCTCTAAAGCAAATCGTCTTTCATGGATGAGAACTGTGCTGGGTGTTTCCCTTCAGAAACGGAGTTAAATGGCAGGCTCTGTGTCCTCCTACAAGCAAGAATTCGTTTCAGATAAACGCAGTCAATTTGGAGCTCAAGGGAAGCTACATAGTTCACGAAGCTCACACGTTTCTCGCTCTTAAGTGAAAAGCATTGGATGTTAGAGGGCCTGTGGTTTGTATCAGTTTCAGAAGAAGAGTTGAACTAGATATGGTCCCTGGGTGTAGGAAACACAGTTCTTTTGTTCTGAGCACACTCACGTTTCCCGCCTTATTAGAGACTCTTGAAAGCAAGAGCTTGCTTCTTGCTCTAAAGCAGAGTGTCTTTCATGGATGAGAACTGTGTTGTGTGTTTCCCTTCAGAAACGGAGTTAAATGGCAGGCTCTGTGTCGTCCTACAAGCAGGACTTCGTTGTTTCAGGTAAACGCACTCACTTTTGAGCTCAAACGAAGCTACATCTTTCACAAAGCTCACACGTTTCTCACTCATTAGTGAAAAGGATTGGATGTTAGAGGGCCTATGGTACGTATCAGTTTCCCAAGCAGAGTTGAACTAGATATGGTCCGTGTGTGTAGGAAACACAGTTCTTTTGTTCTGAGCACACTCATGTTTCCCACCTTATTAGAGAATCTATAATGCAAGAGCTTGCTTCTTGCTCTAAAGCAGAGTGTCTTTCATGGATGAGAACTGTGCTGTGTGTTTCCCTTCAGAAACGGAGTTAAATGGCAGGCTCTGTGTCTTCCTACAAGCAAGACTTCGTTTCAGGTAAACGCAGTCACTTTTGAGCTCAAACGAAGCTACATCTTTCACAAAGGTCACACGTTTCTCGCTCTTAAGTGAAAAGCATTGGATGTTAGAGGGCCTGTGGTTTGCATCAGTTTCAGAAGCAGAGTTGAACTAGATATGGTCTGTGTGTGTAGGAAACACAGTTGTTTTTTTCTGAGCACACTCAAGTTTCCCGCCTTATTAGAGACCCTAGAATGCAAGAGCTTGCTTCTTGCTCTAAAGCAAATCGTCTTTCATGGATGAGAGCTGTGCTGGGTGTTTCCCTTCAGAAACGGAGTTAAATGGCAGGCTCTGTGTCTTCCTACTAGCAAGACTTCGTTTCAGGTAAATGCAGTAATTTTTGAGCTCAAAGGAAGCTACATAGTTCACGAAGCGCACACGTTTCTCGCTCTTAAGTGAAAAGCATTGGATGTTAGAGGGCTTGTGGTTTGTATCAGTTTCAGAAGCAGAGTTGAACTAGAAATGGTCCGTGTTTGTAGGAAACACAGTTCTTTTGTTCTGAGCACACTCACGTTTCCCGCCTTATTAGAGACTCTTGAAAGCAAGAGCTTGCTTCTTGCTCTAAAGCAGAGTGTGTTTCATGGAAGAGAACTGTGGGGTGTGTTTCCCTTCAGAAACGGAGTTAAATGGCAGTCTCTTTGTTGTCCTACAAGCAAGACTTTGTTGTTTCAGGTAAACACACTCACTTTTGAGCTCAAACGAAGCTACATCTTTCACAAAGCTCACACGTTTCTCACTCATAAGTGAAAAGGATTGGATGTTAGAGGGCCTGTGGTTCGTATCAGTTTCCCAAGCAGATTTGAACTAGATATGGTCCGTGTGTGTAGGAAACACAGTTCTTTTGTTCTGAGCACACTCACGTTTCCCGCCTTATTAGAGACTCTAGAAAGCAAGAGCGTGCTTCTTGCTATAAAGCAGAGTGTGTTTCATGGATGAGAACTGTGCTGTGTGTTTCCCTTCAGAAACGGAGTTAAATGGCAGGCTCTGTGTCCTCCTACAAGCAAGAATTCGTTTCAGATAAACGCAGTCACTTTTGAGCTCAAGTAAGCTACATAGTTCACGAAGCTCACACGTTTCTCGCTCTTAAGTGAAAAGCATTGGATATTAGATGGCCTGTAGTTTGTATCAGTTTCAGAAGCAGAGTTGAACTAGATATGGTCCGTGTGTTTAGGAAACACAGTTCTTTTGTTCTGAGCACACTCACGTTTCCCACCTTATTAGAGACCCTAGAAAGTAAGAGCGTGCTTCTTGCTCTAAAGCAGATTGTCTTTCATGGATGAGAACTGTGCTTTGTGTTTCCCTTCAGAAACGGAGTTAAATGGCAGGCTCTGTGTCTTCCTACTAGCAAGACTTCGTTTCAGGTAAATGCAGTCATTTTTGAGCTCAAAGGAAGCTACATTGTTCACGAAGCGCACACGTTTCTCGCTCTTAAGTGAAAAGCATTGGATGTTAGAGGGCATGTGGTTTGTATCAGTTTCAGAAGCAGAGTTGAAATAGAAATGGTCCGTGTTGTAGGAAACACAGTTCTGTTGTTCTGAGCACACTCACGTTTCCCGCCTTATTAGAGACTCTTGAAAGCAAGAGCTTGCTTCTTGCTCTAAAGCAGAGTGTGTTTCATGGAAGAGAACTGTGGTGTGTGTTTCCCTTCAGAAACGGAGTTAAATGGCAGTCTCTGTGTCGTCCTACAAACAAGACTTCGTTGTTTCAGGTAAACGCACTCACTTTTGAGCTCAAACGAAGCTACATCTTTCACAAAGCTCACACGTTTCTCACTCATTAGTGAAAAGGATTGGATGTTAGAGGGCCTGTGGTTCGTATCAGTTTCCCAAGCAGAGTTTAACTAGATATGGTCCGTGTGTGTAGGAAACACAGTTCTTTTGTTCTGAGCACACTCATGTTTCCCACCTTATTAGAGACTCTATAATGCAAGAGCATGCTTCTTGCTCTAAAGCAGAGTGTCTTTCATGGATGAGAACTGTGCTGTGTGTTTCCCTTCAGAAACGGAGTTAAATGGCAGGCTCTGTGTCTTCCTACAAGCAAGACGTAGTTTCAGGTAAACGCAATAACTTTTGAGCTCAAACGAAGCTACATCTTTCACGACGCTCACACGTTTCTCGCTCTTAACAAAAGGCACTGGATGTTAGAGGGCCTGTGGTTTGTATCAGTTTCAGAAGCAGAGTTGAACTAGATATGGTCCCTGTGTGTAGGAAACACAGTTCTTTTGTTCTGAGCACACTCACGTTTCCTGCCTTATTAGAGACTCTAGAAAGCAAGAGCTGGCTTCTTGCTCTAAAGCAGAGTGTCTTTCACGGATGAGAACTGTGCTGTGTGTTTCCCTTCAGTAACGGAGTTAAATGGCAGGCTCTGTGTCTTCCTACAAGCAAGACTTCGTTTCAGGGAAACACAGTCACTTTTGAGGTCAAACGAAGCTACATCTTTCACAGAGCTCACACGTTTCTCGCTCTTAAGTGAAAAGCATTGGATGTTAGAGGGCCTGTGGTTTGTATCAGTTTCAGAAGCAGAGTTGAACTAGATATGGTCCGTGTGTGTAGGAAACACAGTTCTTTTGTTCTGAGCACACTCAAGTTTCCTGCCTTATTAGAGACCCTAGAATGCAAGAGCTTGCTTCTTGCTCTAAAGCAGACCGTCTTTCATTGATGAGAACTGTGCTGTGTGTTTCCCTTCAGAAACGGAGTTAAATGGCAGGCTTTGTGTCGTCCTACAAGCAAGACTTCGTTGTTTCAGTTAAACGCACTCACTTTTGAGCTCAAATGAAGCTACATCTTTCACAAAGCTCACACGTTTCTCACTCATAAGTGAAAAGGATTGGATGTTAGAGGGCCTGTGGTTTGTATCAGTTTCCGAAGCAGAGTTGAACTAGATATGGTCCGTGTGTGTAGGAAACACAGTTCTTTTGTTCTGAGAACACTCACGTTTCCCACCTTATTAGAGACTCTAGAATGCAAGAGCATGCTTCTTGCTCTAAAGCAGAGTGTCTTTCATGGATGAGAACTGTGCTGTGTGTTTCCCTTCAGAAACGGAGTTAAATGGCCGGCTCTGTGTCTTCCTACAAGCAAGACTTCGTTTCAGGTAAACGCAGTCACTTTTGAGCTCAAACGAAGCTACATCGTTCACGAGGCTCACACGTTTCTCGCTCTTAACAAAAGGCAATGGATGTTAGAGGGCCTGTGGTTTGTATCAGTTTCAGAAGCAGAGTTGAACTAGATATGGTCCCTGTGTGTAGGAAACACAGTTCTTTTGTTCTGAGCACACTCACGTTTCCCGCCTTATTAGAGACTATAGAAAGCAAGAGCTTGCTTCTTGCTCTAAAGCAGAGTGTCTTTCATGGATGAGAACTGTGCTGTGTGTTTCCCTTCAGTAACGGAGTTAAATGGCAGGCTCTGTGTCTTCCTACAAGCAAGACTTCGTTTCAGGTAAACGCAGTCACTTTTTAGCTCAAACGAAGCTACATCTTTCACAAAGGTCACACGTTTCTCGCTCTTAAGTGAAAAGCATTGGATGTTAGAGGGCCTGTGGTTTGTATCAGTTTCAGAAGCAGAGTTGAACTAGATATGGTCCGTGTGTGTAGGAAACACAGTTCTTTTTTTCTGAGCACACTCATGTTTCCCGCCTTTTTAGAGACCCTAGAATGCAAGAGCTTGCTTCTTGCTCTAAAGCAAATCGTCTTTCATGGATGAGAACTGTGCTGGGTGTTTCCCTTCAGAAACGGAGTTAAATGGCAGGCTCTGTGTCCTCCTACAAGCAAGAATTCGTTTCAGATAAACGCAGTCACTTTTGAGCTCAAACCAAGCTACATAGTTCACGAAGCTCACACGTTTCTCGCTCTTAAGTGAAAAGCATTGGATGTTAGAGGGCCTGTGGTTTGTATCAGTTTCAGAAGAAGAGTTGAACTAGATATGGTCCCTGGGTGTAGGAAACACAGTTCTTTTGTTCTGAGCACACTCACGTTTCCCGCCTTATTACAGACTCTAGAAAGCAAGAGCTTGCTTCTTGCTCTAAAGCAGAGTGTCTTTCATGGATGAGAACTGTGCTGTGTGTTTCCCTTCAGAAACGGAGTTAAATGGCAGGCTCTGTGTCGTCCTACAAGCAAGACTTCGTTGTTTCAGGTAAACGCACTCACTTTTGAGCTCAAACGAAGCTACATCTTTCACAAAGCTCACACGTTTCTCACTCATAAGTGAAAAGGATTGGATGTTAGAGGGCCTGTGGTTTGTATCAGTTTCCGAAGCAGAGTTGAACTAGATATGGTCCGTGTGTGTAGGAAACACAGTTCTTTTGTTCTGAGAACACTCACGTTTCCCACCTTATTAGAGACTCTAGAATGCAAGAGCATGCTTCTTGCTCTAAAGCAGAGTGTGTTTCATGGATGAGAACTGTGCTGTGTGTTTCCCTTCAGAAACGGAGTTAAATGGCAGGCTCTGTGTCTTCCTACAAGCAAGACGTAGTTTCAGGTAAACGCAGTCACTTTTGAGCTCAAACGAAGCTACATCGTTCACGACGCTCACACGTTTCTCGCTCTTAACAAAAGGCACTGGATGTTAGAGGGCCTGTGGTTTGTATCAGTTTCAGAAGCAGGGTTGAACTAGATATGGTCCGTCTGTGTAGGAAACACAGTTCTTTTGTTCTGAGCACACTCAAGTTTCCCGCATTATTAGAGACTCTACAAAGCAAGAGCATGCTTCTTGCTCTAAAGCAGATTGTCTTTCATGGATGAAAACTGTGCTGTGTGTTTCCCTTCAGAAACAGAGTTAAATGGCAGGCTCTGTGTCTTCCTACTAGCAAGACTTCGTTTCAGGTTAATGCAGTCATTTTTGAGCTCAAAGGAAGCTACATCATTCACGAAGCTCACACGTTTTTCGCTCTTAAGTGAAAAGCATTGGATGTTAGAGGGCCTGTGCTTTGTATCAGTTTCAGAAGAAGAGTTGAACTAGATATGGTCCCAGTGTGTAGGAAACACAGTTCTTTTGTTCTGAGCACACTCACGTTTCCCGCCTTATTAGAGACTCTAGAAAGCAAGAGCTTGCTTCTTGCTCTAAAGCAGAGTGTCTTTCATGGATGAGAACTGTGCTGTGTGTTTCCCTTCAGAAACGGAGTTAAATGGCAGGCTCTGTGTCGTCCTACAAGCAAGACTTCGTTGTTTCAGGTAAACGCACTCACTTTTGAGCTCAAACGAAGCTACATCTTTCACAAAGCTCACACGTTTCTCACTCATAAGTGAAAAGGATTGGATGTTAGAGGGCCTGTGGTTTGTATCAGTTTCCGAAGCAGAGTTGAACTAGATATGGTCCGTGTGTGTAGGAAACACAGTTCTTTTGTTCTGAGAACACTCACGTTTCCCACCTTATTAGAGACTCTAGAATGCAAGAGCATGCTTCTTGCTCTAAAGCAGAGTGTGTTTCATGGATGAGAACTGTGCTGTGTGTTTCCCTTCAGAAACGGAGTTAAATGGCAGGCTCTGTGTCTTCCTACAAGCAAGACGTAGTTTCAGGTAAACGCAGTCACTTTTGAGCTCAAAGGAAGCTACATCGTTCACGACGCTCACACGTTTCTCGCTCTTAACAAAAGGCACTGGATGTTAGAGGGCCTGTGGTTTGTATCAGTTTCAGAAGCAGAGTTGAACTAGATATGGTCCGTGTGTGTAGGAAACACAGTTCTTTTGTTCTGAGCACAGTCACGTTTCCCACCTTATTAGAGACTCTAGAATGCGAGAGCATGCTTCTAGCTCTAAAGCAGAGTGTGTTTCATGGATGAGAACTGTGCTGTGTGTTTCCCTTCAGAAACGGAGTTAAATAGCAGGCTCTGTGTCTTCCTACTAGCAAGACTTCGTTTCAGGTAAATGCAGTCATTTTTGAGCTCAAAGGAAGCTACATCGTTCACGAAGCTCACACGTTTCTCCCTCTTAAGTGAAAAGCATTGGATGTTAGAGGGCCTGTGGTTTGTATCAGTTTCAGAAGAAGAGTTGAACTAGATATGGTCCCTGTGTGTAGGAAACACAGTTCTTTTGTTCTGAGCACACTCACGTTTCCCGCCTTATTCGAGACTATAGAAAGCAAGAGCTTGCTTCTTGCTCTAAAGCAGAGTGTCTTTCATGGATGAGAGCTGTGCTGTGTGTTTCCCTTCAGAAACGGAGTTAAATGGCAGGCTCTGTGTCTTCCTACAAACTAGACTTCGTTTCAGGTAAACACAGTCACTTTTGAGCTCAAATGTAGCTACATCGTTCACGAAGCTCTCATGTTTCTCGCCCTTAACTGAAAGGCATTGGATGTTAGAGGGCCTGTGGTTTGTATCAGTTTCAGAAGCAGAGTTGAACTAGTTATGGTCCGTCTGTGTAGGAAACACAGTTCTTTTGTTCTAAGCACACTCAAGTTTCCCGCCTTATTAGAGACTCTACAAAGCAAGAGATTGCTTCTTGCTCTAAAGCAGATTGTCTTTCATGGATGAGAACTGTGCTGTGTGTTTCCCTTCAGAAACAGAGTTAAATGGCATGCTCTGTGTCTTCCTACAAGCAAGACTTCGTTTCAGGTAAACGCACTCACTTTTGAGCTCAAACGAAGCTACATCTTTCACAAAGCTCACACGTTTCTCACTCTTAACTGAAAGGCATAGGATGTTAGAGGGCCTGTGGTTTGTATCAGTTTCAGAAGCAGAGTTGAACTAGATATGGTCCGTGTGTGTAGGAAACACAGTTCTTTTGTTCTGAGCACAGTCACGTTTCCCACCTTATTAGAGACTCCAGAATGCGAGAGCATGCTTCTTGCTCTAAAGCAGAGTGTGTTTCATGGATGAGAACTGTGCTGTGTGTTTCCCTTCAGAAACAGAGTTAAATGGCAGGCTCTGTGTCTTCCTAATAGCAAGACTTCGTTTCAGGTAAATGCAGTCATTTTTGAGCTCAAAGGAAGCTACATCGTTCACGAAGCTCACACGTTTCTCGCTCTTAAGTTAAAAGCATTGGATGTTAGAGGGCCTGTGGTTTGTATCAGTTTCAGAAGAAGAGTTGAACTAGATATGGTCTGTGTGTGTAGGAAACACAGTTCTTTTGTTCTGAGCACACTCACGTTCCCGCCTTATTAGAGACTCCAGAAAACAAGAGCTTGCTTCTTGCTCTAAAGCAGAGTGTCTTTCATGGATGAGAACTGTGCTGTGTGTTTCCCTTCAGTAACGGAGTTAAATGGCAGGCTCTGTGTCTTCCTACAAGCAAGACTTCGTTTCAGGTAAATGCAGTCACTTTTGAGCTCAAACAAAGCTACATCTTTCACAAAGGTCACACGTTTCTCGCTCTTAAGTGAAAAGCATTGGATGTTAGAGGGCCTGTGGTTTGTATCAGTTTCAGAAGCAGAGTTGAACTAGATATGGTCCGTGTGTGTAGGAAACACAGTTCTTTTTTTCTGAGCATACTCAAGTTTTCCGCCTTATTAGAGAACCTAGAATGCAAGTGCTTGCTTCTTGCTCTAAAGCAAATCGTCTTTCATGGATGAGAACTGTGCTGTGTGTTTCCCTTCAGAAACGGAGTTAAATGGCAGGCTCTGGGCCCTCCTACAAGCAAGAATTCGTTTCAGATAAACGCAGTCACTTTTGAGCTCAAGGGAAGCTACATAGTTCACGAAGCTCACACGTTTCTCGCTCTTAAGTGAAAAGCATTGGATGTTAGAGGGCCTGTGGTTTGTATCAGTTTCAGAAGCAGAGTTGAACTAGAAATGGTCCGTGTTTGTAGGAAACACAGTTCTTTTGTTCTGAGCACATTCAAGTTTCCCGCCTTATTAGAGACTCTTGAAAGCAAGAGCTTGCTTCTTGCTCTAAAGCAGAGTGTGTTTCATTGAAGAGAACTGTGCTGTGTGTTTCCCTTCAGAAACGGAGTTAAATGGCAGGCTCTGTGTCGTCCTACAAGCAAGACTTTGTTGTTTCAGGTAAACGCACTCACTTTTGAGCTCAAACGAAGCTACATCTTTCACAAAGCTCACACGTTTCTCACTCATAAGTGAAAAGGATTGGATGTTAGAGGGCCTGTGGTTTGTATCAGTTTCCGAAGCAGAGTTGATCTAGATATGGTCCGTGTGTGTAGGAAACACAGTTCTTTTGTTCTGAGCACACTCACGTTTACCACCTTATTAGAGACTCTAGAATGCAAGAGCATGCTTCTTGCTCTAAAGCAGAGTGTCTTTCATGGATGAGAACTGTGCTGTGTGTTTCCCTTCAGAAACGGAGTTAAATGGCAGGCTCTGTGTCTTCCTACAAGCAAGATGTAGTTTCAGGTAAACGCAGTCACCTTTGAGCTCAAACGAAGCTACATTGTTCATGACGCTCACATGTTTCTCACTCTTAACAAAAGGCACTGGATATTAGAGGGCCTGTGGTTTGTATCAGTTTCAGAAGCAGAGTTGAACTAGATATGGTCCGTCTGTGTAGGAAACACAGTTCTTTTGTTCTGAGCACACTCAAGTTTCCCGCCTTAATAGAGACTCTACAAAGCAAGACCTTGCTTCTTGCTCTAAAGCAGATTGTCTTTCATGGCTGAGAACTGTGCTGTGTGTTTCCCTTCAGAAACAGAGTTAAATGGCAGGCTCTGTGTCTTGCTACTAGGAAGAGTTCGTTTCAGGTAAATGCAGTCATTTTTGAGCTCAAAGGAAGCTACATCGTTCACGAAGCTCACACGTTTCTTGCTCTTAAGTGAAAAGGATTGGATGTTAGAGGGCCTGTGCTTTGTATCAGTTTCAGAAGAAGAGTTGAACTAGATATGGTCCCAGTGTGTAGGAAACACAGTTGTTTTGTTCTGAGCACACTCACGTTTCCCGCCTTATTAGAGACTCTAGAAAGCAAGAGCTTGCTTCTTGCTCTAAAGCAGAGTGTGTTTCATGGAAGAGAACTGTGCTGTGTGTTTCCCTTCAGAAACGGAGTTAAAAGGCAGGCTCTGTGTCGTCCTACAAGGAAGACTTTGTTGTTTCAGGTAAACGCACTCACTTTAGAGCTCCAACGAAGCTACATCTTTCACAAACCTCACACGTTTCTCACTCATAAGTGAAAAGGATTGGATGTTAGAGGGCCTGTGGTTTGTATCAGTTTCCGAAGCAGAGTTGAACTAGATATGGTCCGTGTGTGTAGGAAACACAGTTCTTTTGTTCTGAGCACACTCAAGTTTCCCGCCTTATTAGAGACTCTAGAAAGCAAGAGCTTGCTTCTTGCTCTAAAGCAAATTGTCTTTCATGGATGAGAACTGTGCTATGTGTTTCCCTTCAGAAACAGAGTTAAATGGCAGGCTCTGTGTCTTCCTACTAGCAAGACTTCGTTTCAGGTTAATGCAGTCATTTTTGAGCTCAAAGGAAGCTACATCGTTCACGAAGCTCACACGTTTCTCGCTCTTAAGTGAAAAGCATTGGATGTTAGAGGGCCTGTGCTTTGTATCAGTTTCAGAAGAAGAGTTGAACTAGATATGGTCCCAGTGTGTAGGAAACACAGTTCTTTTGTTCTGAGCACAGTCACGTTTCCCAACTTATTAGAGACTCTAGAATGCGAGAGCATGCTTTTTGCTCTAAAGCAGAGTGTGTTTCATGGATGAGAACTGTGCTGTGTGTTTCCCTTCAGTATTGGAGTTAAATGGCAGGCTCTGTGTCTTCCTACTAGCAAGACTTTGTTTCAGGTAAATGCAGTCATTTTTGAGCTCAAAGGAAGCTACATCATTCACGAAGCTCACACGTTTCTCGCTCTTAAGTGAAAAGCACTGGATGTTAGAGGGCCTGTGGTTTGTATCAGTTTCAGAAGCAGAGTTGAACTAGATATGGTCCGTGTGTGTAGGAAACACAGTTCTTTTTTTGTGAGCACACTCAAGTTTCCCGCCTTATTAGAGACCCTAGAATGCAAGAGCTTGCTTCTTTCTCTAAAGCAAATCGTCTTTCATGGATGAGAACTGTGCTGTGTGTTTCCCTTCAGTAACGGAGTTAAATGGCAGGCTCTGTGTCCTCCTACAAGCAAGAATTCGTTTCAGATAAACGCAATCACTTTTGAGCTCAAGGGAAGCTACATAGTTCATGAAGCTCACACGTTTCTCGCTCTTAAGTGAAAAGCATTGGATGTTAGAGGGTCTATGGTTTGTATCAGTTTCAAAAGCAGAGTTGAACTAGATATGGTCCGTGTGTGTAGGAAACACAGTTCTTTTGTTCTGAGCACACTCATGTTTCCAGCCTTATTAGAGACTCTAGAAAGCAAGAGCTTGCTTCTTGCTCTAAAGCAGAGTGTGTTTCATGGAAGAGAACTGTGCTGTGTGTTTCCCTTCAGAAACGGAGTTAAATGGCAGGCTCTCTGTCGTCCTACAAGCAAGACTTCGTTGTTTCAGGTAAACTCACTCACTTTTGAGCTCAAACGAAGCTACATCTTTCACAAAGCTCACACGTTTCTCACTCATAAGTGAAAAGGATTGGATGTTAGAGGGCCTGTGGTTTGTATCAGTTTCCGAAGCAGAGTTGAACTAGATATGGTCCGTGTGTGTAGGAAACACAGTTCTTTTGTTCTGAGCACACTCACGTTTCCAACCTTATTAGAGATTCTAGAATGCAAGAGCATGCTTCCTGCTCTAAAGCAGAGTGTCTTTCATGGATGAGAACTGTGCTGTGGGTTTCCCTTCAGAAACGGAGTTAAATGGCAGGCTCTTTGTCTTCCTACAAGCAAGACGTAGTTTCTGGTAAACGCAGTCACTTTTGAGCTCGAACGAAGCTACATCGTTGACGATGCTCACACGTTTCTCGCTCTTAACAAAAGACACTGGATGTTAGAGGGCCTGTGGTTTGTATCAGTTTCAGAAGCAGAGTTGAACTAGATATGGTCCTTGTGTGTAGGAAACACAGTTCTTTTGTTCTGAGCACACTCAAGTTTCCCGCCTTATTAGAGACTCTAGAATGCGAGAGCATGCTTCTTGCTCTTAAGCAGAGTGTGTTTCATGGATGAGAACTGTGCTGTGTGTTTCCCTTCAGAAACAGAGTTAAATGGCAGGCTCTGGGTCTTCCTACAAGCTAGACTTCGTTTCAGGTAAACGCAGTCACTTTTGAGCTCAAATGAAGCTACATCGTTCACGAAGCTCTCACGTTTCTCGCTCTTAACTGAAAGGCATTGGATGTTAGAGGGTCTATGGTTTGTATCAGTTTCAGAAGCATAGTTGAACTAGATATGGTCCGTGTGTGTAGGAAACACAGTTCTTTTGTTCTGAGCACACTCAAGTTTTCCGCCTTATTAGAGACTCTAGAAAGCAAGAGCTTGCTTCTTGCTCTAAAGCAGAGTGTGTTTCATGGATGAGAACTGTGCTGTGTGTTTCCCTTCAGGAATGGAGTTAAATGGCAGGCTCTGTGTCCTCCTACAAGCAAGAATTCGTTTCAGATAAACGCAGTCACTTTTGAGCTCAAGGGAAGCTACATAGTTCACAAAGCTCACACGTTTCTCGCTCTTAAGTGAAAAGCATTGGATGTTAGAGGGCCTGTAGTTTGTATCAGTTTCAGAAGCAGAGTTGAACTAGAAATGGTCCGTGTTTGTAGGAAACACAGTTCTTTTGTTCTGAGCACACTCAAGTTTCCCGCCTTATTAGAGACTCTTGAAAGCAAGAGCTTGCTTCTTGCTCTAAAGCAGAGTGTGTTTCATTGAAGAGAACTGTGCTGTGTGTTTCCCTTCAGAAACGGAGTTAAATGGCAGGCTCTGTGTCGTCCTACAAGCAAGACTTTGTTGTTTCATGTAAACGCACTCACTTTTGAGCTCAAACGAAGCTACATCTTTCACAAAGCTCACACGTTTCTCACTCATAAGTGAAAAGGATTGGATGTTAGAGGGCCTGTGGTTTGTATCAGTTTCCGAAGCAGAGTTGAACTAGATATGGTCCGTGTGTGCAGGAAACACAGTTCTTTTGTTCTGAGCACACTCACGTTTCCCACCTTATTAGAGACTCTAGAATGCAAGAGCATGCTTCTCGCTCTAAAGCAGAGTGTCTTACATGGATGAGAACTGTGCTGTGTGTTTCCCTTCAGTATCGGAGTTAAATTGCAGGCTCTGTGTCTTCCTACAAGCAAGACATCGTTTCAGGTAAATGCAGTCACTTTTGAGCTCAAACGAAGCTACATCTTTCACAAAGCTCACACGTTTCTCACTCTTAACTGAAAGGCATTGGATGTTAGAGTTCCTGTGGTTTGTATCAGTTTCAGAAGCAGAGTTGAACTAGATATGGTCCGTGTGTGTAGGAAACACAGTTCTTCGTTCTAAGCACAGTCACGTTTCCCACCTTATTAGAGTCTCCAGAATGCGAGAGCATGCTTCTTGCTTTAAAGCAGAGTGTGTTTCATGGATGAGAACTGTGCTGAGTGTTTCCATTCAGAAACGGAGTTAAATGGCAGGCTCTGTGTCTTCCTACTAGCAAGACTTCGTTTCAGGGAAATGCAGTCAATTTTGACCTCAAAGGAAGCTACATCGTTCACGAAGCTCACACGTTTCTCGCTCTTAAGTGAAAAGCATTGGATGTTAGAGGGCCTGTGGTTTGTATCAGTTTCAGAAGAAGAGTTGAACTAGATATGGTCCCTGTGTGTAGGAAACACAGTTCTTTTGTTCTGAGCACACTCACGTTCCCGCATTATTACAGACTCCAGAAAACAAGAGCTTGCTTCTTGCTCTAAAGCAGAGTGTGTTTCATTGAAGAGAACTGTGCTGTGTGTTTCCCTTCAGAAACGGAGTTAAATGGCAGGCTCTGTGTCGTCCTACAAGCAAGACTTTGTTGTTTCAGGTAAACGCAGTCACTTTTGAGCTCAAACGAAGCTACATCTTTCACAAAGGTCACACGTTTCTCGCTCTTAAGTGAAAAGCATTGGATGTTAGAGGGCCTGTGGTTTGTATCAGTTTCAGAAGCAGAGTTGAACTAGATATGGTCCGTGTGTGTAGGAAACACAGTTCTTTTTTTCTGAGCATACTCAAGTTTTCCGCCTTATTAGAGAACCTAGAATGCAAGTGCTTGCTTCTTGCTCTAAAGCAAATCGTCTTTCATGGATGAGAACTGTGCTGTGTGTTTCCCTTCAGAAATGGAGTTAAATGGCAGGCTCTGGGCCCTCCTACAAGCAAGAATTCGTTTCAGATAAACGCAGTCACTTTTGAGCTCAAGGGAAGCTACATAGTTCACGAAGCTCACACGTTTCTCGCTCTTAACTGAAAAGCATTGGATGTTAGATGGCCTGTGGTTTGTATCAGTTTCAGAAGCAGAGTTGAACGAGAAATGGTCCGTGTTTGTAGGAAACACAGTTCTTTTGTTCTGAGCACACTCAAGTTTCCCGCCTTATTAGAGACTCTTGAAAGCAAGAGCTTGCTTCTTGCTCTAAAGCAGAGTGTGTTTCATTGAAGAGAACTGTGCTGTGTGTTTCCCTTCAGAAACGGAGTTAAATGGCAGGCTCTGTGTCGTCCTACAAGCAAGACTTTGTTGTTTCAGGTAAACGCACTCACTTTTGAGCTCAAACGAAGCTACATCTTTCACAAAGCTCACACGTTTCTCACTCATAAGTGAAAAGGATTGGATGTTAGAGGGCCTGTGGTTTGTATCAGTTTCCGAAGCAGAGTTGATGTAGATATGGTCCGTGTGTGTAGGAAACACAGTTCTTTTGTTCTGAGCACACTCACGTTTCCCACCTTATTAGAGACTCTAGAATGCAAGAGCATGCTTCTTGCTCTAAAGCAGAGTGTCTTTCATGGATGAGAACTGTGCTGTGTGTTTCCCTTCAGAAACGGAGTTAAATGGCAGGCTCTGTGTCTTCCTACAAGCAAGACGTAGTTTCAGGTAAACGCAGTCACTTTTGAGCTCAAACGAAGCTACATTGTTCACGACGCTCACATGTTTCTCGCTCTTAACAAAAGGCACTGGATATTAGAGGGCCTGTGGTTTGTATCAGTTTCAGAAGCAGAGTTGAACTAGATATGGTCCGTCTCTGTAGGAAACACAGTTCTTTTGTTCTGAGCACACTCAAGTTTCCCGCCTTAATAGAGACTCTACAAAGCAAGACCTTGCTTCTTGCTCTAAAGCAGATTGTCTTTCATGGATGAGAACTGTGCTGTGTGTTTCCCTTCAGAAACGGAGTTAAATGGCAGGCTCTGTGTCTTGCTACTAGCAAGAGTTCGTTTCAGGTAAATGCAGTCATTTTTGAGCTCAAAGGAAGCTACATCGTTCACGAAGCTCACACGTTTCTTGCTCTTAAGTGAAAAGCATTGGATGTTAGAGGGCCTGTGCTTTGTATCAGTTTCAGAAGAAGAGTTGAACTAGATATGGTCCCAGTGTGTAGGAAACACAGTTCTTTTGTTCTGAGCACACTCACGTTTCCCGCCTTATTAGAGACTCTAGAAAGCAAGAGCTTGCTTCTTGCTCTAAAGCAGAGTGTCTTTCATGGATAAGAACTGTGCTGTGTGTTTCCCTTCAGTAACGGAGTTAAATGGCAGGCTCTGTGTCTTCCTACAAGCAAGACTTCGTTTCAGGTAAACGCACTCACTTTTGAGCTCAAACGAAGCTACATCTTTCACAAAGCTCACACGTTTCTCACTCTTAACTGAAAGGCATTGGATGTTAGAGGGCCTGTGGTTTGTATCAGTTTCAGAAGAAGAGTTGATCTAGTTATGGTCCCTGTGTGTAGGAAACACAGTTCTTTTGTTCTGAGCACACTCATGTTTCCCGCCTTATTAGAGACTATAGAAAGCAAGAGCTTGCTTCTTGCTCTAAAGCAGAGTGTCTTTCATGGATGAGAACTGTGCTGTGTGTTTCCCTTCAGTAACGGAGTTAAATGGCAGGCTCTGTGTCCTCCTACAAGCAAGAATTCGTTTCAGATAAACGCAGTCACTTTTGAGCTCAAGGGAAGCTACATAGTTCACGAAGCTCACACGTTTCTCGCTCTTAAGTGAAAAGCATTGGATGTTAGAGGGCCTGTGGTTTGTATCAGTTTCCGTAGAAGAGTTGAACTAGATATGGTCCCTGGGTGTAGGAAACACAGTTCTTTTGTTCTGAGCACACTCACGTTTCCTGCATTATTACAGACTCTAGAAAGCAAGAGCTTGCTTCTTGCTCTAAAGCAGAGTGTCTTTCATGGATGAGAACTGTGCTGTGTGTTTCCCTTCAGAAACGGAGTTAAATGGCAGGCTCTGTGTCTTCCTACAAGCTAGACTTCGTTTCAGGTAAACGCAGTCACTTTTGAGCTCAAATGAAGCTACATCATTCACGAAGCTCTCACCTTTCTCGCTCTTAACTGAAAGGCATTGGATGTTAGAGGGTCTATGGTTTGTATCAGTTTCAAAAGCAGAGTTGAATAGATATAGTCCGTGTGTGTAGGAAACACAGTTCTTTAGTTCTGAGCACACTCACGTTTCCAGCCTTATTAGAGACTCTAGAAAGCAAGAGCTTGCTTCTTGCTCTAAAGCAGAGTGTGTTTCATGGAAGAGAACTGTGCTGTGTGTTTCCCTTCAGAAACGGAGTTAAATGGCAGGCTCTGTGTCGTCCTACAAGGAAGACTTTGTTGTTTCAGGTAAACGCACTCACTTTAGAGCTCAAACGAAGCTACATCTTTCACAAACCTCACACGTTTCTCACTCATAAGTGAAAAGGATTGGATGTTAGAGGGCCTGTGGTTTGTATCAGTTTCCGAAGCAGAGTTGAACTAGATATGGTCCGTGTGTGTAGGAAACACAGTTCTTTTGTTCTGAGCACACTCAAGTTTCCCGCCTTATTAGAGACTCTACAAAGCAAGAGCTTGCTTCTTGCTCTAAAGCAAATTGTCTTTCATGGATGAGAACTGTGCTATGTGTTTCCCTTCAGAAACAGAGTTAAATGGCAGGCTCTGTGTCTTTCTACTAGCAAGACTTCATTTCAGGTTAATGCAGTCATTTTTGAGCTCAAAGGAAGCTACATCGTTCACGAAGCTCACACGTTTCTCGCTCTTAAGTGAAAAGCATTGGATGTTAGAGGGCCTGTGCTTGGTATCAGTTTCAGAAGAAGAGTTGAACTAGATATGGTCCCAGTGTGTAGGAAACACAGTTCTTTTGTTCTGAGCACAGTCACGTTTCCCAACTTATTAGAGACTCTAGAATGCGAGAGCATGCTTTTTGCTCTAAAGCAGAGTGTGTTTCATGGATGAGAACTGTGCTGTGTGTTTCCCTTCAGTATCGGAGTTAAATGGCAGGCTCTGTGTCTTCCTACTAGCAAGAATTTGTTTCAGGTAAATGCAGTCATTTTTGAGCTCAAAGGAAGCTACATCATTCACGAAGCTCACACGTTTCTCGCTCTTAAGTGAAAAGCACTGGATGTTAGAGGGCCTGTGGTTTGTATCAGTTTCAGAAGCAGAGTTGAACTAGATATGGTCCGTGTGTGTAGGAAACACAGTTCTTTTTTTCTGAGCACACTCAAGTTTCCCGCCTTATTAGAGACCCTAGAATGCAAGAGCTTGCTTCTTTCTCTAAAGCAAATCGTCTTTCATGGATGAGAACTGTGCTGTGTGTTTCCCTTCAGAAACGGAGTTAAATGGCAGGCTCTGTGTCCTCCTACAAGCAAGAATTCGTTTCAGATAAACGCAGTCACTTTTGAGCTCAAGGGAAGCTACATAGTTCACGAAGCTCACACGTTTCTCGCTCTTAAGTGAAAAGCATTGGATGTTAGAGGGTCTATGGTTTGTATCAGTTTCAAAAGCAGAGTTGAACTAGATATGGTCCGTGTGTGTAGGAAACACAGTTCTTTTGTTCTGAGCACACTCATGTTTCCAGCCTTATTAGAGACTCTAGAAAGCAAGAGCTTGCTTCTTGCTCTAAAGCAGAGTGTGTTTCATGGAAGAGAACTGTGCTGTGTGTTTCCCTTCAGAAACGGAGTTAAATGGCAGGCTCTGTGTCGTCCTACAAGCAAGACTTCGTTGTTTCAGGTAAACTCACTCACTTTTGAGCTCAAATGAAGCTACATCTTTCACAAAGCTCACACGTTTCTCACTCATAAGTGAAAAGGATTGGATGTTAGAGGGCCTGTGGTTTGTATCAGTTTCCGAAGCATAGTTGAACTAGATATGGTCCGTGTGTGTAGGAAACACAGTTCTTTTGTTCTGAGCACACTCACGTTTCCCACCTTATTAGAGACTCTAGAATGCAAGAGCATGCTTCTTGCTCTAAAGCAGAGTGTCTTTCATGGATGAGAACTGTGCTGTGTGTTTCCCTTCAGAAACGGAGTTAAATGGCAGGCTCTTTGTCTTCCTACAAGCAAGACGTAGTTTCAGGTAAAGGCAGTCACTTTTGAGCTCAAACGAAGCTACATCGTTGACGACGCTCACACGTTTCTCGCTCTTAACAAAAGACACTGGATGTTAGAGGGCCTGCGGTTTGTATCAGTTTCAGAAGCAGAGTTGAACTAGATATGGTCCTTGTGTGTAGGAAACACAGTTCTTTTGTTCTGAGCACACTCAAGTTTCCCGCCTTATTAGAGACTCTAGAATGAAAGAGCATGCTTCTTGCTCTTAAGCAGAGTGTGTTTCATGGATGAGAACTGTGCTGTGTGTTTCCCTTCAGAAACAGAGTTAAATGGCAGGCTCTGGGTGTTCCTACAAGCTAGACTTAGTTTCAGGTAAACGCAGTCACTTTTGAGCTCAAATGAAGCTACATCGTTCACGAAGCTCTCATGTTTCTCGCTCTTAACTGAAAGGCATTGGATGTTAGAGGGTCTATGGTTTGTATCAGTTTCAGAAGCATAGTTGAACTAGATATGGTCCGTGTGTGTGGGAAACACAGTTCTTTTGTTCTGAGCACACTCACGTTTCCAGCCTTATTAGAGACTCTAGAAAGCAAGAGCTTGCTTCTTGCTCTAAAGCAGAGTGTGTTTCATGGATGAGAACTGTGCTGTGTGTTTCCCTTCAGAAACGGAGTTAAATGGCAGGCTCTGTGTCCTCCTACAAGCAAGAATTCGTTTCAGATAAACGCAGTCACTTTTGAGCTCAAGGGAAGCTACATAGTTCACGAAGCTCACACGTTTCTCGCTCTTAAGTGAAAAGCATTGGATGTTAGAGGGCCTGTGGTTTGAATCAGTTTCAGAAGCAGAGTTGAACTAGAAATGGTCCGTGTTTGTAGGAAACACAGTTCTTTTGTTCTGAGCACACTCATGTTTCCCGCCTTATTAGAGACTCTTGAAAGCAAGAGCTTGCTTCTTGCTCTAAAGCAGAGTGTGTTTCATTGAAGAGAACTGTGCTGTGTGTTTCCCTTCAGAAACGGAGTTAAATGGCAGGCTCTGTGTCGTCCTACAAGCAAGACTTTGTTGTTTCAGGTAAACACACTCACTTTTGAGCTCAAACGAAGCTACATCTTTCACAAAGCTCACACGTTTCTCACTCATAAGTGAAAAGGATTGGATGTTAGAGGGCCTGTGGTTTGTATCAGTTTCCGAAGCAGAGCTGAACTAGATATGGTCCGTGTGTGCAGGAAACACAGTTCTTTTGTTCTGAGCACACTCACGTTTCCCACCTTATTAGAGACTCTAGAATGCAAGAGCATGCTTCTCGCTCTAAAGCAGAGTGTCTTACATGGATGAGAACTGTGCTGTGTGTTTCCCTTCAGTATCGGAGTTAAATGGCAGGCTCTGTGTCTTCCTACAAGCAAGACATCGTTTCAGGTAAACGCAGTCACTTTTGAGCTCAAACGAAGCTACATCTTTCACAAAGCTCACACGTTTCTCACTCTTAACTGAAAGGCATTTGATGTTAGAGGTCCTGTGGTTTGTATCAGTTTCAGAAGCAGAGTTGAACTAGATATGTTCCGTGTGTGTAGGAAACACAGTTCTTTGTTCTAAGCACAGTCACGTTTCCCACCTTATTAGAGTCTCCAGAATGCGAGAGCATGCTTCTTGCTTTAAAGCAGAGTGTGTTTCATGGATGAGAACTGTGCTGAGTGTTTCCATTCAGAAACGGAGTTAAATGGCAGGCTCTGTGTCCTCCTACAAGCAAGAATTCGTTTCAGATAAACGCAGTCACTTTTGAGCTCATGGGAAGCTACATAGTTCAAGAAGCTCACACGTTTCTCGCTCTTCAGTGAAAAGCATTGGATGTTAGAGGGCCTGTGGTTTGTATCAGTTTCAGAAGAAGAGTTGAACTGGATATGGTCCCTGGGTGTAGGAAACACAGTTCTTTTTTTCTGAGCACACTCACGTTTCCCGCATTATTACAGACTCTAGAAAGCAAGAGCTTGCTTCTTGCTCTAAAGCAGAGTGTCTTTCATGGATGAGAACTGTGCTGTGTGTTTCCCTTCAGAAACGGAGTTAAATGGCAGGCTCTGTGTCTTCCTACAAGCTAGACTTCGTTTCAGGTAAACGCAGTCACTTTTGAGCTCAAATGAAGCTACATTGTTCACGAAGCTCTCACGTTTCTCGCTCTTAACTGAAAGGCATTGGATGTTAGAGGGTCTATGGTTTGTATCAGTTTCAAAAGCAGAGTTGAACTAGATATGGTCCGTGTGTGTAGGAAATACAGTTCTTTTGTTCTGAGCACACTCACGTTTGCAGCCTTATTAGAGACTCTAGAAAGCAAGGGCTTGCTTCTTGCTCTGAAGCAGAGTGTGTTTCATGGAAGAGAACTGTGCTGTGTGTTTCCATTCAGAAACAGAGTTAAATGGCAGGCTCTGGGTCTTCCTACAAGCTAGACTTCGTTTCAGGTAAACGCAGTCACTTTTGAGCTCAAATGAAGCTACATCGTTCACGAAGCTCTCACGTTTCTCGCTCTTAAGTGAAAGGCATTGGTTGTTAGAGGGTCTATGGTTTGTATCAGTTTCAGAAGCAGATTTGAACTAGATATGGTCCGTGTGTGTAGGAAACACAGTTCTTTTGTTCTGAGCACACTCAGGTTTCCCGCCTTATTAGAGACTCTTGAAAGCAAGAGCTTGCTTCTTGCTCTAAAGCAGAGTGTGTTTCATGGAAGAGAACTGTGCTGTGTGTTTCCCTTCAGAATCGGAGTTAAATGGCAGGCTCTGTGTCGTCCTACAAGCAAGACTTCGTTGTTTCAGGTAAACACAGTCACTTTTGAGCTCAAAGGAAGCTACATCTTCCACAAAGCTCACACATTTCTCAATCATAAGTGAAAAGGAATGGATGTTAGAGGGCCTGTGGTTTGTATCAGTTTCCAAAGCAGAGTTGAACTAGATATGGTCCGAGTGTGTAGGAAACACAGTTCTTTTGTTCTGAGCACACTCACGTTTCCCACCTTATTAGAGAATCTATAATGCAAGAGCATGCTTCTTGCTCTAAAGCAGAGTGTCTTTCATGGATGAGAACTGTGCTGTGTGTTTCCCTTCAGAAACGGAGTTAAATGGCTGGCTCTGTGTCTTCCTACAAGCAAGACATCGTTTCAGGTAAACGCAGTCACTTTTGAGCTCAAACGAAGCTACATCTTTCACAAAGCTCACACGTTTCTCACTCTTAACTGAAAGGCATTGGATGTTAGAGGGCCTGTGGTTTGTATCAGTTTCAGAAGCAGAGTTGAACTAGATATGGTCCGTGTGTGTAGGAAACACAGTTCTTTTGTTCTGAGCACACTCAAGTTTCCCGCCTTATTAGAGACCCTAGAATGCAAGAGCTTGCTTCTTGCTCTAAAGCAAATCGTCTTTCATGGATGAGAACTGTGCTGTGTGTTTCCCTTCAGAAACGGACTTAAATGGCAGGCTCTGTGTCGTCCTACAAGCAAGACTTCGTTGTTTCAGGTAAACTCACTCACTTTTGAGCTCAAACGAAGCTACATCTTTCACAAAGCTCACACGTTTCTCACTCATAAGTGAAAAGGATTGGATGGTAGAGGGCCTGTGGTTTGTATCAGTTTCCGAAGCAGGGTTGAACTAGATATGGTCCGTGTGTGTAGGAAACACAGTTCTTTTGTTCTGAGCACACTCACGTTTCCCACCTTATTAGAGACTCTAGAATGCAAGAGCATGCTTCTTGCTCTAAAGCAGAGTGTCTTTCATGGATGAGAACTGTGCTGTGTGTTTCCCTTCAGAAACGGAGTTAAATGGCAGGCTCTTTGTCTTCCTACAAGCAAGACGTAGTTTCAGGTAAACGCAGTCACTTTTGAGCTCAAATGAAGCTACATCGTTGACGACGCTCACACGTTTCTCGCTCTTAACAAAAGACACTGGATGTTAGAGGGCCTGTGGTTTGTATCAGTTTCAGAAGCAGAGTTGAACTAGATATGGTCCTTGTGTGTAGGAAACACAGTTCTTTTGTTCTGAGCACACTCAAGTTTCCCGCCTTATTAGAGACTCTAGAATGCGAGAGCATGCTTCTTGCTCTTAAGCAGAGTGTGTTTCATGGATGAGAACTGTGCTGTGTGTTTCCCTTCAGAAACAGAGTTAAATGGCAGGCTCTGGGTCTTCCTACAAGCTAGACTTCGTTTCAGGTAAACGCAGTCACTTTTGAGCTCAAATGAAGCTACATCGTTCAAGAAGCTCTCACGTTTCTCGCTCTTAACTGAAAGGCATTGGATGTTAGAGGGTCTATGGTTTGTATCAGTTTCAGAAGCATAGTTGAACTAGATATGGTCCGTGTGTGTGGGAAACACAGTTCTTTTGTTCTGAGCACACTCACGTTTCCAGCCTTATTAGAGACTCTAGAAAGCAAGAGCTTGCTTCTTGCTCTAAAGCAGAGTGTGTTTCATGGAAGAGAACTGTGCTGTGTGTTTCCCTTCAGAAACGGAGTTAAATGGCAGGCTCTGTGTCGTCCTACAAGGAAGACTTTGTTGTTTCAGGTAAACGCACTCACTTTAGAGCTCAAACGAAGCTACATCTTTCACAAACCTCACACGTTTCTCACTCATAAGTGAAAAGGATTGGATGTTAGAGGGCCTGTGGTTTGTATCAGTTTCCGAAGCAGAGTTGAACTAGATATGGTCCGTGTGTGTAGGAAACACAGTTCTTTTGTTCTGAGCACACTCAAGTTTCCCGCCTTATTAGAGACTCTACAAAGCAAGAGCTTGCTTCTTGCTCTAAAGCAAATTGTCTTTCATGGATGAGAACTGTGCTATGTGTTTCCCTTCAGAAACAGAGTTAAATGGCAGGCTCTGTGTCTTCCTACTAGCAAGACTTCGTTTCAGGTTAATGCAGTCATTTTTGAGCTCAAAGAAGCTACATCGTTCACGAAGCTCACACGTTTTTCGCTCTTAAGTGAAAAGCATTGGATGTTAGAGGGCCTGTGCTTTGTATCAGTTTCAGAAGAAGAGTTGAACTAGATATGGTCCCAGTGTGTAGGAAACACAGTTCTTTTGTTCTGAGCACAGTCACGTTTCCCAACTTATTAGAGACTCTAGAATGCGAGAGCATGCTTTTTGCTCTAAAGCAGAGTGTGTTTCATGGATGAGAACTGTGCTGTGTGTTTCCCTTCAGTATCGGAGTTAAATGGCAGGCTCTGTGCCTTCCTACTAGCAAGACTTTGTTTCAGGTAAATGCAGTCTTTTTTGAGCTCAAAGGAAGCTACATCATTCACGAAGCTCACACGTTTCTCGCTCTTAAGTGAAAAGCACTGGATGTTAGAGGGCCTGTGGTTTGTATCAGTTTCAGAAGCAGAGTTGAACTAGATATGGTCCGTGTGTGTAGGAAACACAGTTCTTTTTTTCTGAGCACACTCAAGTTTCCCGCCTTATTAGAGACCCTAGAATGCAAGAGCTTGCTTCTTTCTCTAAAGCAAATCGTCTTTCATGGATGAGAACTGTGCTGTGTGTTTCCCTTCAGTAACGGAGTTAAATGGCAGGCTCTGTGTCCTCCTACAAGCAAGAATTCGTTTCAGATAAACGCAGTCACTTTTGAGCTCAAGGGAAGCTACATAGTTCACGAAGCTCACACGTTTCTCGCTCTTAAGTGAAAAGCATTGGATGTTAGAGGGTCTATGGTTTGTATCAGTTTCAAAAGCAGAGTTGAACTAGATATGGTCCGTGTGTGTAGGAAACACAGTTCTTTTGTTCTGAGCACACTCATGTTTCCAGCCTTATTAGAGACTCTAGAAAGCAAGAGCTTGCTTCTTGCTCTAAAGCAGAGTGTGTTTCATGGAAGAGAACTGTGCTGTGTGTTTCCCTTCAGAAACGGAGTTAAATGGCAGGCTCTGTGTCGTCCTACAAGCAAGACTTCGTTGTTTCAGGTAAACTCACTCACTTTTGAGCTCAAATGAAGCTACATCTTTCACAAAGCTCACACGTTTCTCACTCATAAGTGAAAAGGATTGGATGTTAGAGGGCCTGTGGTTTGTATCAATTTCCGAAGCATAGTTGAACTAGATATGGTCCCTGTGTGTAGGAAACACAGTTCTTTTGTTCTGAGCACACTCACGTTTCCCACCTTATTAGAGACTCTAGAATGCAAGAGCATGCTTCTTGCTCTAAAGCAGAGTGTCTTTCATGGATGAGAACTGTGCTGTGTGTTTCCCTTCAGAAACGGAGTTAAATGGCAGGCTCTTTGTCTTCCTACAAGCAAGACGTAGTTTCAGGTAAAGGCAGTCACTTTTGAGCTCAAACGAAGCTACATCGTTGACGACGCTCACACGTTTCTCGCTCTTAACAAAAGACACTGGATGTTAGAGGGCCTGTGGTTTGTATCAGTTTCAGAAGCAGAGTTGAACTAGATATGGTCCTTGTGTGTAGGAAACACAGTTCTTTTGTTCTGAGCACACTCAAGATTCCCGCCTTATTAGAGACTCTAGAATGAAAGAGCATGCTTCTTGCTCTTAAGCAGAGTGTGTTTCATGGATGAGAACTGTGCTGTGTGTTTCCCTTCAGAAACAGAGTTAAATGGCAGGCTCTGGGTGTTCCTACAAGCTAGACTTATTTTCAGGTAAACGCAGTCACTTTTGAGCTCAAATGAAGCTACATCGTTCACGAAGCTCTCATGTTTCTCGCTCTTAACTGAAAGGCATTGGATGTTAGAGGGTCTATGGTTTGTATCAGTTTCAGAAGCATAGTTGAACTAGATATGGTCCGTGTGTGTGGGAAACACAGTTCTTTTGTTCTGAGCACACTCACGTTTCCAGCCTTATTAGAGACTCTAGAAAGCAAGAGCTTGCTTCTTGCTCTAAAGCAGAGTGTGTTTCATGGATGAGAACTGTGCTGTGTGTTTCCCTTCAGAAACGGAGTTAAATGGCAGGCTCTGTTTCCTCCTACAAGCAAGAATTCGTTTCAGATAAACGCAGTCACTTTTGAGCTCAAGGGAAGCTACATAGTTCACGAAGCTCACACGTTTCTCGCTCTTAAGTGAAAAGCATTGGATGTTAGAGGGCCTGTGGTTTGAATCAGTTTCAGAAGCAGAGTTGAACTAGAAATGGTCCGTGTTTGTAGGAAACACAGTTCTTTTGTTCTGAGCACACTCATGTTTCCCGCCTTATTAGAGACTCTTGAAAGCAAGAGCTTGCTTCTTGCTCTAAAGCAGAGTGTGTTTCATTGAAGAGAACTGTGCTGTGTGTTTCCCTTCAGAAACGGAGTTAAATGGCAGGCTCTGTGTCGTCCTACAAGCAAGACTTTGTTGTTTCAGGTACACGCACTCACTTTTGAGCTCAAACGAAGCTACATCTTTCACAAAGCTCACACGTTTCTCACTCATAAGTGAAAAGGATTGGATGTTAGAGGGCCTGTGGTTTGTATCAGTTTCCGAAGCAGAGCTGAACTAGATATGGTCCGTGTGTGCAGGAAACACAGTTCTTTTGTTCTGAGCACACTCACGTTTCCCACCTTATTAGAGACTCTAGAATGCAAGAGCATGCTTCTCGCTATAAAGCAGAGTGTCTTACATGGATGAGAACTGTGCTGTGTGTTTCCCTTCAGTATCGGAGTTAAATGGCAGGCTCTGTGTCTTCCTACAAGCAAGACATCGTTTCAGGTAAACGCAGTCACTTTTGAGCTCAAGGGAAGCTACATAGTTCACGAAGCTCACACGTTTCTCGCTCTTCAGTGAAAAGCATTGGATGTTAGAGGGCCTGTGGTTTGTATCAGTTTCAGAAGAAGAGTTGAACTGGATATGGTCCCTGGGTGTAGGAAACACAGTTCTTTTTTTCTGAGCACACTCACGTTTCCCGCATTATTACAGACTCTAGAAAGCAAGAGCTTGCTTCTTGCTCTAAAGCAGAGTGTCTTTCATGGATGAGAACTGTGCTGTGTGTTTCCCTTCAGAAACGGAGTTAAATGGCAGGCTCTCTGTCTTCCTACAAGCTAGACTTCGTTTCAGGTAAACGCAGTCACTTTTGAGCTCAAATGAAGCTACATTGTTCACGAAGCTCTCACGTTTCTCGCTCTTAACTGAAAGGCATTGGATGTTAGAGGGTCTATGGTTTGTATCAGTTTCAAAAGCAGAGTTGAACTAGATATGGTCCGTGTGTGTAGGAAATACAGTTCTTTTGTTCTGAGCACACTCACGTTTGCAGCCTTATTAGAGACTCTAGAAAGCAAGGGCTTGCTTCTTGCTCTGATGCAGAGTGTGTTTCATGGAAGAGAACTGTGCTGTGTGTTTCCATTCAGAAACAGAGTTAAATGGCAGGCTCTGGGTCTTCCTACAAGCTAGACTTCGTTTCAGGTAAACGCAGTCACTTTTGAGCTCAAATGAAGCTACATCGTTCACGAAGCTCTCACGTTTCTCGCTCTTAAGTGAAAGGCATTGGTTGTTAGAGGGTCTATGGTTTGTATCAATTTCAGAAGCAGATTTGAACTAGATATGGTCCGTGTTTGTAGGAACACAGTTCTTTTGTTCTGAGCACACTCAGGTTTCCCGCCTTATTAGAGACTCTTGAAAGCAAGAGCTTGCTTCTTGCTCTAAAGCAGAGTGTGTTTCATGGAAGAGAACTGTGCTGTGTGTTTCCCTTCAGAATCGGAGTTAAATGGCAGGCTCTGTGTCGTCCTACAAGCAAGACTTCATTGTTTCAGGTAAACGCACTCACTTTTGAGCTCAAAGGAAGCTACATCTTCCACAAAGCTCACACATTTCTCAATCATAAGTGAAAAGGAATGGATGTTAGAGGGCCTGTGGTTTGTATCAGTTTCCAAAGCAGAGTTGAACTAGATATGGTCCGAGTGTGTAGGAAACACAGTTCTTTTGTTCTGAGCACACTCACGTTTCCCACCTTATTAGAGAATCTATAATGCAAGAGCATGCTTCTTGCTCTAAAGCAGAGTGTCTTTCATGGATGAGAACTGTGCTGTGTGTTTCCCTTCAGAAACGGAGTTAAATAGCTGGCTCTGTGTCTTCCTACAAGCAAGACATCGTTTCAGGTAAACGCAGTCACTTTTGAGCTCAAACGAAGCTACATCTTTCACAAAGCTCACACGTTTCTCACTCTTAACTGAAAGGCATTGGATGTTAGAGGGCCTGTGGTTTGTATCAGTTTCAGAAGCAGAGTTGAACTAGATATGGTCCGTGTGTGTAGGAAACACAGTTCTTTTGTTCTGAGCACACTCAAGTTTCCCGCCTTATTAGAGACCCTAGAATGCAAGAGCTTGCTTCTTGCTCTAAAGCAAATCGTCTTTCATGGATGAGAACTGTGCTGTGTGTTTCCCTTCAGAAACGGACTTAACTGGCAGGCTCTGTGTCGTCCTACAAGCAAGACTTCGTTGTTTCAGGTAAACTCACTCACTTTTGAGCTCAAACGAAGCTACATCTTTCACAAAGCTCACACGTTTCTCACTCATAAGTGAAAAGGATTGGATGTTAGAGGGCCTGTGGTTTGTATCAGTTTCCGAAGCAGGGTTGAACTAGATATGGTCCGTGTGTGTAGGAAACACAGTTCTTTTGTTCTGAGCACACTCACGTTTCCCACCTTATTAGAGACTCTAGAATGCAAGAGCATGCTTCTTGCTCTAAAGCAGAGTGTCTTTCATGGATGAGAACTGTGCTGTGTGTTTCCCTTCAGAAACGGAGTTAAATGGCAGGCTCTTTGTCTTCCTACAAGCAAGACGTAGTTTCAGGTAAACGCAGTCACTTTTGAGCTCAAACGAAGCTACATCGTTGACGACGCTCACACGTTTCTCGCTCTTAACAAAAGACACTGGATGTTAGAGGGCCTGTGGTTTGTATCAGTTTCAGAAGCAGAGTTGAACTAGATATGGTCCTTGTGTGTAGGAAACACAGTTCTTTTGTTCTGAGCACACTCAAGTTTCCCGCCTTATTAGAGACTCTAGAATGCGAGAGCATGCTTCTTGCTCTTAAGCAGAGTGTGTTTCATGGATGAGAACTGTGCTGTGTGTTTCCCTTCAGAAACAGAGTTAAATGGCAGGCTCTGGGTCTTCCTACAAGCTAGACTTCGTTTCAGGTAAACGCAGTCACTTTTGAGCTCAAATGAAGCTACATCGTTCAAGAAGCTCTCACGTTTCTCGCTCTTAACTGAAAGGCATTGGATGTTAGAGGGTCTATGGTTTGTATCAGTTTCAGAAGCATAGTTGAACTAGATATGGTCCGTGTGTGTAGGAAACACAGTTCTTTTGTTCTGAGCACACTCACGTTTCCAGCCTTATTAGAGACTCTAGAAAGCAAGAGCTTGCTTCTTGCTCTAAAGCAGAGTGTGTTTCATGGATGAGAACTGTGCTGTGTGTTTCCCTTCAGAAACGGAGTTAAATGGCAGGCTCTGTGTCCTCCTACAAGCAAGAATTCGTTTCAGATAAACGCAGTCACTTTTGAGCTCAAGGGAAGCTACATAGTTCACGAAGCTCACACGTTTCTCGCTCTTCAGTGAAAAGCATTGGATGTTAGAGGTCCTGTGGTTTGTATCAGTTTCAGAAGAAGAGTTGAACTGGATATGGTCCCTGGGTGTAGGAAACATTGTTCTTTTGTTCTGAGCACACTCACGTTTCCCGCATTATTACAGACTCTAGAAAGCAAGAGCTTGCTTCTTGCTCTAAAGCAGTGTGTCTTTCATGGATGAGAACTGTGCTGTGTGTTTCCCTTCAGAAACGGAGTTAAATGGCAGGCTCTGTGTCTTCCTACAAGCTAGACTTCGTTTCAGGTAAACGCAGTCACTTTTGAGCTCAAATGAAGCTACATTGTTCACGAAGCTCTCACGTTTCTCGCTCTTAACTGAAAGGCATTGGATGTTAGAGGGTCTATGGTTTGTATCAGTTTCAAAAGCAGAGTTGAACTGGATATGGTCCGTGTGTGTAGGAAACACAGTTCTTTTGTTCTGAGCACACTCACGTTTGCAGCCTTATTAGAGACTCTAGAAAGCAAGGGCTTGCTTCTTGCTCTGAAGCAGAGTGTGTTTCATGGAAGAGAACTGTGCTGTGTGTTTCCATTCAGAAACAGAGTTAAATGGCAGGCTCTGGGTCTTCCTACAAGCTAGACTTCGTTTCAGGTAAACGCAGTCACTTTTGAGCTCAAATGAAGCTACATCGTTCACGAAGCTCTCACGTTTCTCGCTCTTAACTGAAAGGCATTGGTTGTTAGAGGGTCTATGGTTTGTATCAGTTTCAGAAGCAGATTTGAACTAGATATGGTCCGTGTGTGTAGGAAACACAGTTCTTTTGTTCTGAGCACACTGAGGTTTCCCGCCTTATTAGAGACTCTTGAAAGCAAGAGCTTGCTTCTTGCTCTAAAGCAGAGTGTGTTTCATGGAAGAGAACTGTGCTGTGTGTTTCTCTTCAGAAACGGAGTTAAATGGCAGGCTCTGTGTCGTCCTACAAGCAAGACTTCGTTGTTTCAGGTAAACGCACTCACTTTTGAGCTCAAAGGAAGCTACATCTTTCACAAAGCTCACACGTTTCTCAATCATAAGTGAAAAGGAATGGATGTTAGAGGGCCTGTGGTTTGTATCAGTTTCCAAAGCAGAGTTGAACTAGATATGGTCCGAGTGTGTAGGAAACACAGTTCTTTTGTTCTGAGCACACTCACGTTTCCCACCTTATTAGAGAATCTATAATGCAAGAGCATGCTTCTTGCTCTAAAGCAGAGTGTCTTTCATGGATGAGAACTGTGCTGTGTGTTTCCCTTCAGTATCAGAGTTAAATGGCTGGCTCTGTGTCTTCCTACAAGCAAGACATCGTTTCAGGTAAACGCAGTCACTTTTGAGCTCAAACGAAGCTACATCTTTCACAAAGCTCACACGTTTCTCACTCTTAACTGAAAGGCATTGGATGTTAGAGGGCATGTGGTTTGTATCAGTTTCAGAAGCAGATTTGAACTAGATATGGTCCGTGTGTGTAGGAAACACAGTTCTTTTGTTCTGAGCACACTCAAGTTTCCCGCCTTATTAGAGACCCTAGAATGCAAGAGCTTGCTTCTTGCTCTAAAGCAAATCGTCTTTCATGGATGAGAACTGTGCTGTGTGTTTCCCTTCAGAAACGGAGTTAAATGGCAGGCTCTGTGTCATCCTACAAGCAAGACTTCGTTGTTTCAGGTAAACTCACTCACTTTTGAGCTCAAACGAAGCTACATCTTTCACAAAGCTCACACGATTCTCACTCATAAGTGAAAAGGATTGGATGTTAGAGGGCCTGTGGTTTGTATCAGTTTCCGAAGCAGAGTTGAACTAGATATGGTCCGTGTGTGTAGGAAACACAGTTCTTTTGTTCTGAGCACACTCACGTTTCCCACCTTATTAGAGACTCTAGAATGCAAGAGCATGCTTCTTGCTCTAAAGCAGAGTGTCTTTCATGGATGAGAACTGTGCTGTGTGTTTCCCTTCAGAAACGGAGTTAAATGGCAGGCTCTTTGTCTTCCTACAAGCAAGACGTAGTTTCAGGTAAACGCAGTCACTTTTGAGCTCAAACGAAGCTACATCGTTGACGACGCTCACAGGTTTCTCGCTCTTAACAAAAGACACTGGATGTTAGAGGGCCTGTGGTTTGTATCAGTTTCAGAAGCAGAGTTGAACTAGATATGGTCCTTGTGTGTAGGAAACACAGTTCTTTTGTTCTGAGCACACTCAAGTTTCCCGCCTTATTAGAGACTCTAGAATGCGAGAGCATGCTTCTTGCTCTTAAGCAGAGTGTGTTTCATGGATGAGAACTGTGCTGTGTGTTTCCCTTCAGAAACAGAGTTAAATGGCAGGCTCTGGGTCTTCCTACAAGCTAGACTTCGTTTCAGGTAAACGCAGTCACTTTTGAGCTCAAATGAAGCTACATCGTTCACGAAGCTCTCACGTTTCTCGCTCTTAACTGAAAGGCATTGGATGTTAGAGGGTCTATGGTTTTTATCAGTTTCAGAAGCATAGTTGAACTAGATATGGTCCGTGTGTGTAGGAAACACAGTTCTTTTGTTCTGAGCACACTCACGTTTCCAGCCTTATTAGAGACTCTAGAAAGCAAGAGCTTGCTTCTTGATCTAAAGCAGAGTGTGTTTCATAGATGAGAACTGTGCTGTGTGTTTCCCTTCAGAAACGGAGTTAAATGGCATGCTCTGTGTCCTCCTACAAGCAAGAATTCGTTTCAGATAAACGCAGTCACTTTTGAGCTCAAGGGAAGCTACATAGTTCACGAAGCTCACACGTTTCTCGCTCTTCAGTGAAAAGCATTGGATGTTAGAGGGCCTGTGGTTTGTATCAGTTTCAGAAAAAGAGTTGAACTGGATATGGTCCCTGGGTGTAGGAAACATTGTTCTTTTGTTCTGAGCACACTCACGTTTCCCGCATTATTACAGACTCTAGAAAGCAAGAGCTTGCTTCTTGATCTAAAGCAGAGTGTCTTTCATGGATGAGAACTGTGCTGTGTGTTTCCCTTCAGAAACGGAGTTAAATGGCAGGCTCTGTGTCTTCCTACAAGCTAGACTTCGTTTCAGGTAAACGCAGTCACTTTTGAGCTCAAATGAAGCTACATTGTTCACGAAGCTCTCACGTTTCTCGCTCTTAACTGAAAAGCATTGGATGTTAGAGGGTCTATGGTTTGTATCAGTTTCAAAAGCAGAGTTGAACTAGATATGGTCCGTGTGTGTAGGAAACACAGTTCTTTTGTTCTGAGCACACTCACGTTTGCAGCCTTATTAGAGACTCTAGAAAGCAAGGGCTTGCTTCTTGCTCTGAAGCAGAGTGTGTTTCATGGAAGAGAACTGTGCTGTGTGTTTCCATTCAGAAACAGAGTTAAATGGCAGGCTCTGGGTCTTCCTACAAGCTAGACTTCGTTTCAGGTAAACGCAGTCACTTTTGAGCTCAAATGAAGCTACATCGTTCACGAAGCTCTCACGTTTCTCGCTCTTAACTGAAAGGCATTGGTTGTTAGAGGGTCTATGGTTTGTATCAGTTTCAGAAGCAGATTTGAACTAGATATGGTCCGTGTGTGTAGGAAACACAGTTCTTTTGTTCTGAGCACACTGAGGTTTCCCGCCCTATTAGAGACTCTTGAAAGCAAGAGCTTGCTTCTTGCTCTAAAGCAGAGTGTGTTTCATGGAAGAGAACTGTGCTGTGTGTTTCTCTTCAGAAACGGAGTTAAATGGCAGGCTCTGTGTCGTCCTACAAGCAAGACTTCGTTGTTTCAGGTAAACTCACTCACTTTTGAGCTCAAACGAAGCTACATCTTTCACAAAGCTCACACGTTTCTCACTCATAAGTGAAAAGGATTGGATGTTAGAGGGCCTGTGGTTTGTATCAGTTTCCGAAGCAGAGTTGAACTAGATATGGTCCGTGTGTGTAGGAAACACAGTTCTTTTGTTCTGAGCACACTCACGTTTCCCACCTTATTAGAGACTCTAGAATGCAAGAGCATGCTTCTTGCTCTAAAGCAGAGTGTCTTTCATGGATGAGAACTGTGCTGTGTGTTTCCCTTCAGAAACGGAGTTAAATGGCAGGCTCTTTGTCTTCCTACAAGCAAGACGTAGTTTCAGGTAAACGCAGTCACTTTTGAGCTCAAACGAAGCTACATCGTTGACGACGCTCACACGTTTCTCGCTCTTAACAAAAGACACTGGATGTTAGAGGGCCTGTGGTTTGTATCAGTTTCAGAAGCAGAGTTGAACTAGATATGGTCCTTGTGTGTAGGAAACACAGTTCTTTTGTTCTGAGCACACTCAAGTTTCCCGCCTTATTAGATACTCTAGAATGCGAGAGCATGCTTCTTGCTCTTAAGCAGAGTGTGTTTCATGGATGAGAACTGTGCTGTGTGTTTCCCTTCAGAAACAGAGTTAAATGGCAGGCTCTGGGTCTTCCTACAAGCTAGACTTCGTTTCAGGTAAACGCAGTCACTTTTGAGCTCAAATGAAGCTACATCGTTCACGAAGCTCTCACGTTTCTCGCTCTTAACTGAAAGGCATTGGATGTTAGAGGGTCTATGGTTTGTATCAGTTTCAGAAGCATAGTTGAACTAGATATGGTCCGTGTGTGTAGGAAACACAGTTCTTTTGTTCTGAGCACACTCACGTTTCCAGCCTTATTAGAGACTCTAGAAAGCAAGAGCTTGCTTCTTGCTCTAAAGCAGAGTGTGTTTCATGGATGAGAACTGTGCTGTGTGTTTCCCTTCAGAAACGGAGTTAAATGGCAGGCTCTGTGTCCTCCTACAAGCAAGAATTCGTTTCAGATAAACGCAGTCACTTTTGAGCTCAAGGGAAGCTACATAGTTCACGAAGCTCACACGTTTCTCGCTCTTCAGTGAAAAGCATTGGATGTTAGAGGTCCTGTGGTTTGTATCAGTTTCAGAAGAAGAGTTGAACTGGATATGGTCCCTGGGTGTAGGAAACATTGTTCTTTTGTTCTGAGCACACTCACGTTTCCCGCATTATTACAGACTCTAGAAAGCAAGAGCTTGCTTCTTGCTCTAAAGCAGTGTGTCTTTCATGGATGAGAACTGTGCTGTGTGTTTCCCTTCAGAAACGGAGTTAAATGGCAGGCTCTGTGTCTTCCTACAAGCTAGACTTCGTTTCAGGTAAACGCAGTCACTTTTGAGCTCAAATGAAGCTACATTGTTCACGAAGCTCTCACGTTTCTCGCTCTTAACTGAAAGGCATTGGATGTTAGAGGGTCTATGGTTTGTATCAGTTTCAAAAGCAGAGTTGAACTGGATATGGTCCGTGTGTGTAGGAAACACAGTTCTTTTGTTCTGAGCACACTCACGTTTGCAGCCTTATTAGAGACTCTAGAAAGCAAGGGCTTGCTTCTTGCTCTGAAGCAGAGTGTGTTTCATGGAAGAGAACTGTGCTGTGTGTTTCCATTCAGAAACAGAGTTAAATGGCAGGCTCTGGGTCTTCCTACAAGCTAGACTTCGTTTCAGGTAAACGCAGTCACTTTTGAGCTCAAATGAAGCTACATCGTTCACGAAGCTCTCACGTTTCTCGCTCTTAACTGAAAGGCATTGGTTGTTAGAGGGTCTATGGTTTGTATCAGTTTCAGAAGCAGATTTGAACTAGATATGGTCCGTGTGTGTAGGAAACACAGTTCTTTTGTTCTGAGCACACTGAGGTTTCCCGCCTTATTAGAGACTCTTGAAAGCAAGAGCTTGCTTCTTGCTCTAAAGCAGAGTGTGTTTCATGGAAGAGAACTGTGCTGTGTGTTTCTCTTCAGAAACGGAGTTAAATGGCAGGCTCTGTGTCGTCCTACAAGCAAGACTTCGTTGTTTCAGGTAAACGCACTCACTTTTGAGCTCAAAGGAAGCTACATCTTTCACAAAGCTCACACGTTTCTCAATCATAAGTGAAAAGGAATGGATGTTAGAGGGCCTGTGGTTTGTATCAGTTTCCAAAGCAGAGTTGAACTAGATATGGTCCGAGTGTGTAGGAAACACAGTTCTTTTGTTCTGAGCACACTCACGTTTCCCACCTTATTAGAGAATCTATAATGCAAGAGCATGCTTCTTGCTCTAAAGCAGAGTGTCTTTCATGGATGAGAACTGTGCTGTGTGTTTCCCTTCAGTATCGGAGTTAAATGGCTGGCTCTGTGTCTTCCTACAAGCAAGACATCGTTTCAGGTAAACGCAGTCACTTTTGAGCTCAAACGAAGCTACATCTTTCACAAAGCTCACACGTTTCTCACTCTTAACTGAAAGGCATTGGATGTTAGAGGGCATGTGGTTTGTATCAGTTTCAGAAGCAGATTTGAACTAGATATGGTCCGTGTGTGTAGGAAACACAGTTCTTTTGTTCTGAGCACACTCAAGTTTCCCGCCTTATTAGAGACCCTAGAATGCAAGAGCTTGCTTCTTGCTCTAAAGCAAATCGTCTTTCATGGATGAGAACTGTGCTGTGTGTTTCCCTTCAGAAACGGAGTTAAATGGCAGGCTCTGTGTCGTCCTACAAGCAAGACTTCGTTGTTTCAGGTAAACTCACTCACTTTTGAGCTCAAACGAAGCTACATCTTTCACAAAGCTCACACGTTTCTCACTCATAAGTGAAAAGGATTGGATGTTAGAGGGCCTGTGGTTTGTATCAGTTTCCGAAGCAGAGTTGAACTAGATATGGTCCGTGTGTGTAGGAAACACAGTTCTTTTGTTCTGAGCACACTCACGTTTCCCACCTTATTAGAGACTCTAGAATGCAAGAGCATGCTTCTTGCTCTAAAGCAGAGTGTCTTTCATGGATGAGAACTGTGCTGTGTGTTTCCCTTCAGAAACGGAGTTAAATGGCAGGCTCTTTGTCTTCCTACAAGCAAGACGTAGTTTCAGGTAAACGCAGTCACTTTTGAGCTCAAACGAAGCTACATCGTTGACGACGCTCACAGGTTTCTCGCTCTTAACAAAAGACACTGGATGTTAGAGGGCCTGTGGTTTGTATCAGTTTCAGAAGCAGAGTTGAACTAGATATGGTCCTTGTGTGTAGGAAACACAGTTCTTTTGTTCTGAGCACACTCAAGTTTCCCGCCTTATTAGAGACTCTAGAATGCGAGAGCATGCTTCTTGCTCTTAAGCAGAGTGTGTTTCATGGATGAGAACTGTGCTGTGTGTTTCCCTTCAGAAACAGAGTTAAATGGCAGGCTCTGGGTCTTCCTACAAGCTAGACTTCTTTTCAGGTAAACGCAGTCACTTTTGAGCTCAAATGAAGCTACATCGTTCACGAAGCTCTCACGTTTCTCGCTCTTAACTGAAAGGCATTGGATGTTAGAGGGTCTATGGTTTTTATCAGTTTCAGAAGCATAGTTGAACTAGATATGGTCCGTGTGTGTAGGAAACACAGTTCTTTTGTTCTGAGCACACTCACGTTTCCAGCCTTATTAGAGACTCTAGAAAGCAAGAGCTTGCTTCTTGATCTAAAGCAGAGTGTGTTTCATAGATGAGAACTGTGCTGTGTGTTTCCCTTCAGAAACGGAGTTAAATGGCATGCTCTGTGTCCTCCTACAAGCAAGAATTCGTTTCAGATAAACGCAGTCACTTTTGAGCTCAAGGGAAGCTACATAGTTCACGAAGCTCACACGTTTCTCGCTCTTCAGTGAAAAGCATTGGATGTTAGAGGGCCTGTGGTTTGTATCAGTTTCAGAAAAAGAGTTGAACTGGATATGGTCCCTGGGTGTAGGAAACATTGTTCTTTTGTTCTGAGCACACTCACGTTTCCCGCATTATTACAGACTCTAGAAAGCAAGAGCTTGCTTCTTGATCTAAAGCAGAGTGTCTTTCATGGATGAGAACTGTGCTGTGTGTTTCCCTTCAGAAACGGAGTTAAATGGCAGGCTCTGTGTCTTCCTACAAGCTAGACTTCGTTTCAGGTAAACGCAGTCACTTTTGAGCTCAAATGAAGCTACATTGTTCACGAAGCTCTCACGTTTCTCGCTCTTAACTGAAAAGCATTGGATGTTAGAGGGTCTATGGTTTGTATCAGTTTCAAAAGCAGAGTTGAACTAGATATGGTCCGTGTGTGTAGGAAACACAGTTCTTTTGTTCTGAGCACACTCACGTTTGCAGCCTTATTAGAGACTCTAGAAAGCAAGGGCTTGCTTCTTGCTCTGAAGCAGAGTGTGTTTCATGGAAGAGAACTGTGCTGTGTGTTTCCATTCAGAAACAGAGTTAAATGGCAGGCTCTGGGTCTTCCTACAAGCTAGACTTCGTTTCAGGTAAACGCAGTCACTTTTGAGCTCAAATGAAGCTACATCGTTCACGAAGCTCTCACGTTTCTCGCTCTTAACTGAAAGGCATTGGTTGTTAGAGGGTCTATGGTTTATATCAGTTTCAGAAGCAGATTTGAACTAGATATGGTCCGTGTGTGTAGGAAACACAGTTCTTTTGTTCTGAGCACACTGAGGTTTCCCGCCCTATTAGAGACTCTTGAAAGCAAGAGCTTGCTTCTTGCTCTAAAGCAGAGTGTGTTTCATGGAAGAGAACTGTGCTGTGTGTTTCTCTTCAGAAACGGAGTTAAATGGCAGGCTCTGTGTCGTCCTACAAGCAAGACTTCGTTGTTTCAGGTAAACTCACTCACTTTTGAGCTCAAACGAAGCTACATCTTTCACAAAGCTCACACGTTTCTCACTCATAAGTGAAAAGGATTGGATGTTAGAGGGCCTGTGGTTTGTATCAGTTTCCGAAGCAGAGTTGAACTAGATATGGTCCGTGTGTGTAGGAAACACAGTTCTTTTGTTCTGAGCACACTCACGTTTCCCACCTTATTAGAGACTCTAGAATGCAAGAGCATGCTTCTTGCTCTAAAGCAGAGTGTCTTTCATGGATGAGAACTGTGCTGTGTGTTTCCCTTCAGAAACGGAGTTAAATGGCAGGCTCTTTGTCTTCCTACAAGCAAGACGTAGTTTCAGGTAAACGCAGTCACTTTTGAGCTCAAACGAAGCTACATCGTTGACGACGCTCACACGTTTCTCGCTCTTAACAAAAGACACTGGATGTTAGAGGGCCTGTGGTTTGTATCAGTTTCAGAAGCAGAGTTGAACTAGATATGGTCCTTGTGTGTAGGAAACACAGTTCTTTTGTTCTGAGCACACTCAAGTTTCCCGCCTTATTAGATACTCTAGAATGCGAGAGCATGCTTCTTGCTCTTAAGCAGAGTGTGTTTCATGGATGAGAACTGTGCTGTGTGTTTCCCTTCAGAAACAGAGTTAAATGGCAGGCTCTGGGTCTTCCTACAAGCTAGACTTCGTTTCAGGTAAACGCAGTCACTTTTGAGCTCAAATGAAGCTACATCGTTCACGAAGCTCTCACGTTTCTCGCTCTTAACTGAAAGGCATTGGATGTTAGAGGGTCTATGGTTTGTATCAGTTTCAGAAGCATAGTTGAACTAGATATGGTCCGTGTGTGTAGGAAACACAGTTCTTTTGTTCTGAGCACACTCACGTTTCCAGCCTTATTAGAGACTCTAGAAAGCAAGAGCTTGCTTCTTGCTCTAAAGCAGAGTGTGTTTCATAGATGAGAACTGTGCTGTGTGTTTCCCTTCAGAAACGGAGTTAAATGGCAGGCTCTGTGTCCTCCTACAAGCAAGAATTCGTTTCAGATAAACGCAGTCACTTTTGAGCTCAAGGGAAGCTACATAGTTCACGAAGCTCACACGTTTCTCGCTCTTCAGTGAAAAGCATTGGATGTTAGAGGGCCTGTGGTTTGTATCAGTATCAGAAGAAGAGTTGAACTGGATATGGTCCCTGGGTGTAGGAAACATTGTTCTTTTGTTCTGAGCACACTCACGTTTCCCGCATTATTACAGACTCTAGAAAGCAAGAGCTTGCTTCTTGCTCTAAAGCAGAGTGTCTTTCATGGATGAGAACTGTGCTGTGTGTTTCCCTTCAGAAACGGAGTTAAATGGCAGGCTCTGGGTCTTCCTACAAGCTAGACTTCGTTTCAGGTAAACGCAGTCACTTTTGAGCTCAAATGAAGCTACATCGTTCACAAAGCTCTCACGTTTCTCGCTCTTAACTGAAAGGCATTGGATGTTAGAGGGTCTATGGTTTGTATCAGTTTCAGAAGCATAGTTGAACTAGATATGGTCCGTGTGTGTAGGAAACACAGTTCTTTTGTTCTGAGCACACTCACGTTTCCAGCCTTATTAGAGACTCTAGAAAGCAAGAGCTTGCTTCTTGCTCTAAAGCAGAGTGTGTTTCATAGATGAGAACTGTGCTGTGTGTTTCCCTTCAGAAACGGAGTTAAATGGCAGGCTCTGTGTCCTCCTACAAGCAAGAATTCGTTTCAGATAAACGCAGTCACTTTTGAGCTCAAGGGAAGCTACATAGTTCACGAAGCACACACGTTTCTCGCTCTTCAGTGAAAAGCATTGGATGTTAGAGGGCCTGTGGTTTGTATCAGTTTCAGAAGAAGACTTGAACTGGATATGGTCCCTGGGTGTAGGAAACATTGTTCTTTTGTTCTGAGCACACTCACGTTTCCCGCATTATTACAGACTCTAGAAAGCAAGAGCTTGCTTCTTGCTCTAAAGCAGAGTGTCTTTCATGGATGAGAACTGTGCTGTGTGTTTCCCTTCAGAAACGGAGTTAAATGGCAGGCTCTGTGTCTTCCTACAAGCTAGACTTCGTTTCAGGTAAACGCAGTCACTTTTGAGCTCAAATGAAGCTACATTGTTCACGAAGCTCTCACGTTTCTCGCTCTTAACTGAAAGGCATTGGATGTTAGAGGGTCTATGGTTTGTATCAGTTTCAAAAGCAGAGTTGAACTAGATATGGTCCGTGTGTGTAGGAAACACAGTTCTTTTGTTCTGAGCACACTCACGTTTGCAGCCTTATTAGAGACTCTAGAAAGCAAGGGCTTGCTTCTTGCTCTGAAGCAGAGTGTGTTTCATGGAAGAGAACTGTGCTGTGTGTTTCCATTCAGAAACAGAGTTAAATGGCAGGCTCTGGGTCTTCCTACAAGCTAGACTTCGTTTCAGGTAAACGCAGTCACTTTTGAGCTCAAATGAAGCTACATCGTTCACGAAGCTCTCACGTTTCTCGCTCTTAACTGAAAGGCATTGGTTGTTAGAGGGTCTATGGTTTGTATCAGTTTCAGAAGCTGATTTGAACTAGATATGGTCCGTGTGTGTAGGAAACACAGTTCTTTTGTTCTGAGCACACTGAGGTTTCCCGCCCTATTAGAGACTCTTGAAAGCAAGAGCTTGCTTCTTGCTCTAAAGCAGAGTGTGTTTCATGGAAGAGAACTGTGCTGTGTGTTTCTCTTCAGAAACGGAGTTAAATGACAGGCTCTGTGTCGTCCTACAAGCAAGACTTCGTTGTTTCAGGTAAACGCACTCACTTTTGAGCTCAAAGGAAGCTACATCTTTCACAAAGCTCACACGTTTCTCAATCATAAGTGAAAAGGAATGGATGTTAGAGGGCCTGTGGTTTGTATCAGTTTCCAAAGCAGAGTTGAACTAGATATGGTCCGAGTGTGTAGGAAACACAGTTCTTTTGTTCTGAGCACACTCACGTTTCCCACCTTATTAGAGAATCTATAATGCAAGAGCATGCTTCTTGCTCTAAAGCAGAGTGTCTTTCATGGATGAGAACTGTGCTGTGTGTTTCCCTTCAGTATCGGAGTTAAATGGCTGGCTCTGTGTCTTCCTACAAGCAAGACATCGTTTCAGGTAAACGCAGTCACTTTTGAGCTCAAACGAAGCTACATCTTTCACAAAGCTCACACGTTTCTCACTCTTAACTGAAAGGCATTGGATGTTAGAGGGCATGTGGTTTGTATCAGTTTCAGAAGCAGATTTGAACTAGATATGGTCCGTGTGTGTAGGAAACACAGTTCTTTTGTTCTGAGCACACTCAAGTTTCCCGCCTTATTAGAGACCCTAGAATGCAAGAGCTTGCTTCTTGCTCTAAAGCAAATCGTATTTCATGGATGAGAACTGTGCTGTGTGTTTCCCTTCAGAAACGGAGTTAAATGGCAGGCTCTGTGTCGTCCTACAAGCAAGACATCGTTGTTTCAGGTAAACTCACTCACTTTTGAGCTCAAACGAAGCTACATCTTTCACAAAGCTCACACGTTTCTCACTCATAAGTGAAAAGGATTGGATGTTAGAGGGCCTGTGGTTTGTATCAGTTTCCGAAGCAGAGTTGAACTAGATATGGTCCGTGTGTGTAGGAAACACAGTTCTTTTGTTCTGAGCACACTCACGTTTCCCACCTTATTAGAGACTCTAGAATGCAAGAGCATGCTTCTTGCTCTAAAGCAGAGTGTCTTTCATGGATGAGAACTGTGCTGTGTGTTTCCCTTCAGAAACGGAGTTAAATGGCAGGCTCTTTGTCTTCCTACAAGCAAGACGTAGTTTCAGGTAAACGCAGTCACTTTTGAGCTCAAACGAAGCTACATCGTTGACGACGCTCACACATTTCTCGCTCTTAACAAAAGACACTGGATGTTAGAGGGCCTGTGGTTTGTATCAGTTTCAGAAGCAGAGTTGAACTAGATATGGTCCTTGTGTGTAGGAAACACAGTTCTTTGTTCTGAGCACACTCAAGTTTCCCTCCTTATTAGAGACTCTAGAATGCGAGAGCATGCTTCTTGCTCTTAAGCAGAGTGTGTTTCATGGATGAGAACTGTGCTGTGTGTTTCCCTTCAGAAACAGAGTTAAATGGCAGGCTCTGGGTCTTCCTACAAGCTAGACTTCGTTTCAGGTAAACGCAGTCACTTTTGAGCTCAAATGAAGCTACATCGTTCACGAAGCTCTCACGTTTCTCGCTCTTAACTGAAAGGCATTGGATGTTAGAGGGTCTATGGTTTGTATCAGTTTCATAAGCATAGTTGAACTAGATATGGTCCGTGTGTGTAGGAAACACAGTTCTCTTGTTCTGAGCACACTCACGTTTCCAGCCTTATTAGAGACTCTAGAAAGCAAGAGCTTGCTTCTTGCTCTAAAGCAGAGTGTGTTTCATGGATGAGAACTGTGCTGTGTGTTTCCCTTCAGAAACGGAGTTAAATGGCAGGCTCTGTGTCGTCCTACAAGCAAGACTTCGTTGTTTCAGGTAAACTCACTCACTTTTGAGCTCAAACGAAGCTACATCTTTCACAAAGCTCACACGTTTCTCACTCATAAGTGAAAAGGATTGGATGTTAGAGGGCCTGTGGTTTGTATCAGTTTCCGAAGCAGAGTTGAACTAGATATGGTCCGTGTGTGTAGGAAACACAGTTCTTTTGTTCTGAGCACACTCACGTTTCCCACCTTATTAGAGACTCTAGAATGCAAGAGCATGCTTCTTGCTCTAAAGCAGAGTGTCTTTCATGGATGAGAACTGTGCTGTGTGTTTCCCTTCAGAAACGGAGTTAAATGGCAGGCTCTTTGTCTTCCTACAAGCAAGACGTAGTTTCAGGTAAACGCAGTCACTTTTGAGCTCAAACGAAGCTACATCGTTGACGACGCTCACACGTTTCTCGCTCTTAACAAAAGACACTGGATGTTAGAGGGCCTGTGTTTTGTATCAGTTTCAGAAGCAGAGTTGAACTAGATATGGTCCTTGTGTGTAGGAAACACAGTTCTTTTGTTCTGAGCACACTCAAGTTTCCCGCCTTATTAGAGACTCTAGAATGCGAGAGCATGCTTCTTGCTCTTAAGCAGAGTGTGTTTCATGGATGAGAACTGTGCTGTGTGTTTCCCTTCAGAAACAGAGTTAAATGGCAGGCTCTGGGTCTTCCTACAAGCTAGACTTCGTTTCAGGTAAACGCAGTCACTTTTGAGCTCAAATTAAGCTACATCGTTCACGAAGCTCTCACGTTTCTCGCTCTTAACTGAAAGGCATTGGATGTTAGAGGGTCTATGGTTTGTATCAGTTTCAGAAGCATAGTTGAAGTAGATATGGTCCGTGTGTGTAGGAAACACAGTTCTTTTGTTCTGAGCACACTCACGTTTCCAGCCTTATTAGAGACTCTAGAAAGCAAGAGCTTGCTTCTTGCTCTAAAGCAGAGTGTGTTTCATAGATGAGAACTGTGCTGTGTGTTTCCCTTCAGAAACGGAGTTAAATGGCAGGCTCTGTGTCCTCCTACAAGCAAGAATTCGTTTCAGATAAACGCAGTCACTTTTGAGCTCAAGGGAAGCTACATAGTTCACGAAGCTCACACGTTTCTCGTTCTTCAGTGAAAAGCATTGGATGTTAGAGGGCCTGTGGTTTGTATCAGTATCAGAAGAAGAGTTGAACTGGATATGGTCCCTGGGTGTAGGAAACATTGTTCTTTTGTTCTGAGCACACTCACGTTTCCCGCATTATTACAGACTCTAGAAAGCAAGAGCTTGCTTCTTGCTCTAAAGCAGAGTGTCTTTCATGGATGAGAACTGTGCTGTGTGTTTCCCTTCAGAAACGGAGTTAAATGGCAGGCTCTGTGTCTTCCTACAAGCTAGACTTCGTTTCAGGTAAACGCAGTCACTTTTGAGCTCAAATGAAGCTACATTGTTCACGAAGCTCTCACGTTTCTCGCTCTTAACTGAAAGGCATTGGATGTTAGAGGGTCTATGGTTTGTATCAGTTTCAAAAGCAGAGTTGAACTAGATATGGTCCGTGTGTGTAGGAAACACAGTTCTTTTGTTCTGAGCACACTCACGTTTGCAGCCTTATTAGAGACTCTAGAAAGCAAGGGCTTGCTTCTTGCTCTGAAGCAGAGTGTGTTTCATGGAAGAGAACTGTGCTGTGTGTTTCCATTCAGAAACAGAGTTAAATGGCAGGCTCTGGGTCTTCCTACAAGCTAGACTTCGTTTCAGGTAAACGCAGTCACTTTTGAGCTCAAATGAAGCTACATCGTTCACGAAGCTCTCACGTTTCTCGCTCTTAACTGAAAGGCATTGGTTGTTAGAGGGTCTATGGTTTGTATCAGTTTCAGAAGCTGATTTGAACTAGATATGGTCCGTGTGTGTAGGAAACACAGTTCTTTTGTTCTGAGCACACTGAGGTTTCCCGCCCTATTAGAGACTCTTGAAAGCAAGAGCTTGCTTCTTGCTCTAAAGCAGAGTGTGTTTCATGGAAGAGAACTGTGCTGTGTGTTTCTCTTCAGAAACGGAGTTAAATGACAGGCTCTGTGTCGTCCTACAAGCAAGACTTCGTTGTTTCAGGTAAACGCACTCACTTTTGAGCTCAAAGGAAGCTACATCTTTCACAAAGCTCACACGTTTCTCAATCATAAGTGAAAAGGAATGGATGTTAGAGGGCCTGTGGTTTGTATCAGTTTCCAAAGCAGAGTTGAACTAGATATGGTCCGAGTGTGTAGGAAACACAGTTCTTTTGTTCTGAGCACACTCACGTTTCCCACCTTATTAGAGAATCTATAATGCAAGAGCATGCTTCTTGCTCTAAAGCAGAGTGTCTTTCATGGATGAGAACTGTGCTGTGTGTTTCCCTTCAGTATCGGAGTTAAATGGCTGGCTCTGTGTCTTCCTACAAGCAAGACATCGTTTCAGGTAAACGCAGTCACTTTTGAGCTCAAACGAAGCTACATCTTTCACAAAGCTCACACGTTTCTCACTCTTAACTGAAAGGCATTGGATGTTAGAGGGCATGTGGTTTGTATCAGTTTCAGAAGCAGATTTGAACTAGATATGGTCCGTGTGTGTAGGAAACACAGTTCTTTTGTTCTGAGCACACTCAAGTTTCCCGCCTTATTAGAGACCCTAGAATGCAAGAGCTTGCTTCTTGCTCTAAAGCAAATCGTATTTCATGGATGAGAACTGTGCTGTGTGTTTCCCTTCAGAAACGGAGTTAAATGGCAGGCTCTGTGTCGTCCTACAAGCAAGACATCGTTGTTTCAGGTAAACTCACTCACTTTTGAGCTCAAACGAAGCTACATCTTTCACAAAGCTCACACGTTTCTCACTCATAAGTGAAAAGGATTGGATGTTAGAGGGCCTGTGGTTTGTATCAGTTTCCGAAGCAGAGTTGAACTAGATATGGTCCGTGTGTGTAGGAAACACAGTTCTTTTGTTCTGAGCACACTCACGTTTCCCACCTTATTAGAGACTCTAGAATGCAAGAGCATGCTTCTTGCTCTAAAGCAGAGTGTCTTTCATGGATGAGAACTGTGCTGTGTGTTTCCCTTCAGAAACGGAGTTAAATGGCAGGCTCTTTGTCTTCCTACAAGCAAGACGTAGTTTCAGGTAAACGCAGTCACTTTTGAGCTCAAACGAAGCTACATCGTTGACGACGCTCACACATTTCTCGCTCTTAACAAAAGACACTGGATGTTAGAGGGCCTGTGGTTTGTATCAGTTTCAGAAGCAGAGTTGAACTAGATATGGTCCTTGTGTGTAGGAAACACAGTTCTTTGTTCTGAGCACACTCAAGTTTCCCTCCTTATTAGAGACTCTAGAATGCGAGAGCATGCTTCTTGCTCTTAAGCAGAGTGTGTTTCATGGATGAGAACTGTGCTGTGTGTTTCCCTTCAGAAACAGAGTTAAATGGCAGGCTCTGGGTCTTCCTACAAGCTAGACTTCGTTTCAGGTAAACGCAGTCACTTTTGAGCTCAAATGAAGCTACATCGTTCACGAAGCTCTCACGTTTCTCGCTCTTAACTGAAAGGCATTGGATGTTAGAGGGTCTATGGTTTGTATCAGTTTCATAAGCATAGTTGAACTAGATATGGTCCGTGTGTGTAGGAAACACAGTTCTCTTGTTCTGAGCACACTCACGTTTCCAGCCTTATTAGAGACTCTAGAAAGCAAGAGCTTGCTTCTTGCTCTAAAGCAGAGTGTGTTTCATGGATGAGAACTGTGCTGTGTGTTTCCCTTCAGAAACGGAGTTAAATGGCAGGCTCTGTGTCGTCCTACAAGCAAGACTTCGTTGTTTCAGGTAAACTCACTCACTTTTGAGCTCAAACGAAGCTACATCTTTCACAAAGCTCACACGTTTCTCACTCATAAGTGAAAAGGATTGGATGTTAGAGGGCCTGTGGTTTGTATCAGTTTCCGAAGCAGAGTTGAACTAGATATGGTCCGTGTGTGTAGGAAACACAGTTCTTTTGTTCTGAGCACACTCACGTTTCCCACCTTATTAGAGACTCTAGAATGCAAGAGCATGCTTCTTGCTCTAAAGCAGAGTGTCTTTCATGGATGAGAACTGTGCTGTGTGTTTCCCTTCAGAAACGGAGTTAAATGGCAGGCTCTTTGTCTTCCTACAAGCAAGACGTAGTTTCAGGTAAACGCAGTCACTTTTGAGCTCAAACGAAGCTACATCGTTGACGACGCTCACACGTTTCTCGCTCTTAACAAAAGACACTGGATGTTAGAGGGCCTGTGTTTTGTATCAGTTTCAGAAGCAGAGTTGAACTAGATATGGTCCTTGTGTGTAGGAAACACAGTTCTTTTGTTCTGAGCACACTCAAGTTTCCCGCCTTATTAGAGACTCTAGAATGCGAGAGCATGCTTCTTGCTCTTAAGCAGAGTGTGTTTCATGGATGAGAACTGTGCTGTGTGTTTCCCTTCAGAAACAGAGTTAAATGGCAGGCTCTGGGTCTTCCTACAAGCTAGACTTCGTTTCAGGTAAACGCAGTCACTTTTGAGCTCAAATTAAGCTACATCGTTCACGAAGCTCTCACGTTTCTCGCTCTTAACTGAAAGGCATTGGATGTTAGAGGGTCTATGGTTTGTATCAGTTTCAGAAGCATAGTTGAAGTAGATATGGTCCGTGTGTGTAGGAAACACAGTTCTTTTGTTCTGAGCACACTCACGTTTCCAGCCTTATTAGAGACTCTAGAAAGCAAGAGCTTGCTTCTTGCTCTAAAGCAAATCGTCTTTCATGGATGAGAACTGTGCTGTGTGTTTCCCTTCAGAAACGGAGTTAAATGGCAGGCTCTGTGTCCTCCTACAAGCAAGAATTCGTTTCAGATAAACGCAGTCACTTTGGAGCTCAAGGGAAGCTACATAGTTCACGAAGCTCACACGTTTCTCGCTCTTCAGTGAAAAGCATTGGATGTTAGAGGGCCTGTGGTTTGAATCAGTTTCAGAAGCAGAGTTGAACTAGAAATGGTCCGTGTTTGTAGGAAACACAGTTCTTTTGTTCTGAGCACACTCATGTTTCCCGCCTTATTAGAGACTCTTGAAAGCAAGAGCTTGCTTCTTGCTCTAAAGCAGAGTGTGTTTCATTGAAGAGAACTGTGCTGTGTGTTTCCCTTCAGAAACGGAGTTAAATGGCAGGCTCTGTGTCGTCCTACAAGCAAGACTTCGTTGTTTCAGGTAAACGCACTCACTTTTGAGCTCAAACGAAGCTACATCTTTCACAAAGCTCACACGTTTCTCACTCATAAGTGAAAAGGATTGGATGTTAGAGGGCCTGTGGTTTGTATCAGTTTCCGAAGCAGAGCTGAACTAGATATGGTCCGTGTGTGCAGGAAACACAGTTCTTTTGTTCTGAGCACACTCATGTTTCCCACCTTATTAGAGACTCTAGAATGCAAGAGCATGCTTCTCGCTCTAAAGCAGAGTGTCTTTCATGGATGAGAACTGTGCTGTGTGTTTCCCTTCAGAAACGGAGTTAAATGGCAGGCTCTTTGTCTTCCTACAAGCAAGACGTAGTTTCAGGTAAACGCAGTCACTTTTGAGCTCAAACGAAGCTACATCGTTGACGACGCTCACACGTTTCTCGCTCTTAACAAAAGACACTGGATGTTAGAGGGCCTGTGGTTTGTATCAGTTTCAGAAGCAGAGTTGAACTAGATATGGTCCTTGTGTGTAGGAAACACAGTTCTTTTGTTCTGAGCACACTCAAGTTTCCCGCCTTATTAGATACTCTAGAATGCGAGAGCATGCTTCTTGCTCTTAAGCAGAGTGTGTTTCATGGATGAGAACTGTGCTGTGTGTTTCCCTTCAGAAACAGAGTTAAATGGCAGGCTCTGGGTCTTCCTACAAGCTAGACTTCGTTTCAGGTAAACGCAGTCACTTTTGAGCTCAAATGAAGCTACATCGTTCACGAAGCTCTCACGTTTCTCGCTCTTAACTGAAAGGCATTGGATGTTAGAGGGTCTATGGTTTGTATCAGTTTCAGAAGCATAGTTGAACTAGATATGGTCCGTGTGTGTAGGAAACACAGTTCTTTTGTTCTGAGCACACTCACGTTTCCAGCCTTATTAGAGACTCTAGAAAGCAAGAGCTTGCTTCTTGCTCTAAAGCAGAGTGTGTTTCATAGATGAGAACTGTGCTGTGTGTTTCCCTTCAGAAACGGAGTTAAATGGCAGGCTCTGTGTCCTCCTACAAGCAAGAATTCGTTTCAGATAAACGCAGTCACTTTTGAGCTCAAGGGAAGCTACATAGTTCACGAAGCTCACACGTTTCTCGTTCTTCAGTGAAAAGCATTGGATGTTAGAGGGCCTGTGGTTTGTATCAGTATCAGAAGAAGAGTTGAACTGGATATGGTCCCTGGGTGTAGGAAACATTGTTCTTTTGTTCTGAGCACACTCACGTTTCCCGCATTATTACAGACTCTAGAAAGCAAGAGCTTGCTTCTTGCTCTAAAGCAGAGTGTCTTTCATGGATGAGAACTGTGCTGTGTGTTTCCCTTCAGAAACGGAGTTAAATGGCAGGCTCTGTGTCTTCCTACAAGCTAGACTTCGTTTCAGGTAAACGCAGTCACTTTTGAGCTCAAATGAAGCTACATTGTTCACGAAGCTCTCACGTTTCTCGCTCTTAACTGAAAGGCATTGGATGTTAGAGGGTCTATGGTTTGTATCAGTTTCAAAAGCAGAGTTGAACTAGATATGGTCCGTGTGTGTAGGAAACACAGTTCTTTTGTTCTGAGCACACTCACGTTTGCAGCCTTATTAGAGACTCTAGAAAGCAAGGGCTTGCTTCTTGCTCTGAAGCAGAGTGTGTTTCATGGAAGAGAACTGTGCTGTGTGTTTCCATTCAGAAACAGAGTTAAATGGCAGGCTCTGGGTCTTCCTACAAGCTAAACTTCGTTTCAGGTAAACGCAGTCACTTTTGAGCTCAAATGAAGCTACATCGTTCACGAAGCTCTCACGTTTCTCGCTCTTAACTGAAAGGCATTGGTTGTTAGAGGGTCTATGGTTTGTATCAGTTTCAGAAGCAGATTTGAACTAGATATGGTCCGTGTGTGTAGGAAACACAGTTCTTTTGTTCTGAGCACACTGAGGTTTCCCGCCCTATTAGAGACTCTTGAAAGCAAGAGCTTGCTTCTTGCTCTAAAGCAGAGTGTGTTTCATGGAAGAGAACTGTGCTGTGTGTTTCTCTTCAGAAACGGAGTTAAATGGCAGGCTCTGTGTCGTCCTACAAGCAAGAATTCGTTGTTTCAGGTAAACTCACTCACTTTTGAGCTCAAACGAAGCTACATCTTTCACAAAGCTCACACGTTTCTCACTCATAAGTGAAAAGGATTGGATGTTAGAGGGCCTGTGGTTTGTATCAGTTTCCAAAGCAGAGTTGAACTAGATATGGTCCGAGTGTGTAGGAAACACAGTTCTTTTGTTCTGAGCACACTCACGTTTCCCACCTTATTAGAGAATCTATAATGCAAGAGCATGCTTCTTGCTCTAAAGCAGAGTGTCTTTCATGGATGAGAACTGTGCTGTGTGTTTCCCTTCAGTATCGGAGTTAAATGGCTGGCTCTGTGTCTTCCTACAAGCAAGACATCGTTTCAGGTAAACGCAGTCACTTTTGAGCTCAAACGAAGCTACATCTTTCACAAAGCTCACACGTTTCTCACTCTTAACTGAAAGGCATTGGATGTTAGAGGGCATGTGGTTTGTATCAGTTTCAGAAGCAGATTTGAACTAGATATGGTCCGTGTGTGTAGGAAACACAGTTCTTTTGTTCTGAGCACACTCAAGTTTCCCGCCTTATTAGAGACCCTAGAATGCAAGAGCTTGCTTCTTGCTCTAAAGCAAATCGTATTTCATGGATGAGAACTGTGCTGTGTGTTTCCCTTCAGAAACGGAGTTAAATGGCAGGCTCTGTGTCGTCCTACAAGCAAGACATCGTTGTTTCAGGTAAACTCACTCACTTTTGAGCTCAAACGAAGCTACATCTTTCACAAAGCTCACACGTTTCTCACTCATAAGTGAAAAGGATTGGATGTTAGAGGGCCTGTGGTTTGTATCAGTTTCCGAAGCAGAGTTGAACTAGATATGGTCCGTGTGTGTAGGAAACACAGTTCTTTTGTTCTGAGCACACTCACGTTTCCCACCTTATTAGAGACTCTAGAATGCAAGAGCATGCTTCTTGCTCTAAAGCAGAGTGTCTTTCATGGATGAGAACTGTGCTGTGTGTTTCCCTTCAGAAACGGAGTTAAATGGCAGGCTCTTTGTCTTCCTACAAGCAAGACGTAGTTTCAGGTAAACGCAGTCACTTTTGAGCTCAAACGAAGCTACATCGTTGACGACGCTCACACGTTTCTCGCTCTTAACAAAAGACACTGGATGTTAGAGGGCCTGTGGTTTGTATCAGTTTCAGAAGCAGAGTTGAACTAGATATGGTCCTTGTGTGTAGGAAACACAGTTCTTTGTTCTGAGCACACTCAAGTTTCCCGCCTTATTAGAGACTCTAGAATGCGAGAGCATGCTTCTTGCTCTTAAGCAGAGTGTGTTTCATGGATGAGAACTGTGCTGTGTGTTTCCCTTCAGAAACAGAGTTAAATGGCAGGCTCTGGGTCTTCCTACAAGCTAGACTTCGTTTCAGGTAAACGCAGTCACTTTTGAGCTCAAATGAAGCTACATCGTTCACGAAGCTCTCACGTTTCTCGCTCTTAACTGAAAGGCATTGGATGTTAGAGGGTCTATGGTTTGTATCAGTTTCATAAGCATAGTTGAACTAGATATGGTCCGTGTGTGTAGGAAACACAGTTCTCTTGTTCTGAGCACACTCACGTTTCCAGCCTTATTAGAGACTCTAGAAAGCAAGAGCTTGCTTCTTGCTCTAAAGCAGAGTGTGTTTCATGGATGAGAACTGTGCTGTGTGTTTCCCTTCAGAAACGGAGTTAAATGGCAGGCTCTGTGTCGTCCTACAAGCAAGACTTCGTTGTTTCAGGTAAACTCACTCACTTTTGAGCTCAAACGAAGCTACATCTTTCACAAAGCTCACACGTTTCTCACTCATAAGTGAAAAGGATTGGATGTTAGAGGGCCTGTGGTTTGTATCAGTTTCCGAAGCAGAGTTGAACTAGATATGGTCCGTGTGTGTAGGAAACACAGTTCTTTTGTTCTGAGCACACTCACGTTTCCCACCTTATTAGAGACTCTAGAATGCAAGAGCATGCTTCTTGCTCTAAAGCAGAGTGTCTTTCATGGATGAGAACTGTGCTGTGTGTTTCCCTTCAGAAACGGAGTTAAATGGCAGGCTCTTTGTCTTCCTACAAGCAAGACGTAGTTTCAGGTAAACGCAGTCACTTTTGAGCTCAAACGAAGCTACATCGTTGACGACGCTCACACGTTTCTCGCTCTTAACAAAAGACACTGGATGTTAGAGGGCCTGTGTTTTGTATCAGTTTCAGAAGCAGAGTTGAACTAGATATGGTCCTTGTGTGTAGGAAACACAGTTCTTTTGTTCTGAGCACACTCAAGTTTCCCGCCTTATTAGAGACTCTAGAATGCGAGAGCATGCTTCTTGCTCTTAAGCAGAGTGTGTTTCATGGATGAGAACTGTGCTGTGTGTTTCCCTTCAGAAACAGAGTTAAATGGCAGGCTCTGGGTCTTCCTACAAGCTAGACTTCGTTTCAGGTAAACGCAGTCACTTTTGAGCTCAAATTAAGCTACATCGTTCACGAAGCTCTCACGTTTCTCGCTCTTAACTGAAAGGCATTGGATGTTAGAGGGTCTATGGTTTGTATCAGTTTCAGAAGCATAGTTGAAGTAGATATGGTCCGTGTGTGTAGGAAACACAGTTCTTTTGTTCTGAGCACACTCACGTTTCCAGCCTTATTAGAGACTCTAGAAAGCAAGAGCTTGCTTCTTGCTCTAAAGCAAATCGTCTTTCATGGATGAGAACTGTGCTGTGTGTTTCCCTTCAGAAACGGAGTTAAATGGCAGGCTCTGTGTCCTCCTACAAGCAAGAATTCGTTTCAGATAAACGCAGTCACTTTGGAGCTCAAGGGAAGCTACATAGTTCACGAAGCTCACACGTTTCTCGCTCTTCAGTGAAAAGCATTGGATGTTAGAGGGCCTGTGGTTTGAATCAGTTTCAGAAGCAGAGTTGAACTAGAAATGGTCCGTGTTTGTAGGAAACACAGTTCTTTTGTTCTGAGCACACTCATGTTTCCCGCCTTATTAGAGACTCTTGAAAGCAAGAGCTTGCTTCTTGCTCTAAAGCAGAGTGTGTTTCATTGAAGAGAACTGTGCTGTGTGTTTCCCTTCAGAAACGGAGTTAAATGGCAGGCTCTGTGTCGTCCTACAAGCAAGACTTCGTTGTTTCAGGTAAACGCACTCACTTTTGAGCTCAAACGAAGCTACATCTTTCACAAAGCTCACACGTTTCTCACTCATAAGTGAAAAGGATTGGATGTTAGAGGGCCTGTGGTTTGTATCAGTTTCCGAAGCAGAGCTGAACTAGATATGGTCCGTGTGTGCAGGAAACACAGTTCTTTTGTTCTGAGCACACTCATGTTTCCCACCTTATTAGAGACTCTAGAATGCAAGAGCATGCTTCTCGCTCTAAAGCAGAGTGTCTTACATGGATGAGAACTGTGCTGTGTGTTTCCCTTCAGTATCGGAGTTAAATGGCAGGCTCTGTGTCTTCCTACAAGCAAGACATCGTTTCAGGTAAACGCAGTCACTTTTGAGCTCAAACGAAGCTACATCTTTCACAAAGCTCACACGTTTCTCACTCTTAACTGAAAGGCATTGGATGTTAGAGGTCCTGTGGTTTGTATCAGTTTCAGAAGCAGAGTTGAACTAGATATGGTCCGTGAGTGTAGGAAACACAGTTCTTTGTTCTAAGCACAGTCACGTTTCCCACCTTATTAGAGTCTCCAGAATGCGAGAGCATGCTTCTTGCTTTAAAGCAGAGTGTGTTTCATGGATGAGAACTGTGCTGAGTGTTTCCATTCAGAAACGGAGTTAAATGGCAGGCTCTGTGTCTTCCTACTAGCAAGACTTCGTTTCAGGGAAATGCAGTCAATTTTGAGCTCAAAGGAAGCTACATTATTCACGAAGCTCACACGTTTCTCGCTCTTAAGTGAAAAGCATTGGATGTTAGAGGGCCTGTGGTTTGTATCAGTTTCAGAAGAAGAGTTGAACTAGATATGGTCCCTGTGTGTAGGAAACAGAGTTCTTTTTTTCTGAGCACACTCACGTTTCCCGCATTATTACAGACTCTAGACAGCAAGAGCTTGCTTATTGCTCTAAAGCAGAGTGTCTTTCATGGATGAGAACTGTGCTGTGTGTTTCCCTTCAGAAGCAGAGTTAAATGGCAGGCTCTGTGTCTTCCTACAAGCAAGACTTCGTTTCAGGTAAACGCAGTCACTTTTGAGCTCAAACGAGCTACATCTTTCACAAAGGTCACACGTTTCTCGCTCTTAAGTGAAAAGCATTGGATGTTAGAGGGCCTGTGGTTTGTATCAGTTTCAGAAGCAGAGTTGAACTAGATATGGTCCGTGTGTGTAGGAAACACAGTTCTTTTTTTCTGAGCACACTCAAGTTTCCCGCCTTATTAGAGAACCTAGAATGCAAGAGCTTGCTTCTTGCTCTAAAGCAAATCGTCTTTCATGGATGAGAACTGTGCTGTGTGTTTCCCTTCAGAAACGGAGTTAAATGGCACACTCTGTGTCCTCCTACAAGCAAGAATTCGTTTCAGATAAACGCAGTCACTTTTGAGCTCAAGGGAAGCTACATAGTTCACGAAGCTCACACGTTTCTCGCTCTTCAGTGAAAAGCATTGGATGTTAGAGGGCCTGTGGTTTGTATCAGTTTCAGAATAAGAGTTGAACTGGATATGGTCCCTGGGTGTAGGAAACACAGTTCTTTTGTTCTGAGCACACTCACGTTTCCCGCATTATTACAGACTCTAGAAAGCGAGAGCTTGCTTCTTGCTCTAAAGCAGAGTGTCTTTCATGGATGAGAACTGTGCTGTGTGTTTCCCTTCAGAAACGGAGTTAAATGGCAGGCTCTGTGTCTTCCTACAAGCTAGACTTCGTTTCAGGTAAACACAGTCACTTTTGAGCTCAAATGAAGCTACATCGTTCACGAAGCTCTCACGTTTCTCGCTCTTAACTGAAAGGCATTGGATGTTAGAGGGTCTATGGTTTGTATCAGTTTCAAAAGCAGAGTTGAACTAGATATGGTCCGTGTGTGTAGGAAACACAGTTCTTTTGTTCTGAGCACACTGATGTTTGCAGCCTTATTAGAGAATCTATAATGCAAGAGCATGCTTCTTGCTCTAAAGCAGAGTGTCTTTCATGGATGAGAACTGTGCTGTGTGTCTCTCTTCAGTATCGGAGTTAAATGGCTGGCTCTGTGTCTTCCTACAAGCAAGACATCGTTTCAGGTAAACGCAGTAACTTTTGAGCTCAAACGAAGCTACATCTTTCACAAAGCTCACACGTTTCTCACTCTTAACTGAAAGGCATTGGATGTTAGAGGGCCTGTGGTTTGTATCAGTTTCAGAAGCAGAGTTGAACTAGATATGGTCCGTGTGTGTAGGAAACACAGTTCTTTTGTTCTGAGCACACTCAAGTTTCCCGCCTTATTAGAGACCCTAGAATGCAAGAGCTTGCTTCTTGCTCTAAAGCAAATCGTCTTTCATGGATGAGAACTACTGTGCTGTGTGTTTCCCTTCAGAAACGGAGTTAAATGGCAGGCTCTGTGTCCTCCTACAAGCAAGAATTCGTTTCAGATAAACGCAGTCACTTTTGAGCTCAAACGAAGCTACATCGTTCACAAAGGTCACACGTTTCTCGCTCTTAAGTGAAAAGCATTGGATGTTAGAGGGCCTGTGGTTTGTATCAGTTTCAGAAGAAGAGTTGAACTAGATATGGTCCCTGGGTGTAGGAAACACAGTTCTTTTGTTCTGAGCACACTCACGTTTCCCGCCTTATTAGAGACTCTAGAATGCGAGAGCATGCTTCTTGCTCTTAAGCAGAGTGTGTTTCATGGATGAGAACTGTGCTGTGTGTTTCCCTTCAGAAACGGAGTTAAATGGCAGGCTCTGTGTCTTCCTACAAGCTAGACTTCGTTTCAGGTAAACGCAGTCACTTTTGAGCTCAAATGAAGCTACATCGTTCACGAAGCTCTCACGTTTCTCGCTCTTAACTGAAAGGCATTGGTTGTTAGAGGGTCTATGGTTTGTATCAGTTTCAGAAGCAGATTTGAACTAGATATGGTCCGTGTGTGTAGGAAACACAGTTCTTTTGTTCTGAGCACACTCAAGTTTCCCGCCTTATTAGAGACCCTAGAATGCAAGAGCTTGCTTCCAGCTCTAAAGCAAATCGTCTTTCATGGATGAGAACTGTGCTGTGTGTTTCCCTTCAGAAACGGAGTTAAATGGCAGGCTCTGTGTCGTCCTACAAGCAAGACTTCGTTGTTTCAGGTAAACTCACTCACTTTTGAGCTCAAACGAAGCTACATCTTTCACAAAGCTCACACGTTTCTCACTCATAAGTGAAAAGGATTGGATGTTAGAGGGCCTGTGGTTTGTATCAGTTTCCGAAGCAGAGTTGAACTAGATATGGTCCGTGTGTGTAGGAAACACAGTTCTTTTGTTCTGAGCACACTCACGTTTCCCACCTTATTAGAGACTCTAGAATGCAAGAGCATGCTTCTTGCTCTAAAGCAGAGTGTCTTTCATGGATGAGAACTGTGCTGTGTGTTTCCCTTCAGAAACGGAGTTAAATGGCAGGCTCTTTGTCTTCCTACAAGCAAGACGTAGTTTCAGGTAAACGCAGTCACTTTTGAGCTCAAACGAAGCTACATCGTTGACGACGCTCACACGTTTCTCGCTCTTAACAAAAGACACTGGATGTTAGAGGGCCTGTGTTTTGTATCAGTTTCAGAAGCAGAGTTGAACTAGATATGGTCCTTGTGTGTAGGAAACACAGTTCTTTTGTTCTGAGCACACTCAAGTTTCCCGCCTTATTAGAGACTCTAGAATGCGAGAGCATGCTTCTTGCTCTTAAGCAGAGTGTGTTTCATGGATGAGAACTGTGCTGTGTGTTTCCCTTCAGAAACAGAGTTAAATGGCAGGCTCTGGGTCTTCCTACAAGCTAGACTTCGTTTCAGGTAAACGCAGTCACTTTTGAGCTCAAATTAAGCTACATCGTTCACGAAGCTCTCACGTTTCTCGCTCTTAACTGAAAGGCATTGGATGTTAGAGGGTCTATGGTTTGTATCAGTTTCAGAAGCATAGTTGAAGTAGATATGGTCCGTGTGTGTAGGAAACACAGTTCTTTTGTTCTGAGCACACTCACGTTTCCAGCCTTATTAGAGACTCTAGAAAGCAAGAGCTTGCTTCTTGCTCTAAAGCAAATCGTCTTTCATGGATGAGAACTGTGCTGTGTGTTTCCCTTCAGAAACGGAGTTAAATGGCAGGCTCTGTGTCCTCCTACAAGCAAGAATTCGTTTCAGATAAACGCAGTCACTTTGGAGCTCAAGGGAAGCTACATAGTTCACGAAGCTCACACGTTTCTCGCTCTTCAGTGAAAAGCATTGGATGTTAGAGGGCCTGTGGTTTGAATCAGTTTCAGAAGCAGAGTTGAACTAGAAATGGTCCGTGTTTGTAGGAAACACAGTTCTTTTGTTCTGAGCACACTCATGTTTCCCGCCTTATTAGAGACTCTTGAAAGCAAGAGCTTGCTTCTTGCTCTAAAGCAGAGTGTGTTTCATTGAAGAGAACTGTGCTGTGTGTTTCCCTTCAGAAACGGAGTTAAATGGCAGGCTCTGTGTCGTCCTACAAGCAAGACTTCGTTGTTTCAGGTAAACGCACTCACTTTTGAGCTCAAACGAAGTTACATCTTTCACAAAGCTCACACGTTTCTCACTCATAAGTGAAAAGGATTGGATGTTAGAGGGCCTGTGGTTTGTATCAGTTTCCGAAGCAGAGCTGAACTAGATATGGTCCGTGTGTGCAGGAAACACAGTTCTTTTGTTCTGAGCACACTCATGTTTCCCACCTTATTAGAGACTCTAGAATGCAAGAGCATGCTTCTCGCTCTAAAGCAGAGTGTCTTACATGGATGAGAACTGTGCTGTGTGTTTCCCTTCAGTATCGGAGTTAAATGGCAGGCTCTGTGTCTTCCTACAAGCAAGACATCGTTTCAGGTAAACGCAGTCACTTTTGAGCTCAAACGAAGCTACATCTTTCACAAAGCTCACACGTTTCTCACTCTTAACTGAAAGGCATTGGATGTTAGAGGTCCTGTGGTTTGTATCAGTTTCAGAAGCAGAGTTGAACTAGATATGGTCCGTGAGTGTAGGAAACACAGTTCTTTGTTCTAAGCACAGTCACGTTTCCCACCTTATTAGAGTCTCCAGAATGCGAGAGCATGCTTCTTGCTTTAAAGCAGAGTGTGTTTCATGGATGAGAACTGTGCTGAGTGTTTCCATTCAGAAACGGAGTTAAATGGCAGGCTCTGTGTCTTCCTACTAGCAAGACTTCGTTTCAGGGAAATGCAGTCAATTTTGAGCTCAAAGGAAGCTACATTATTCACGAAGCTCACACGTTTCTCGCTCTTAAGTGAAAAGCATTGGATGTTAGAGGGCCTGTGGTTTGTATCAGTTTCAGAAGAAGAGTTGAACTAGATATGGTCCCTGTGTGTAGGAAACAGAGTTCTTTTTTTCTGAGCACACTCACGTTTCCCGCATTATTACAGACTCTAGACAGCAAGAGCTTGCTTATTGCTCTAAAGCAGAGTGTCTTTCATGGATGAGAACTGTGCTGTGTGTTTCCCTTCAGAAGCAGAGTTAAATGGCAGGCTCTGTGTCTTCCTACAAGCAAGACTTCGTTTCAGGTAAACGCAGTCACTTTTGAGCTCAAACGAGCTACATCTTTCACAAAGGTCACACGTTTCTCGCTCTTAAGTGAAAAGCATTGGATGTTAGAGGGCCTGTGGTTTGTATCAGTTTCAGAAGCAGAGTTGAACTAGATATGGTCCGTGTGTGTAGGAAACACAGTTCTTTTTTTCTGAGCACACTCAAGTTTCCCGCCTTATTAGAGAACCTAGAATGCAAGAGCTTGCTTCTTGCTCTAAAGCAAATCGTCTTTCATGGATGAGAACTGTGCTGTGTGTTTCCCTTCAGAAACGGAGTTAAATGGCACACTCTGTGTCCTCCTACAAGCAAGAATTCGTTTCAGATAAACGCAGTCACTTTTGAGCTCAAGGGAAGCTACATAGTTCACGAAGCTCACACGTTTCTCGCTCTTCAGTGAAAAGCATTGGATGTTAGAGGGCCTGTGGTTTGTATCAGTTTCAGAATAAGAGTTGAACTGGATATGGTCCCTGGGTGTAGGAAACACAGTTCTTTTGTTCTGAGCACACTCACGTTTCCCGCATTATTACAGACTCTAGAAAGCGAGAGCTTGCTTCTTGCTCTAAAGCAGAGTGTCTTTCATGGATGAGAACTGTGCTGTGTGTTTCCCTTCAGAAACGGAGTTAAATGGCAGGCTCTGTGTCTTCCTACAAGCTAGACTTCGTTTCAGGTAAACACAGTCACTTTTGAGCTCAAATGAAGCTACATCGTTCACGAAGCTCTCACGTTTCTCGCTCTTAACTGAAAGGCATTGGATGTTAGAGGGTCTATGGTTTGTATCAGTTTCAAAAGCAGAGTTGAACTAGATATGGTCCGTGTGTGTAGGAAACACAGTTCTTTTGTTCTGAGCACACTGATGTTTGCAGCCTTATTAGAGAATCTATAATGCAAGAGCATGCTTCTTGCTCTAAAGCAGAGTGTCTTTCATGGATGAGAACTGTGCTGTGTGTCTCTCTTCAGTATCGGAGTTAAATGGCTGGCTCTGTGTCTTCCTACAAGCAAGACATCGTTTCAGGTAAACGCAGTAACTTTTGAGCTCAAACGAAGCTACATCTTTCACAAAGCTCACACGTTTCTCACTCTTAACTGAAAGGCATTGGATGTTAGAGGGCCTGTGGTTTGTATCAGTTTCAGAAGCAGAGTTGAACTAGATATGGTCCGTGTGTGTAGGAAACACAGTTCTTTTGTTCTGAGCACACTCAAGTTTCCCGCCTTATTAGAGACCCTAGAATGCAAGAGCTTGCTTCTTGCTCTAAAGCAAATCGTCTTTCATGGATGAGAACTACTGTGCTGTGTGTTTCCCTTCAGAAACGGAGTTAAATGGCAGGCTCTGTGTCCTCCTACAAGCAAGAATTCGTTTCAGATAAACGCAGTCACTTTTGAGCTCAAACGAAGCTACATCGTTCACAAAGGTCACACGTTTCTCGCTCTTAAGTGAAAAGCATTGGATGTTAGAGGGCCTGTGGTTTGTATCAGTTTCAGAAGAAGAGTTGAACTAGATATGGTCCCTGGGTGTAGGAAACACAGTTCTTTTGTTCTGAGCACACTCACGTTTCCCGCCTTATTAGAGACTCTAGAATGCGAGAGCATGCTTCTTGCTCTTAAGCAGAGTGTGTTTCATGGATGAGAACTGTGCTGTGTGTTTCCCTTCAGAAACGGAGTTAAATGGCAGGCTCTGTGTCTTCCTACAAGCTAGACTTCGTTTCAGGTAAACGCAGTCACTTTTGAGCTCAAATGAAGCTACATCGTTCACGAAGCTCTCACGTTTCTCGCTCTTAACTGAAAGGCATTGGTTGTTAGAGGGTCTATGGTTTGTATCAGTTTCAGAAGCAGATTTGAACTAGATATGGTCCGTGTGTGTAGGAAACACAGTTCTTTTGTTCTGAGCACACTCAAGTTTCCCGCCTTATTAGAGACCCTAGAATGCAAGAGCTTGCTTCCAGCTCTAAAGCAAATCGTCTTTCATGGATGAGAACTGTGCTGTGTGTTTCCCTTCAGAAACGGAGTTAAATGGCAGGCTCTGTGTCGTCCTACAAGCAAGACTTCGTTGTTTCAGGTAAACTCACTCACTTTTGAGCTCAAACGAAGCTACATCTTTCACAAAGCTCACACGTTTCTCACTCATAAGTGAAAAGGATTGGATGTTAGAGGGCCTGTGGTTTGTATCAGTTTCCGAAGCAGAGTTGAACTAGATATGGTCCGTGTGTGTAGGAAACACAGTTCTTTTGTTCTGAGCACACTCACGTTTCCCACCTTATTAGAGACTCTAGAATGCAAGAGCATGCTTCTTGCTCTAAAGCAGAGTGTCTTTCATGGATGAGAACTGTGCTGTGTGTTTCCCTTCAGAAACGGAGTTAAATGGCAGGCTCTTTGTCTTCCTACAAGCAAGACGTAGTTTCAGGTAAACGCAGTCACTTTTGAGCTCAAACGAAGCTACATCGTTGACGACGCTCACACGTTTCTCGCTCTTAACAAAAGACACTGGATGTTAGAGGGCCTGTGTTTTGTATCAGTTTCAGAAGCAGAGTTGAACTAGATATGGTCCTTGTGTGTAGGAAACACAGTTCTTTTGTTCTGAGCACACTCAAGTTTCCCGCCTTATTAGAGACTCTAGAATGCGAGAGCATGCTTCTTGCTCTTAAGCAGAGTGTGTTTCATGGATGAGAACTGTGCTGTGTGTTTCCCTTCAGAAACAGAGTTAAATGGCAGGCTCTGGGTCTTCCTACAAGCTAGACTTCGTTTCAGGTAAACGCAGTCACTTTTGAGCTCAAATTAAGCTACATCGTTCACGAAGCTCTCACGTTTCTCGCTCTTAACTGAAAGGCATTGGATGTTAGAGGGTCTATGGTTTGTATCAGTTTCAGAAGCATAGTTGAAGTAGATATGGTCCGTGTGTGTAGGAAACACAGTTCTTTTGTTCTGAGCACACTCACGTTTCCAGCCTTATTAGAGACTCTAGAAAGCAAGAGCTTGCTTCTTGCTCTAAAGCAAATCGTCTTTCATGGATGAGAACTGTGCTGTGTGTTTCCCTTCAGAAACGGAGTTAAATGGCAGGCTCTGTGTCCTCCTACAAGCAAGAATTCGTTTCAGATAAACGCAGTCACTTTGGAGCTCAAGGGAAGCTACATAGTTCACGAAGCTCACACGTTTCTCGCTCTTCAGTGAAAAGCATTGGATGTTAGAGGGCCTGTGGTTTGAATCAGTTTCAGAAGCAGAGTTGAACTAGAAATGGTCCGTGTTTGTAGGAAACACAGTTCTTTTGTTCTGAGCACACTCATGTTTCCCGCCTTATTAGAGACTCTTGAAAGCAAGAGCTTGCTTCTTGCTCTAAAGCAGAGTGTGTTTCATTGAAGAGAACTGTGCTGTGTGTTTCCCTTCAGAAACGGAGTTAAATGGCAGGCTCTGTGTCGTCCTACAAGCAAGACTTCGTTGTTTCAGGTAAACGCACTCACTTTTGAGCTCAAACGAAGTTACATCTTTCACAAAGCTCACACGTTTCTCACTCATAAGTGAAAAGGATTGGATGTTAGAGGGCCTGTGGTTTGTATCAGTTTCCGAAGCAGAGCTGAACTAGATATGGTCCGTGTGTGCAGGAAACACAGTTCTTTTGTTCTGAGCACACTCATGTTTCCCACCTTATTAGAGACTCTAGAATGCAAGAGCATGCTTCTCGCTCTAAAGCAGAGTGTCTTACATGGATGAGAACTGTGCTGTGTGTTTCCCTTCAGTATCGGAGTTAAATGGCAGGCTCTGTGTCTTCCTACAAGCAAGACATCGTTTCAGGTAAACGCAGTCACTTTTGAGCTCAAACGAAGCTACATCTTTCACAAAGCTCACACGTTTCTCACTCTTAACTGAAAGGCATTGGATGTTAGAGGTCCTGTGGTTTGTATCAGTTTCAGAAGCAGAGTTGAACTAGATATGGTCCGTGAGTGTAGGAAACACAGTTCTTTGTTCTAAGCACAGTCACGTTTCCCACCTTATTAGAGTCTCCAGAATGCGAGAGCATGCTTCTTGCTTTAAAGCAGAGTGTGTTTCATGGATGAGAACTGTGCTGAGTGTTTCCATTCAGAAACGGAGTTAAATGGCAGGCTCTGTGTCTTCCTACTAGCAAGACTTCGTTTCAGGGAAATGCAGTCAATTTTGAGCTCAAAGGAAGCTACATTATTCACGAAGCTCACACGTTTCTCGCTCTTAAGTGAAAAGCATTGGATGTTAGAGGGCCTGTGGTTTGTATCAGTTTCAGAAGAAGAGTTGAACTAGATATGGTCCCTGTGTGTAGGAAACAGAGTTCTTTTTTTCTGAGCACACTCACGTTTCCCGCATTATTACAGACTCTAGACAGCAAGAGCTTGCTTATTGCTCTAAAGCAGAGTGTCTTTCATGGATGAGAACTGTGCTGTGTGTTTCCCTTCAGAAGCAGAGTTAAATGGCAGGCTCTGTGTCTTCCTACAAGCAAGACTTCGTTTCAGGTAAACGCAGTCACTTTTGAGCTCAAACGAGCTACATCTTTCACAAAGGTCACACGTTTCTCGCTCTTAAGTGAAAAGCATTGGATGTTAGAGGGCCTGTGGTTTGTATCAGTTTCAGAAGCAGAGTTGAACTAGATATGGTCCGTGTGTGTAGGAAACACAGTTCTTTTTTTCTGAGCACACTCAAGTTTCCCGCCTTATTAGAGAACCTAGAATGCAAGAGCTTGCTTCTTGCTCTAAAGCAAATCGTCTTTCATGGATGAGAACTGTGCTGTGTGTTTCCCTTCAGAAACGGAGTTAAATGGCACACTCTGTGTCCTCCTACAAGCAAGAATTCGTTTCAGATAAACGCAGTCACTTTTGAGCTCAAGGAAAGCTACATAGTTCACGAAGCTCACACGTTTCTCGCTCTTCAGTGAAAAGCATTGGATGTTAGAGGGCCTGTGGTTTGTATCAGTTTAAGAATAAGAGTTGAACTGGATATGGTCCCTGGGTGTAGGAAACACAGTTCTTTTGTTCTGAGCACACTCACGTTTCCCGCATTATTACAGACTCTAGAAAGCGAGAGCTTGCTTCTTGCTCTAAAGCAGAGTGTCTTTCATGGATGAGAACTGTGCTGTGTGTTTCCCTTCAGAAACGGAGTTAAATGGCAGGCTCTGTGTCTTCCTACAAGCTAGACTTCGTTTCAGGTAAACGCAGTCACTTTTGAGCTCAAATGAAGCTACATCGTTCACGAAGCTCTCACGTTTCTCGCTCTTAACTGAAAGGCATTGGATGTTAGAGGGTCTATGGTTTGTATCAGTTTCAAAAGCAGAGTTGAACTAGATATGGTCCGTGTGTGTAGGAAACACAGTTCTTTTGTTCTGAGCACACTCACGTTTGCAGCCTTATTAGAGAATCTATAATGCAAGAGCATGCTTCTTGCTCTAAAGCAGAGTGTCTTTCATGGATGAGAACTGTGCTGTGTGTCTCTCTTCAGTATCGGAGTTAAATGGCTGGCTCTGTGTCTTCCTACAAGCAAGACATCGTTTCAGGTAAACGCAGTAACTTTTGAGCTCAAACGAAGCTACATCTTTCACAAAGCTCACACGTTTCTCACTCTTAACTGAAAGGCATTGGATGTTAGAGGTCCTGTGGTTTGTATCAGTTTCAGAAGCAGAGTTGAACTAGATATGGTCCGTGTGTGTAGGAAACACAGTTCTTTTGTTCTGAGCACACTCAAGTTTCCCGCCTTATTAGAGACCCTAGAATGCAAGAGCTTGCTTCTTGCTCTAAAGCAAATCGTCTTTCATGGATGAGAACTACTGTGCTGTGTGTTTCCCTTCAGAAACGGAGTTAAATGGCAGGCTCTGTGTCCTCCTACAAGCAAGAATTCGTTTCAGATAAACGCAGTCACTTTTGAGCTCAAACGAAGCTACATCGTTCACAAAGGTCACACGTTTCTCGCTCTTAAGTGAAAAGCATTGGATGTTAGAGGGCCTGTGGTTTGTATCAGTTTCAGAAGAAGAGTTGAACTAGATATGGTCCCTGGGTGTAGGAAACACAGTTCTTTTGTTCTGAGCACACTCACGTTTCCCGCATTATTACAGACTCTAGAAAGCAAGAGCTTGCTTCTTGCTCTAAAGCAGAGTGTCTTTCATGGATGAGAACTGTGCTGTGTGTTTCCATTCAGAAACGGAGTTAAATGGCAGGCTCTGTGTCTTCCTACAAGCTAGACTTCGTTTCAGGTAAACGCAGTCACTTTTGAGCTCAAATGAAGCTACATCGTTCACGAAGCTCTCAGGTTTCTCGCTCTTAACTGAAAGGCATTGGATGTTAGAGGGTCTATGGTTTGTATCAGTTTCAAAAGCAGAGTTGAACTAGATATGGTCCGTGTGTGTAGGAAACACAGTTCTTTTGTTCTGAGCACACTCACATTTGCAGCCTTATTAGAGACTCTAGAAAGCAAGGGTTTGCTTCTTGCTCTGAAGCAGAGTGTGTTTCATTGAAGAGAACTGTGCTGTGTGTTTCCCTTCAGAAACGGAGTTAAATGGCAGGCTCTGTGTCGTCCTACAAGCAAGACTTCGTTGTTTCAGATAAACGCACTCACTTTTGAGCTCAAACGAAGCTACATCTTTCACAAAGCTCACACGTTTCTCACTCATAAGTGAAAAGGATTGGATGTTAGAGGGCCTGTGGTTTGTATCAGTTTCAGAAGCAGAGTTGAACTAGATATGGTCCGTCTGTGCAGGAAACACAGTTCTTTTGTTCTGAGCACACTCAAGTTTCCCGCCTTATTAGAGACTCTAGAATGCGAGAGCATGCTTCTTGCTCTTAAGCAGAGTGTGTTTCATGGATGAGAACTGTGCTGTGTGTTTCCCTTCAGTATCGGAGTTAAATGGCAGGCTCTGTGTCTTCCTACAAGCAAGACATCGTTTCAGGTAAACGCAGTCACTTTTGAGCTCAAACGAACTACATCTTTCACAAAGCTCACACGTTTCTCACTCTTAACTGAAAGGCATTGGATGTTAGAGGTCCTGTGGTTTGTATCAGTTTCCGAAGCAGAGTTGTACTAGATATGGTCCGTGTGTGTAGGAAACACAGTTCTTTTGTTCTGTGCACACTCACGTTTCCCACCTTATTAGAGACTCTAGAATGCAAGAACATGCTTCTTGCTCTAAAGCAGAGTGTGTTTCATGGATGAGAACTGTGCTGTGTGTTTCCCTTCATAAACGGAGTTAAATGGCAGACTCAGTGTCTTCCTACAAGCAAGACTTCGTTTCAGGTAAACGCAGTCACTTTTGAGCTCAAGGGAAGCTACATAGTTCACGAAGCTCACACGTTTCTCGCTCTTAAGTGAAAAGCATTGGATGTTAGAGGGCCTGTGGTTTGTATCAGTTTCAGAAGAAGAGTTGAACTAGATATGGTCCCTGGGTGTAGGAAACACAGTTCTTTTGTTCTGAGCACACTCACGTTTCCCGCCTTATTAGAGACTCTAGAAAGCAAGAGCGTGCTTGTTGCTCTAAAGCAGAGTGTGTTTCATGGATGAGAACTTTGCTGTGGGTTTCCCTTCAGAAACGGAGTTAAATGGCAGGCTCTGTGTCTTCCGACAAGCAAGACTTCGTTTCAGGTAAACGCAGTCACTTTTTAGCTCAAACGAAGCTACATCTTTCACAAAGCTCACACGTTTCTCGCTCTTAACTGAAAGGCATTGGATGTTAGAGGGCCTGTGGTTTGTATCAGTTTCAGAAGCAGAGTTGAACTAGATATGGTCCGTGTGTGTAGGAAACACAGCTCTTTTTTTCTGAGCACTCTCATGTTTCCCGCCTTTTTAGAGACCCTAGAATCAAGAGCTTGCTTCTTGCTCTAAAGCAAATCGTCTTTCATGGATGAGAACTGTGCTGGGTGTTTCCCTTCAGAAACGGAGTTAAATGGCAGGCTCTGTGTCCTCCTACAAGCAAGAATTCGTTTCAGATAAACGCAGTCACTTTTGAGCTCAAACAAAGCTACATAGTTCACGAAGCTCACACGTTTCTCGCTCTTAAGTGAAAAGCATTAGATGTTAGAGGGCCTGTGGTTTGTATCAGTTTCAGAAGAAGAGTTGAACTAGATATGTTCCCTGGGTGTAGGAAACACAGTTCTTTTGTTCTGAGCACACTCACCTTTCCCGCCTTATTAGAGAATCTTGAAAGCAAGAGCTTGCTTCTTGCTCTAAAGCAGAGTGTCTTTCATGGATGAGAACTGTGATGTGTGTTTCCCTTCAGCAACGGAGTTAAATGGCAGGCTCTGTGTCGTCCTACATGCAAGACTTCGTTTCAGGTAAAAGCACTCACTTTTGAGCTCAAACGAAGCTACATCTTTCACAAAGCTCACACGTTTCTCACTCATAAGTGAAAAGGATTGGATGTTAGAGGGCCTGTGGTTTGTATCAGTTTCCTAAGCAGAGTTGTACTAGATATGGTCCGTGTGTGTAGGAAACACAGTTCTTTTGTTCTGAGCACACTCACGTTTCCCACCTTATTAGAGACTCTAGAATGCAAGAACATGCTTCTTGCTCTAAAGCAGAGTGTGTTTCATGGATGAGAATTGTGCTGTGTGTTTCCCTTCAGAAACGGAGTTAAATGGCAGACTCAGTGTCTTCCTACAAGCAAGAATTCGTTTCAGGTAAACGCAGTCACTTTTGAGCTCAAGGGAAGCTACATAGTTCACGAAGCTCACACGTTTCTCGCTCTTAAGTGAAAAGCATTGGATGTTAGAGGGCCTGTGGTTTGTATCAGTTTCAGAAGAAGAGTTGAACTAGATATGGTCCCTGGGTGTAGGAAACACAGTTCTTTTGTTCTGAGCACAATCACGTTTCCCGAATTATTACAGACTCTAGAAAGCAAGAGCTTGCTTCTTGCTCTAAAGCAGAGTGTCTTTCATGGATGAGAACTGTGCTGTGTGTTTCCCTTCAGAAACGGAGTTAAATGCCAGGCTCTGTGTCTTCCTACAAGCTAGACTTCGTTTCAGGTAAACGCAGTCCCTTTTGAGCTCAAATGAAGCTACATCGTTCACGAAGCTCTCACGTATCTCGCTCTTAACTGAAAGGCATTGGATGTTAGAGGGTCTATGGTTTGCATCAGTTTCAAAAGCAGAGTTGAACTAGATATGGTCCGGGTGTGTAGGAAACACAGTTCTTTTGTTCTGAGCACACACACGTTTCCAGCCTTATTAGAGACTCTAGAAAGCAAGAGCTTGCTTCTTGCTCTAAAGCAGAGTATGTTACATGGAAGAGAACTGTGCTGTGTGTTTCCCTTCAGAAACAGAGTTAAATGGCTGGCTCTGTGTCGTCCTACAAGCAAGACTTCGTTGTTTCAGGTAAACGCACTCACTTTTGAGCTCAAATGAAGCTACATCTTTCACAAAGCTCACACGTTTCTCACACATAAGTGAAAAGGATTGGATGTTAGAGGGCCTGTGGTTTGTATCAGTTTCCGAAGCAGAGTTGAACTAGATATGGTCCGTGTGTGTAGGAAACACAGTTCTTTTGTTCTGAGCACACTCACGTTTCCCACCTTATTAGAGACTCTAGAATGCAAGAGCATGCTTCTTGCTCTAAAGCAGAGTGTCTTTCATGGATGAGAACTGTGCTGTGTGTTTCCCTTCAGAAACGGAGTTAAATGGCAGGCTCTTTGTCTTCCTACAAGCAAGACGTAGTTTCAGGTAAATGCAGTCACTTTTGAGCTCAAACGAAGCTACATCGTTGACGACGCTCACACGTTTCTCGTTCTTAACAAAAGGCACTGGATGTTAGAGGGCCTGTGGTTTGTATCAGTTTCAGAAGCAGAGTTGAACTAGATATGGTCCGTCTGTGTAGGAAACACAGTTCTTTTGTTCTGAACACACTCAAGTTTCCCGCCTTATTAGAGACTCTAGAATGCGAGAGCATGCTTCTTGCTCTTAAGCAGAGTGTGTTTCATGGATGAGAACTGTGCTGTGTTTTTCCCTTCAGAAACGGAGTTAAATGGCAGGTTCTGTGTCTTCCTACTAGCAAGACTTCGTTTCAGGTAAATGCAGTCATTTTTGAGCTCAAAGGAAGCTACATCGTTCACGAAGCTCACACGTTTCTCGCTCTTAAGTGAAAAGCATTGGATGTTAGAGGGCCTGTGGTTTGTATCAGTTTCAGAAGCAGAGTTGAACTAGATATGGTCCGTGTGTGTAGGAAACACAGTTCTTTTGTTCTGAGCACACTCACGTTTCCCACCTTATTAGAGACTCTAGAATGCAAGAACATGCTTCTTGCTCTAAAGCAGAGTGTGTTTCATGGATGAGAATTGTGCTGTGTGTTTCCCTTCAGAAACGGAGTTAAATGGCAGACTCAGTGTCTTCCTACAAGCAAGAATTCGTTTCAGGTAAACGCAGTCACTTTTGAGCTCAAGGGAAGCTACATAGTTCACGAAGCTCACACGTTTCTCGCTCTTAAGTGAAAAGCATTGGATGTTAGAGGGCCTGTGGTTTGTATCAGTTTCAGAAGCAGAGTTGAACTAGATATGGTCCCTGGGTGTAGGAAACACAGTTCTTTTGTTCTGAGCACACTCACGTTTCCCACCTTATTAGAGACTCTAGAATGCGAGAGCATGCTTCTTGCTCTTAAGCAGAGTGTCTTTCATGGATGAGAACTGTGCTGTGATTTTCCCTTCAGAAACGGAGTTAAATTTCAGGCTCTGTGTCTTCCTACTAGCAAGACTTCGTTTCAGGTAAACGCAGTCACTTTTGAGCTCAAAGGAAGCTACATAGTTCACAAAGCTCACACGTTTCTCGCTCTTAAGTGAAAAGCATTGGATGTTAGAGGGCCTGTGGTTTGTATCAGTTTCAGAAGCAGAGTTGAACTAGATATGGTCCCTGTGTGTAGGAAACACAGTTCTTTTGTTCTGAGCACACTCACGTTTCCCGCCTTATTAGAGAATCTAGAAAGCAAGAGCTTGCTTCTTCCTCTAAAGCAGAATGTCTTTCATGGATGAGAACTGTGCTGTGTGTTTCCCTTCATTAACGGAGTTAAATGGCAGGCTCTGTGTCTTCCTACAAGCAAGACTTCGTTTCAGGTAAACGCAGTCACTTTTGAGCTCAAACGAAGCTACATCTTTCACAAAGCTCACACGTTTCTAACTCATAAGTGAAAAGGATTGGATGTTAGAGGGCCTGTGGTTTGTATCAGTTTCCGAAGCAGAGTTGTACTAGATATGGTCCGTGTGTGTAGGAAACACAGTTCTTTTGTTCTGTGCACACTCATGTTTCCCACCTTATTAGAGACTCTAGAATGCAAGAACATGCTTCTTGCTCTAAAGCAGAGTGTGTTTCATGTAAGAGAACTGGGCTTTGTGTTTCCCTTCAGAAACGGAGTTAAATGGCAGGCTCTGTGTCGTCCTACAAGCAAGACTTCATTGTTTCAGGTAAACGCACTCACTTTTGAGCTCAAGGGAATCTACATAGTTCACAAAGCTCACACGTTTCTCACTCATAAGTGAAAAGGATTGGATGTTAGAGGGCCTGTGGTTTCTATCAGTTTCCGAAGCAGAGTTGAACTAGATATGGTCCGTGTGTGTAGGAAACACAGTTCTTTTGTTCTGAGCACACTCACATTTCCCACCTTATTAGAGACTCTAGAATGCAAGAGCATGCTTCTTGCTCTAAAGCAGAGTGTCTTTCATGGATGAGAACTGTGCTGTGTGTTTCCCTTCAGAAACGGAGTTAAATGGCAGGCTCTTTGTCTTCCTACAAGCAAGACGTAGTTTCAGGTAAACGCAGTCACTTTTGAGCTCAAACGAAGCTACATCGTTGACGACGCTCACACGTTTCTCGTTCTTAACAAAAGGCACTGGATGTTAGAGGGCCTGTGGTTTGTATCAGTTTCAGAAGCAGAGTTGAACTAGATATGGTCCGTCTGTGTAGGAAACACAGTTCTTTTGTTCTGAGCACACTCACGTTTCCCACCTTATTAGAGACTCTAGAATGCAAGAGCATGCTTCTTGCTCTAAAGCAGAGTGTCTTTCATGGATGAGAACTGTGCTGTGTTTTTCCCTTCAGAAACGGAGTTAAATGGCAGGCTCTGTGTCTTCCTACTAGCAAGACTTCCTTTCAGGTAAATGCAGTCATTTTTGAGCTCAAAGGAAGCTACATCGTTCACGAAGCTCACACGTTTCTCGCTCTTAAGTGAAAAGCATTGGATGTTAGAGGGCGTGTGGTTTGTATCAGTTTCAGAAGAAGAGTTGAACTAGATATGGTCCGTGTGTGTAGGAAACACAGTTCTATTGTTCTGAGCACACACACGTTTCCCAACTTATTAGAGACTCTAGAAAGCAAAAGCTTGCTTCGTGCTCTAAAGCAGATTGTCTTTCATGGATGAGAACTGTGCTGTGTGTTTCCCTTCAGAAACGGAGTTAAATGGCAGGCTCTGTGTCCTCCTACATGCAAGAATTCGTTTCAGATAAACGCAGTCACTTTTGAGCTCAAGGGAAGCTACATCATACACAAAGCTCACACGTTTCTCGCTCTTAAGTGAAAAGCATTGGATGTTAGAGGGCCTGTGGTTTGTATCAGTTTCAGAAGCAGAGTTGAACTAGATATGGTCCCTGTGTGTAGGAAACACAGTTCTTTTGTTCTGAGCACAGTCACGTTTCCCGCCTTATTAGAGACTCTAGAAAGCAAGAGCTTGCTTCTTCCTCTAAAGCAGAATGTCTTTCATGGATGAGAACTGTGCTGTGTGTTTCCCTTCATTAACGGAGTTAAATGGCAGGCTCTGTGTCTTCCTACAAGCAAGACTTCGTTTGAGGTAAATGCAGTCACTTTTGAGCTCAAACGAAGCTACATCTTTCACAAAGCTCACACGTTTCTAACTCATAAGTGAAAAGGATTGGATGTTAGAGGGCCGGTGGTTTGTATCAGTTTCCGAAGCAGAGTTGTACTAGATAGGGTCCGTGTGTGTAGGAAACACAGTTCTTTTGTTCTGTGCACACTCACGTTTCCCACCTTATTAGAGACTCTAGAATGCAAGAACATGCTTCTTGCTCTAAAGCAGAGTGTGTTTCATGGATGAGAACTGTGCTGTGTGTTTCCCTTCAGAAACGGAGTTAAATGGCAGGCTCTGTGTCTTCCTACAAGCTAGACTTCGTTTCAGGTAAATGCAGTCACTTTTGAGCTCAAATGAAGCTACATCGTTCACGAAGCTCTCACGTTTCTCGCTCTTAACTGAAAGGCATTGGATGTTAGAGGGTCTATGGTTTGCATCAATTTCAAAAGCAGAGTTGAACTAGATATGGTCCGTGTGTGTAGGAAACACAGTTCTTTTGTTCTGAGCACACTCACGTTTCCAGCCTTATTTGAGACTCTAGAAAGCAAGAGCTTGCTTCTTGCTCTAAAGCAGAGTGTGTTTCATGTAAGAGAACTGGGCTGTGTGTTTCCCTTCAGAAACGGAGTTAAATGGCAGGCTCTGTGTCGTCCTACATGCAAGACTTCGTTTCAGGTAAACGCACTCACTTTTGAGCTCAAACGAAGCTACATCTTTCACAAAGCTCACACGTTTCTCACTCATAAGTGAAAAGGATTGGATGTTAGAGGGCCTGTGGTTTCTATCAGTTTCCGAAGCAGAGTTGAACTAGATATGGTCCGTGTGTGTAGGAAACACAGTTCTTTTGTTCTGAGCCCACTCACGTTTCCCACCTTATTAGAGACTCTAGAATGCAAGAGCATGCTTCTTGCTCTAAAGCAGAGTGTCTTTCATGGATGAGAACTGTGCTGTGTGTTTCCCTTCAGAAACAGAGTTAAATGGCAGGCTCTTTGTCTTCCTACAAGCAAGACGTAGTTTCAGGTAAACGCAGTCAGTTTTGAGCTCAAACGAAGCTACATTGTTGACGACGCTCACAAGTTTCTCGCTCTTAACAAAAGGCACTGGATGTTAGAGGGCCTGTGGTTTGTATCAGTTTCAGAAGCAGAGTTGAACTAGATATGGTCCGTCTGTGTAGGAAACACAGTTCTTTTGTTCTGAGCACACTCACGTTTCCCAACTTATTAGAGACTCTAGAAAGCAAGAGCTTGCTTCTTGCTCTAAAGCAGATTGTCTTTCATGGATGAGAACTGTGCTGTGTGTTTCCCTTCAGAAACGGAGTTAAATGGCAGGCTGTGTGTCCTCCTACAAGCAAGAATTCGTTTCAGATAAACGCAGTCACTTTTGAGCTCAAAGGAAGCTACATAGTTCACGAAGCTCACACGTTTCTCGCTCTTAAGTGAAAAGCATTGGATGTTAGAGGGCCTGTGGTTTGTATCAGTTTCAGAAGCAGAGTTGAACTAGATATGGTCCGTGTGTGTAGGAAACACAGTTCTTTTGTTCTGAGCACACACACGTTTCCCACCTTATTAGAGACTCTAGAATGCAAGAGCATGCTTCTTGCTCTAAAGCAGAGTGTGTTTCATGGATGAGAACTGTGCTGTGTGTTTCCCTTCAGAAACGGAGTTAAATGGCAGACTCAGTGTCTTCCTACAAGCAAAAAATAGTTTCAGGTAAACGCAGTCACTTTTGTACTCAAACGAAGCTACATAGTTCACGAAGCTCACACGTTTCTCGCTCTTAAGTGAAAAGCATTGGATGTTAGAGGGCCTTTGGTTTGTATCAGTTTCAGAAGAAGAGTTGAACTAGATATGGTCCCTGGGTGTAGGAAACACAGTTCTTTTGTTCTGAGCACAATCACGTTTCCCGCATTATTACAGACTCTAGAAAGCAAGAGCTTGCTTCTTGCTCTAAAGCAGAGTGTCTTTCATGGATGAGAACTGTGCTGTGTGTTTCCCTTCAGAAACGGAGTTAAATGGCAGGCTCTGTGTCTTCCTACAAGCTAGACTTCTTTTCAGGTAAACGCAGTCACTTTTGAGCTCAAATGAAGCTACATCGTTCACGAAGCTCTCACGTTTCTCGCTCTTAACTGAAAGGCATTGGATGTTAGAGGGTCTATGGTTTGTATCAGTTTCATAAGCATAGTTGAACTAGATATGGTCCGTGTGTGTAGGAAACACAGTTCTCTTGTTCTGAGCACACTCACGTTTCCAGCCTTATTAGAGACTCTAGAAAGCAAGAGCTTGCTTCTTGCTCTAAAGCAGAGTGTGTTTCATGGATGAGAACTGTGCTGTGTGTTTCCCTTCAGAAACGGAGTTAAATGGCAGGCTCTGTGTCGTCCTACAAGCAAGACTTCGTTGTTTCAGGTAAACTCACTCACTTTTGAGCTCAAACGAAGCTACATCTTTCACAAAGCTCACACGTTTCTCACTCATAAGTGAAAAGGATTGGATGTTAGAGGGCCTGTGGTTTGTATCAGTTTCCGAAGCAGAGTTGAACTAGATATGGTCCGTGTGTGTAGGAAACACAGTTCTTTTGTTCTGAGCACACTCACGTTTCCCACCTTATTAGAGACTCTAGAATGCAAGAGCATGCTTCTTGCTCTAAAGCAGAGTGTCTTTCATGGATGAGAACTGTGCTGTGTGTTTCCCTTCAGAAACGGAGTTAAATGGCAGGCTCTTTGTCTTCCTACAAGCAAGACGTAGTTTCAGGTAAACGCAGTCACTTTTGAGCTCAAACGAAGCTACATCGTTGACGACGCTCACACGTTTCTCGCTCTTAACAAAAGACACTGGATGTTAGAGGGCCTGTGTTTTGTATCAGTTTCAGAAGGAGAGTTGAACTAGATATGGTCCTTGTGTGTAGGAAACACAGTTCTTTTGTTCTGAGCACACTCAAGTTTCCCGCCTTATTAGAGACTCTAGAATGCGAGAGCATGCTTCTTGCTCTTAAGCAGAGTGTGTTTCATGGATGAGAACTGTGCTGTGTGTTTCCCTTCAGAAACAGAGTTAAATGGCAGGCTCTGGGTCTTCCTACAAGCTAGACTTCGTTTCAGGTAAACGCAGTCAATTTTGAGCTCAAATTAAGCTACATCGTTCACGAAGCTCTCACGTTATTCGCTCTTAACGGAAAGGCATTGGATGTTAGAGGGTCTATGGTTTGTATCAGTTTCAGAAGCATAGTTGAAGTAGATATGGTCCGTGTGTGTAGGAAACACAGTTCTTTTGTTCTGAGCACACTCACGTTTCCAGCCTTATTAGAGACTCTAGAAAGCAAGAGCTTGCTTCTTGCTCTAAAGCAAATCGTCTTTCATGGATGAGAACTGTGCTGTGTGTTTCCCTTCAGAAACGGAGTTAAATGGCAGGCTCTGTGTCCTCCTACAAGCAAGAATTCGTTTCAGATAAACGCAGTCACTTTGGAGCTCAAGGGAAGCTACATAGTTCACGAAGCTCACACGTTTCTCGCTCTTCAGTGAAAAGCATTGGATGTTAGAGGGCCTGTGGTTTGAATCAGTTTCAGAAGCAGAGTTGAACTAGAAATGGTCCGTGTTTGTAGGAAACACAGTTCTTTTGTTCTGAGCACACTCATGTTTCCCGCCTTATTAGAGACTCTTGAAAGCAAGAGCTTGCTTCTTGCTCTAAAGCAGAGTGTGTTTCATTGAAGAGAACTGTGCTGTGTGTTTCCCTTCAGAAACGGAGTTAAATGGCAGGCTCTGTGTCGTCCTACAAGCAAGACTTCGTTGTTTCAGGTAAACGCACTCACTTTTGAGCTCAAACGAAGCTACATCTTTCACAAAGCTCACACGTTTCTCACTCATAAGTGAAAAGGATTGGATGTTAGAGGGCCTGTGGTTTGTATCAGTTTCCGAAGCAGAGCTGAACTAGATATGGTCCGTGTGTGCAGGAAACACAGTTCTTTTGTTCTGAGCACACTCATGTTTCCCACCTTATTAGAGACTCTAGAATGCAAGAGCATGCTTCTCGCTCTAAAGCAGAGTGTCTTACATGGATGAGAACTGTGCTGTGTGTTTCCCTTCAGTATCGGAGTTAAATGGCAGGCTCTGTGTCTTCCTACAAGCAAGACATCGTTTCAGGTAAACGCAGTCACTTTTGAGCTCAAACGAAGCTACATCTTTCACAAAGCTCACACGTTTCTCACTCTTAACTGAAAGGCATTGGATGTTAGAGGTCCTGTGGTTTGTATCAGTTTCAGAAGCAGAGTTGAACTAGATATGGTCCGTGAGTGTAGGAAACACAGTTCTTTGTTCTAAGCACAGTCACGTTTCCCACCTTATTAGAGTCTCCAGAATGCGAGAGCATGCTTCTTGCTTTAAAGCAGAGTGTGTTTCATGGATGAGAACTGTGCTGAGTGTTTCCATTCAGAAACGGAGTTAAATGGCAGGCTCTGTGTCTTCCTACTAGCAAGACTTCGTTTCAGGGAAATGCAGTCAATTTTGAGCTCAAAGGAAGCTACATTATTCACGAAGCTCACACGTTTCTCGCTCTTAAGTGAAAAGCATTGGATGTTAGAGGGCCTGTGGTTTGTATCAGTTTCAGAAGAAGAGTTGAACTAGATATGGTCCCTGTGTGTAGGAAACAGAGTTCTTTTTTTCTGAGCACACTCACGTTTCCCGCATTATTACAGACTCTAGACAGCAAGAGCTTGCTTATTGCTCTAAAGCAGAGTGTCTTTCATGGATGAGAACTGTGCTGTGTGTTTCCCTTCAGAAGCAGAGTTAAATGGCAGGCTCTGTGTCTTCCTACAAGCAAGACTTCGTTTCAGGTAAACGCAGTCACTTTTGAGCTCAAACGAGCTACATCTTTCACAAAGTTCACACGTTTCTCGCTCTTAAGTGAAAAGCATTGGATGTTAGAGGGCCTGTGGTTTGTATCAGTTTCAGAAGCAGAGTTGAACTAGATATGGTCCGTGTGTGTAGGAAACACAGTTCTTTTTTTCTGAGCACACTCAAGTTTCCCGCCTTATTAGAGAACCTAGAATGCAAGAGCTTGCTTCTTGCTCTAAAGCAAATCGTCTTTCATGGATGAGAACTGTGCTGTGTGTTTCCCTTCAGAAACGGAGTTAAATGGCACACTCTGTGTCCTCCTACAAGCAAGAATTCGTTTCAGATAAACGCAGTCACTTTTGAGCTCAAGGGAAGCTACATAGTTCACGAAGCTCACACGTTTCTCGCTCTTCAGTGAAAAGCATTGGATGTTAGAGGGCCTGTGGTTTGTATCAGTTTCAGAATAAGAGTTGAACTGGATATGGTCCCTGGGTGTAGGAAACACAGTTCTTTTGTTCTGAGCACACTCACGTTTCCCGCATTATTACAGACTCTAGAAAGCGAGAGCTTGCTTCTTGCTCTAAAGCAGAGTGTCTTTCATGGATGAGAACTGTGCTGTGTGTTTCCCTTCAGAAACGGAGTTAAATGGCAGGCTCTGTGTCTTCCTACAAGCTAGACTTCGTTTCAGGTAAACGCAGTCACTTTTGAGCTCAAATGAAGCTACATCGTTCACGAAGCTCTCACGTTTCTCGCTCTTAACTGAAAGGCATTGGATGTTAGAGGGTCTATGGTTTGTATCAGTTTCAAAAGCAGAGTTGAACTAGATATGGTCCGTGTGTGTAGGAAACACAGTTCTTTTGTTCTGAGCACACTCATGTTTGCAGCCTTATTAGAGAATCTATAATGCAAGAGCATGCTTCTTGCTCTAAAGCAGAGTGTCTTTCATGGATGAGAACTGTGCTGTGTGTCTCTCTTCAGTATCGGAGTTAAATGGCTGGCTCTGTGTCTTCCTACAAGCAAGACATCGTTTCAGGTAAACGCAGTAACTTTTGAGCTCAAACGAAGCTACATCTTTCACAAAGCTCACACGTTTCTCACTCTTAACTGAAAGGCATTGGATGTTAGAGGGCCTGTGGTTTATATCAGTTTCAGAAGCAGAGTTGAACTAGATATGGTCCGTGTGTGTAGGAAACACAGTTCTTTTGTTCTGAGCACACTCAAGTTTCCCGCCTTATTAGAGACCCTAGAATGCAAGAGCTTGCTTCTTGCTCTAAAGCAAATCGTCTTTCATGGATGAGAACTACTGTGCTGTGTGTTTCCCTTCAGAAACGGAGTTAAATGGCAGGCTCTGTGTCCTCCTACAAGCAAGAATTCGTTTCAGATAAACGCAGTCACTTTTGAGCTCAAATTAAGCTACATCGTTCACGAAGCTCTCACGTTATTCGCTCTTAACGGAAAGGCATTGGATGTTAGAGGGTCTATGGTTTGTATCAGTTTCAGAAGCATAGTTGAAGTAGATATGGTCCGTGTGTGTAGGAAACACAGTTCTTTTGTTCTGAGCACACTCACGTTTCCAGCCTTATTAGAGACTCTAGAAAGCAAGAGCTTGCTTCTTGCTCTAAAGCAAATCGTCTTTCATGGATGAGAACTGTGCTGTGTGTTTCCCTTCAGAAACGGAGTTAAATGGCAGGCTCTGTGTCCTCCTACAAGCAAGAATTCGTTTCAGATAAACGCAGTCACTTTGGAGCTCAAGGGAAGCTACATAGTTCACGAAGCTCACACGTTTCTCGCTCTTCAGTGAAAAGCATTGGATGTTAGAGGGCCTGTGGTTTGAATCAGTTTCAGAAGCAGAGTTGAACTAGAAATGGTCCGTGTTTGTAGGAAACACAGTTCTTTTGTTCTGAGCACACTCATGTTTCCCGCCTTATTAGAGACTCTTGAAAGCAAGAGCTTGCTTCTTGCTCTAAAGCAGAGTGTGTTTCATTGAAGAGAACTGTGCTGTGTGTTTCCCTTCAGAAACGGAGTTAAATGGCAGGCTCTGTGTCGTCCTACAAGCAAGACTTCGTTGTTTCAGGTAAACGCACTCACTTTTGAGCTCAAACGAAGCTACATCTTTCACAAAGCTCACACGTTTCTCACTCATAAGTGAAAAGGATTGGATGTTAGAGGGCCTGTGGTTTGTATCAGTTTCCGAAGCAGAGCTGAACTAGATATGGTCCGTGTGTGCAGGAAACACAGTTCTTTTGTTCTGAGCACACTCATGTTTCCCACCTTATTAGAGACTCTAGAATGCAAGAGCATGCTTCTCGCTCTAAAGCAGAGTGTCTTACATGGATGAGAACTGTGCTGTGTGTTTCCCTTCAGTATCGGAGTTAAATGGCAGGCTCTGTGTCTTCCTACAAGCAAGACATCGTTTCAGGTAAACGCAGTCACTTTTGAGCTCAAACGAAGCTACATCTTTCACAAAGCTCACACGTTTCTCACTCTTAACTGAAAGGCATTGGATGTTAGAGGTCCTGTGGTTTGTATCAGTTTCAGAAGCAGAGTTGAACTAGATATGGTCCGTGAGTGTAGGAAACACAGTTCTTTGTTCTAAGCACAGTCACGTTTCCCACCTTATTAGAGTCTCCAGAATGCGAGAGCATGCTTCTTGCTTTAAAGCAGAGTGTGTTTCATGGATGAGAACTGTGCTGAGTGTTTCCATTCAGAAACGGAGTTAAATGGCAGGCTCTGTGTCTTCCTACTAGCAAGACTTCGTTTCAGGGAAATGCAGTCAATTTTGAGCTCAAAGGAAGCTACATTATTCACGAAGCTCACACGTTTCTCGCTCTTAAGTGAAAAGCATTGGATGTTAGAGGGCCTGTGGTTTGTATCAGTTTCAGAAGAAGAGTTGAACTAGATATGGTCCCTGTGTGTAGGAAACAGAGTTCTTTTTTTCTGAGCACACTCACGTTTCCCGCATTATTACAGACTCTAGACAGCAAGAGCTTGCTTATTGCTCTAAAGCAGAGTGTCTTTCATGGATGAGAACTGTGCTGTGTGTTTCCCTTCAGAAGCAGAGTTAAATGGCAGGCTCTGTGTCTTCCTACAAGCAAGACTTCGTTTCAGGTAAACGCAGTCACTTTTGAGCTCAAACGAGCTACATCTTTCACAAAGGTCACACGTTTCTCGCTCTTAAGTGAAAAGCATTGGATGTTAGAGGGCCTGTGGTTTGTATCAGTTTCAGAAGCAGAGTTGAACTAGATATGGTCCGTGTGTGTAGGAAACACAGTTCTTTTTTTCTGAGCACACTCAAGTTTCCCGCCTTATTAGAGAACCTAGAATGCAAGAGCTTGCTTCTTGCTCTAAAGCAAATCGTCTTTCATGGATGAGAACTGTGCTGTGTGTTTCCCTTCAGAAACGGAGTTAAATGGCACACTCTGTGTCCTCCTACAAGCAAGAATTCGTTTCAGATAAACGCAGTCACTTTTGAGCTCAAGGGAAGCTACATAGTTCACGAAGCTCACACGTTTCTCGCTCTTCAGTGAAAAGCATTGGATGTTAGAGGGCCTGTGGTTTGTATCAGTTTCAGAATAAGAGTTGAACTGGATATGGTCCCTGGGTGTAGGAAACACAGTTCTTTTGTTCTGAGCACACTCACGTTTCCCGCATTATTACAGACTCTAGAAAGCGAGAGCTTGCTTCTTGCTCTAAAGCAGAGTGTCTTTCATGGATGAGAACTGTGCTGTGTGTTTCCCTTCAGAAACGGAGTTAAATGGCAGGCTCTGTGTCTTCCTACAAGCTAGACTTCGTTTCAGGTAAACGCAGTCACTTTTGAGCTCAAATGAAGCTACATCGTTCACGAAGCTCTCACGTTTCTCGCTCTTAACTGAAAGGCATTGGATGTTAGAGGGTCTATGGTTTGTATCAGTTTCAAAAGCAGAGTTGAACTAGATATGGTCCGTGTGTGTAGGAAACACAGTTCTTTTGTTCTGAGCACACTCATGTTTGCAGCCTTATTAGAGAATCTATAATGCAAGAGCATGCTTCTTGCTCTAAAGCAGAGTGTCTTTCATGGATGAGAACTGTGCTGTGTGTCTCTCTTCAGTATCGGAGTTAAATGGCTGGCTCTGTGTCTTCCTACAAGCAAGACATCGTTTCAGGTAAACGCAGTAACTTTTGAGCTCAAACGAAGCTACATCTTTCACAAAGCTCACACGTTTCTCACTCTTAACTGAAAGGCATTGGATGTTAGAGGGCCTGTGGTTTGTATCAGTTTCAGAAGCAGAGTTGAACTAGATATGGTCCGTGTGTGTAGGAAACACAGTTCTTTTGTTCTGAGCACACTCAAGTTTCCCGCCTTATTAGAGACCCTAGAATGCAAGAGCTTGCTTCTTGCTCTAAAGCAAATCGTCTTTCATGGATGAGAACTACTGTGCTGTGTGTTTCCCTTCAGAAACGGAGTTAAATGGCAGGCTCTGTGTCCTCCTACAAGCAAGAATTCGTTTCAGATAAACGCAGTCACTTTTGAGCTCAAACGAAGCTACATCTTTCACAAAGCTCACACGTTTCTCACTCATAAGTGAAAAGGATTGGATGTTAGAGGGCCTGTGGTTTGTATCAGTTTCCGAAGCAGAGTTGAACTAGATATGGTCCGTGTGTGTAGGAAACACAGTTCTTTTGTTCTGAGCACACTCACGTTTCCCACCTTATTAGAGACTCTAGAATGCAAGAGCATGCTTCTTGCTCTAAAGCAGAGTGTCTTTCATGGATGAGAACTGTGCTGTGTGTTTCCCTTCAGAAACGGAGTTAAATGGCAGGATCTTTGTCTTCCTACAAGCAAGACGTAGTTTCAGGTAAACGCAGTCACTTTTGAGCTCAAACGAAGCTACATCGTTGACGACGCTCACACGTTTCTCGCTCTTAACAAAAGACACTGGATGTTAGAGGGCCTGTGTTTTGTATCAGTTTCAGAAGCAGAGTTGAACTAGATATGGTCCTTGTGTGTAGGAAACACAGTTCTTTTGTTCTGAGCACACTCAAGTTTCCCGCCTTATTAGAGACTCTAGAATGCGAGAGCATGCTTCTTGCTCTTAAGCAGAGTGTGTTTCATGGATGAGAACTGTGCTGTGTGTTTCCCTTCAGAAACAGAGTTAAATGGCAGGCTCTGGGTCTTCCTACAAGCTAGACTTCGTTTCACGTAAACGCAGTCACTTTTGAGCTCAAATTAAGCTACATCGTTCACGAAGCTCTCACGTTTCTCGCTCTTAACTGAAAGGCATTGGATGTTAGAGGGTCTATGGTTTGTATCAGTTTCAGAAGCATAGTTGAAGTAGATATGGTCCGTGTGTGTAGGAAACACAGTTCTTTTGTTCTGAGCACACTCACGTTTCCAGCCTTATTAGAGACTCTAGAAAGCAAGAGCTTGCTTCTTGCTCTAAAGCAAATCGTCTTTCATGGATGAGAACTGTGCTGTGTGTTTCCCTTCAGAAACGGAGTTAAATGGCAGGCTCTGTGTCCTCCTACAAGCAAGAATTCGTTTCAGATAAACGCAGTCACTTTGGAGCTCAAGGGAAGCTACATAGTTCACGAAGCTCACACGTTTCTCGCTCTTCAGTGAAAAGCATTGGATGTTAGAGGGCCTGTGGTTTGAATCAGTTTCAGAAGCAGAGTTGAACTAGAAATGGTCCGTGTTTGTAGGAAACACAGTTCTTTTGTTCTGAGCACACTCATGTTTCCCGCCTTATTAGAGACTCTTGAAAGCAAGAGCTTGCTTCTTGCTCTAAAGCAGAGTGTGTTTCATTGAAGAGAACTGTGCTGTGTGTTTCCCTTCAGAAACGGAGTTAAATGGCAGGCTCTGTGTCGTCCTACAAGCAAGACTTCGTTGTTTCAGGTAAACGCACTCACTTTTGAGCTCAAACGAAGCTACATCTTTCACAAAGCTCACACGTTTCTCACTCATAAGTGAAAAAGATTGGATGTTAGAGGGCCTGTGGTTTGTATCAGTTTCCGAAGCAGAGCTGAACTAGATATGGTCCGTGTGTGCAGGAAACACAGTTCTTTTGTTCTGAGCACACTCATGTTTCCCACCTTATTAGAGACTCTAGAATGCAAGAGCATGCTTCTCGCTCTAAAGCAGAGTGTCTTACATGGATGAGAACTGTGCTGTGTGTTTCCCTTCAGTATCGGAGTTAAATGGCAGGCTCTGTGTCTTCCTACAAGCAAGACATCGTTTCAGGTAAACGCAGTCACTTTTGAGCTCAAACGAAGCTACATCTTTCACAAAGCTCACACGTTTCTCACTCTTAACTGAAAGGCATTGGATGTTAGAGGTCCTGTGGTTTGTATCAGTTTCAGAAGCAGAGTTGAACTAGATATGGTCCGTGAGTGTAGGAAACACAGTTCTTTGTTCTAAGCACAGTCACGTTTCCCACCTTATTAGAGTCTCCAGAATGCGAGAGCATGCTTCTTGCTTTAAAGCAGAGTGTGTTTCATGGATGAGAACTGTGCTGAGTGTTTCCATTCAGAAACGGAGTTAAATGGCAGGCTCTGTGTCTTCCTACTAGCAAGACTTCGTTTCAGGGAAATGCAGTCAATTTTGAGCTCAAAGGAAGCTACATTATTCACGAAGCTCACACGTTTCTCGCTCTTAAGTGAAAAGCATTGGATGTTAGAGGGCCTGTGGTTTGTATCAGTTTCAGAAGAAGAGTTGAACTAGATATGGTCCCTGTGTGTAGGAAACAGAGTTCTTTTTTTCTGAGCACACTCACGTTTCCCGCATTATTACAGACTCTAGACAGCAAGAGCTTGCTTATTGCTCTAAAGCAGAGTGTCTTTCATGGATGAGAACTGTGCTGTGTGTTTCCCTTCAGAAGCAGAGTTAAATGGCAGGCTCTGTGTCTTCCTACAAGCAAGACTTCGTTTCAGGTAAACGCAGTCACTTTTGAGCTCAAACGAGCTACATCTTTCACAAAGGTCACACGTTTCTCGCTCTTAAGTGAAAAGCATTGGATGTTAGAGGGCCTGTGGTTTGTATCAGTTTCAGAAGCAGAGTTGAACTAGATATGGTCCGTGTGTGTAGGAAACACAGTTCTTTTTTTCTGAGCACACTCAAGTTTCCCGCCTTATTAGAGAACCTAGAATGCAAGAGCTTGCTTCTTGCTCTAAAGCAAATCGTCTTTCATGGATGAGAACTGTGCTGTGTGTTTCCCTTCAGAAACGGAGTTAAATGGCACACTCTGTGTCCTCCTACAAGCAAGAATTCGTTTCAGATAAACGCAGTCACTTTTGAGCTCAAGGAAAGCTACATAGTTCACGAAGCTCACACGTTTCTCGCTCTTCAGTGAAAAGCATTGGATGTTAGAGGGCCTGTGGTTTGTATCAGTTTCAGAATAAGAGTTGAACTGGATATGGTCCCTGGGTGTAGGAAACACAGTTCTTTTGTTCTGAGCACACTCACGTTTCCCGCATTATTACAGACTCTAGAAAGCGAGAGCTTGCTTCTTGCTCTAAAGCAGAGTGTCTTTCATGGATGAGAACTGTGCTGTGTGTTTCCCTTCAGAAACGGAGTTAAATGGCAGGCTCTGTGTCTTCCTACAAGCTAGACTTCGTTTCAGGTAAACGCAGTCACTTTTGAGCTCAAATGAAGCTACATCGTTCACGAAGCTCTCACGTTTCTCGCTCTTAACTGAAAGGCATTGGATGTTAGAGGGTCTATGGTTTGTATCAGTTTCAAAAGCAGAGATGAACTAGATATGGTCCGTGTGTGTAGGAAACACAGTTCTTTTGTTCTGAGCACACTCACGTTTGCAGCCTTATTAGAGAATCTATAATGCAAGAGCATGCTTCTTGCTCTAAAGCAGAGTGTCTTTCATGGATGAGAACTGTGCTGTGTGTCTCTCTTCAGTATCGGAGTTAAATGGCTGGCTCTGTGTCTTCCTACAAGCAAGACATCGTTTCAGGTAAACGCAGTAACTTTTGAGCTCAAACGAAGCTACATCTTTCACAAAGCTCACACGTTTTTCACTCTTAACTGAAAGGCATTGGATGTTAGAGGGCCTGTGGTTTGTATCAGTTTCAGAAGCAGAGTTGAACTAGATATGGTCCGTGTGTGTAGGAAACACAGTTCTTTTGTTCTGAGCACACTCAAGTTTCCCGCCTTATTAGAGACCCTAGAATGCAAGAGCTTGCTTCTTGCTCTAAAGCAAATCGTCTTTCATGGATGAGAACTACTGTGCTGTGTGTTTCCCTTCAGAAACGGAGTTAAATGGCAGGCTCTGTGTCCTCCTACAAGCAAGAATTCGTTTCAGATAAACGCAGTCACTTTTGAGCTCAAACGAAGCTACATCGTTCACAAAGGTCACACGTTTCTCGCTCTTAAGTGAAAAGCATTGGATGTTAGAGGGCCTGTGGTTTGTATCAGTTTCAGAAGAAGAGTTGAACTAGATATGGTCCCTGGGTGTAGGAAACACAGTTCTTTTGTTCTGAGCACACTCACGTTTCCCGCATTATTACAGACTCTAGAAAGCAAGAGCTTGCTTCTTGCTCTAAAGCAGAGTGTCTTTCATGGATGAGAACTGTGCTGTGTGTTTCCATTCAGAAACGGAGTTAAATGGCAGGCTCTGTGTCTTCCTACAAGCTAGACTTCGTTTCAGGTAAACGCAGTCACTTTTGAGCTCAAATGAAGCTACATCGTTCACGAAGCTCTCAGGTTTCTCGCTCTTAACTGAAAGGCATTGGATGTTAGAGGGTCTATGGTTTGTATCAGTTTCAAAAGCAGAGTTGAACTAGATATGGTCCGTGTGTGTAGGAAACACAGTTCTTTTGTTCTGAGCACACTCACATTTGCAGCCTTATTAGAGACTCTAGAAAGCAAGGGTTTGCTTCTTGCTCTGAAGCAGAGTGTGTTTCATTGAAGAGAACTGTGCTGTGTGTTTCCCTTCAGAAACGGAGTTAAATGGCAGGCTCTGTGTCGTCCTACAAGCAAGACTTCGTTGTTTCAGATAAACGCACTCACTTTTGAGCTCAAACGAAGCTACATCTTTCACAAAGCTCACACGTTTCTCACTCATAAGTGAAAAGGATTGGATGTTAGAGGGCCTGTGGTTTGTATCAGTTTCAGAAGCAGAGTTGAACTAGATATGGTCCGTCTGTGCAGGAAACACAGTTCTTTTGTTCTGAGCACACTCAAGTTTCCCGCCTTATTAGAGACTCTAGAATGCGAGAGCATGCTTCTTGCTCTTAAGCAGAGTGTGTTTCATGGATGAGAACTGTGCTGTGTGTTTCCCTTCAGTATCGGAGTTAAATGGCAGGCTCTGTGTCTTCCTACAAGCAAGACATCGTTTCAGGTAAACGCAGTCACTTTTGAGCTCAAACGAACTACATCTTTCACAAAGCTCACACGTTTCTCACTCTTAACTGAAAGGCATTGGATGTTAGAGGTCCTGTGGTTTGTATCAGTTTCAGAAGCAGAGTTGAACTAGATATGGTCCGTGAGTGTAGGAAACACAGTTCTTTGTTCTAAGCACAGTCACGTTTCCCACCTTATTAGAGTCTCCAGAATGCGAGAGCATGCTTCTTGCTTTAAAGCAGAGTGTGTTTCATGGATGAGAACTGTGCTGAGTGTTTCCATTCAGAAACGGAGTTAAATGGCAGGCTCTGTGTCTTCCTACTAGCAAGACTTCGTTTCAGGGAAATGCAGTCAATTTTGAGCTCAAAGGAAGCTACATTGTTCACGAAGCTCACACGTTTCTCGCTCTTAAGTGAAAAGCATTGGATGTTAGAGGGCCTGTGGTTTGTATCAGTTTCAGAAGAAGAGTTGAACTAGATATGGTCCCTGGGTGTAGGAAACACAGTTCTTTTTTTCTGAGCACACTCACGTTTCCCGCATTATTACAGACTCTAGACAGCAAGAGCTTGCTTCTTGCTCTAAAGCAGAGTGTCTTTCATGGATGAGAACTGTGCTGTGTGTTTCCCTTCAGAAGCAGAGTTAAATGGCAGGCTCTGTGTCTTCCTACAAGCAAGACTTCGTTTCAGGTAAACGCAGTCACTTTTGAGCTCAAACGAAGCTACATCTTTCACAAAGGTCACACGTTTCTCGCTCTTAAGTGAAAAGCATTGGATGTTAGAGGGCCTGTGGTTTGAATCAGTTTCAGAAGCAGAGTTGAACTAGAAATGGTCCGTGTTTGTAGGAAACACAGTTCTTTTGTTCTGAGCACACTCATGTTTCCCGCCTTATTAGAGACTCTTGAAAGCAAGAGCTTGCTTCTTGCTCTAAAGCAGAGTGTGTTTCATTGAAGAGAACTGTGCTGTGTGTTTCCCTTCAGAAACGGAGTTAAATGGCAGGCTCTGTGTCGTCCTACAAGCAAGACTTCGTTGTTTCAGGTAAACACACTCACTTTTGAGCTCAAATGAAGCTACATCTTTCACAAAGCTCACACGTTTCTCACTCATAAGTGAAAAGGATTGGATGTTAGAGGGCCTGTGGTTTGTATCAGTTTCCGAAGCAGAGCTGAACTAGATATGGTCCGTGTGTGCAGGAAACACAGTTCTTTTGTTCTGAGCACACTCAAGTTTCCCACCTTATTAGAGACTCTAGAATGCAAGAGCATGCTTCTCGCTCTAAAGCAGAGTGTCTTACATGGAAGAGAACTGTGCTGTGTGTTTCCCTTCAGTATCGGAGTTAAATGGCAGGCTCTGTGTCTTCCTACAAGCAAGACATCGTTTCAGGTAAACACAGTCACTTTTGAGCTCAAACGAAGCTACATCTTTCACAAAGCTCACACGTTTCTCACTCTTAACTGAAAGGCATTGGATGTTAGAGGTCCTGTGGTTTGTATCAGTTTCAGAAGCAGAGTTGAACTAGATATGGTCCGTGAGTGTAGGAAACACAGTTCTTTGTTCTAAGCACAGTCACGTTTCCCACCTTATTAGAGTCTCCAGAATGCGAGAGCATGCTTCTTGCTTTAAAGCAGAGTGTGTTTCATGGATGAGAACTGTGCTGAGTGTTTCCATTCAGAAACGGAGTTAAATGGCAGGCTCTGTGTCTTCCTACTAGCAAGACTTCGTTTCAGGGAAATGCAGTCAATTTTGAGCTCAAAGGAAGCTACATTGTTCACGAAGCTCACACGTTTCTCGCTCTTAAGTGAAAAGCATTGGATGTTAGAGGGCCTGTGGTTTGTATCAGTTTCAGAAGAAGAGTTGAACTAGATATGGTCCCTGTGTGTAGGAAACAGATTTCTTTTTTTCTGAGCACACTCACGTTTCCCGCATTATTACAGACTCTAGACAGCAAGAGCTTGCTTCTTGCTCTAAAGCAGAGTGTCTTTCATGGATGAGAACTGTGCTGTGTGTTTCCCTTCAGAAGCAGAGTTAAATGGCAGGCTCTGTGTCTTCCTACAAGCAAGACTTCGTTTCAGGTAAACGCAGTCACTTTTGAGCTCAAACGAAGCTACATCTTTCACAAAGGTCACACGTTTCTCGCTCTTAAGTGAAAAGCATTGGATGTTAGAGGGCCTGTGGTTTGTATCAGCTTCAGAAGCAGAGGTGAACTAGATATGGTCCGTGTGTGTAGGAAACACAGTTCTTTTTTTCTGAGCACACTCAAGTTTCCCGCCTTATTAGAGACCCTAGAATGCAAGAGCTTGCTTCTTGCTCTAAAGCAAATCGTCTTTCATGGATGAGAACTACTGTGCTGTGTGTTTCCCTTCAGAAACGGAGTTAAATGGCAGGCTCTGTGTCCTCCTACAAGCAAGAATTCGTTTCAGATAAACGCAGTCACTTTTGAGCTCAAACGAAGCTACATCGTTCACAAAGGTCACACGTTTCTCGCTCTTAAGTGAAAAGCATTGGATGTTAGAGGGCCTGTGGTTTGTATCAGTTTCAGAAGAAGAGTTGAACTAGATATGGTCCCTGGGTGTAGGAAACACAGTTCTTTTGTTCTGAGCACACTCACGTTTCCCGCATTATTACAGACTCTAGAAAGCAAGAGCTTGCTTCTTGCTCTAAAGCAGAGTGTCTTTCATGGATGAGAACTGTGCTGTGTGTTTCCATTCAGAAACGGAGTTAAATGGCAGGCTCTGTGTCTTCCTACAAGCTAGACTTCGTTTCAGGTAAACGCAGTCACTTTTGAGCTCAAATGAAGCTACATCGTTCACGAAGCTCTCAGGTTTCTCGCTCTTAACTGAAAGGCATTGGATGTTAGAGGGTCTATGGTTTGTATCAGTTTCAAAAGCAGAGTTGAACTAGATATGGTCCGTGTGTGTAGGAAACACAGTTCTTTTGTTCTGAGCACACTCACATTTGCAGCCTTATTAGAGACTCTAGAAAGCAAGGGTTTGCTTCTTGCTCTGAAGCAGAGTGTGTTTCATTGAAGAGAACTGTGCTGTGTGTTTCCCTTCAGAAACGGAGTTAAATGGCAGGCTCTGTGTCGTCCTACAAGCAAGACTTCGTTGTTTCAGATAAACGCACTCACTTTTGAGCTCAAACGAAGCTACATCTTTCACAAAGCTCACACGTTTCTCACTCATAAGTGAAAAGGATTGGATGTTAGAGGGCCTGTGGTTTGTATCAGTTTCAGAAGCAGAGTTGAACTAGATATGGTCCGTCTGTGCAGGAAACACAGTTCTTTTGTTCTGAGCACACTCAAGTTTCCCGCCTTATTAGAGACTCTAGAATGCGAGAGCATGCTTCTTGCTCTTAAGCAGAGTGTGTTTCATGGATGAGAACTGTGCTGTGTGTTTCCCTTCAGTATCGGAGTTAAATGGCAGGCTCTGTGTCTTCCTACAAGCAAGACATCGTTTCAGGTAAACGCAGTCACTTTTGAGCTCAAACGAACTACATCTTTCACAAAGCTCACACGTTTCTCACTCTTAACTGAAAGGCATTGGATGTTAGAGGTCCTGTGGTTTGTATCAGTTTCAGAAGCAGAGTTGAACTAGATATGGTCCGTGAGTGTAGGAAACACAGTTCTTTGTTCTAAGCACAGTCACGTTTCCCACCTTATTAGAGTCTCCAGAATGCGAGAGCATGCTTCTTGCTTTAAAGCAGAGTGTGTTTCATGGATGAGAACTGTGCTGAGTGTTTCCATTCAGAAACGGAGTTAAATGGCAGGCTCTGTGTCTTCCTACTAGCAAGACTTCGTTTCAGGGAAATGCAGTCAATTTTGAGCTCAAAGGAAGCTACATTGTTCACGAAGCTCACACGTTTCTCGCTCTTAAGTGAAAAGCATTGGATGTTAGAGGGCCTGTGGTTTGTATCAGTTTCAGAAGAAGAGTTGAACTAGATATGGTCCCTGGGTGTAGGAAACACAGTTCTTTTTTTCTGAGCACACTCACGTTTCCCGCATTATTACAGACTCTAGACAGCAAGAGCTTGCTTCTTGCTCTAAAGCAGAGTGTCTTTCATGGATGAGAACTGTGCTGTGTGTTTCCCTTCAGAAGCAGAGTTAAATGGCAGGCTCTGTGTCTTCCTACAAGCAAGACTTCGTTTCAGGTAAACGCAGTCACTTTTGAGCTCAAACGAAGCTACATCTTTCACAAAGGTCACACGTTTCTCGCTCTTAAGTGAAAAGCATTGGATGTTAGAGGGCCTGTGGTTTGAATCAGTTTCAGAAGCAGAGTTGAACTAGAAATGGTCCGTGTTTGTAGGAAACACAGTTCTTTTGTTCTGAGCACACTCATGTTTCCCGCCTTATTAGAGACTCTTGAAAGCAAGAGCTTGCTTCTTGCTCTAAAGCAGAGTGTGTTTCATTGAAGAGAACTGTGCTGTGTGTTTCCCTTCAGAAACGGAGTTAAATGGCAGGCTCTGTGTCGTCCTACAAGCAAGACTTCGTTGTTTCAGGTAAACACACTCACTTTTGAGCTCAAATGAAGCTACATCTTTCACAAAGCTCACACGTTTCTCACTCATAAGTGAAAAGGATTGGATGTTAGAGGGCCTGTGGTTTGTATCAGTTTCCGAAGCAGAGCTGAACTAGATATGGTCCGTGTGTGCAGGAAACACAGTTCTTTTGTTCTGAGCACACTCAAGTTTCCCACCTTATTAGAGACTCTAGAATGCAAGAGCATGCTTCTCGCTCTAAAGCAGAGTGTCTTACATGGAAGAGAACTGTGCTGTGTGTTTCCCTTCAGTATCGGAGTTAAATGGCAGGCTCTGTGTCTTCCTACAAGCAAGACATCGTTTCAGGTAAACACAGTCACTTTTGAGCTCAAACGAAGCTACATCTTTCACAAAGCTCACACGTTTCTCACTCTTAACTGAAAGGCATTGGATGTTAGAGGTCCTGTGGTTTGTATCAGTTTCAGAAGCAGAGTTGAACTAGATATGGTCCGTGAGTGTAGGAAACACAGTTCTTTGTTCTAAGCACAGTCACGTTTCCCACCTTATTAGAGTCTCCAGAATGCGAGAGCATGCTTCTTGCTTTAAAGCAGAGTGTGTTTCATGGATGAGAACTGTGCTGAGTGTTTCCATTCAGAAACGGAGTTAAATGGCAGGCTCTGTGTCTTCCTACTAGCAAGACTTCGTTTCAGGGAAATGCAGTCAATTTTGAGCTCAAAGGAAGCTACATTGTTCACGAAGCTCACACGTTTCTCGCTCTTAAGTGAAAAGCATTGGATGTTAGAGGGCCTGTGGTTTGTATCAGTTTCAGAAGAAGAGTTGAACTAGATATGGTCCCTGTGTGTAGGAAACAGATTTCTTTTTTTCTGAGCACACTCACGTTTCCCGCATTATTACAGACTCTAGACAGCAAGAGCTTGCTTCTTGCTCTAAAGCAGAGTGTCTTTCATGGATGAGAACTGTGCTGTGTGTTTCCCTTCAGAAGCAGAGTTAAATGGCAGGCTCTGTGTCTTCCTACAAGCAAGACTTCGTTTCAGGTAAACGCAGTCACTTTTGAGCTCAAACGAAGCTACATCTTTCACAAAGGTCACACGTTTCTCGCTCTTAAGTGAAAAGCATTGGATGTTAGAGGGCCTGTGGTTTGTATCAGCTTCAGAAGCAGAGGTGAACTAGATATGGTCCGTGTGTGTAGGAAACACAGTTCTTTTTTTCTGAGCACACTCAAGTTTCCCGCCTTATTAGAGAACCTAGAATGCAAGAGCTTGCTTCTTGCTCTAAAGCAAATCGTCTTTCATGGATGAGAACTGTGCTGTGTGTTTCCCTTCAGAAACGGAGTTAAATGGCACACTCTGTGTCCTCCTACAAGCAAGAATTCGTTTCAGATAAACGCAGTCACTTTTGAGCTCAAGGGAAGCTACATAGTTCACGAAGCTCACACGTTTCTCGCTCTTCAGTGAAAAGCATTGGATGTTAGAGGGCCTGTGGTTTGTATCAGTTTCACAATAAGAGTTGAACTGGATATGGTCCCTGGGTGTAGGAAACACAGTTCTTTTGTTCTGAGCACACTCACGTTTCCCACATTATTTCAGACTCTAGAAAGCGAGAGCTTGCTTCTTGCTCTAAAGCAGAGTGTCTTTCATGGATGAGAACTGTGCTCTGTGTTTCCCTTCAGAAACGGAGTTAAATGGCAGGCTCTGTGTCTTCCTACAAGCTAGACTTCGTTTCAGGTAAACGCATTCACTTTTGAGCTCAAATGAAGCTACATCGTTCACGAAGCTCTCACGTTTCTCGCTCTTAACTGAAAGGCATTGGATGTTAGAGGGTCTATGGTTTGTATCAGTTTCAAAAGCAGAGTTGAACTAGATATGGTCCGTGTGTGTAGGAAACACAGTTCTTTTGTTCTGAGCACACTCACGTTTGCAGCCTTATTAGAGACTCTAGAAAGCAAGGGCTTGCTTCTTGCTCTGAAGCAGAGTGTGTTTCATGGAAGAGAACTGTGCTGTGTGTTTCCCTTCAGAAACAGAGTTAAATGGCAGACTCTGGGTCTTCCTACAAGCTAGACTTCGTTTCAGGTAAATGCAGTCACTTTTGAGCTCAAATGAAGCTACATCGTTCACGAAGCTCTCACGTTTCTCGCTCTTAACTGAAAGGCATTGGTTGTTAGTGGGTCTATGGTTTGTATCAGTTTCAGAAGCAGATTTGAACTAGATATGGTCCGTGTGTGTAGGAAACACAGTTCTTTTGTTCTGAGCACACTCACGTTTCCAGCCTTATTAGAGACTCTAGAAAGCAAGAGCTTGCTTCTTGCTCTAAAGCAGAGTGTGTTTCATGGATGAGAACAGTGCTGTGTGTTTCCCTTCAGAAACGGAGTTAAATGGCAGGCTCTGTGTCCTCCTACAAGCAAGAATTCGTTTCAGATAAACGCAGTTACTTTTGAGCTCAAGGGAAGCTACATAGTTCACGAAGCTCACACGTTTCTCGCTCTTAAGTGAAAAGCATTGGATGTTAGAGGGCCTGTGGTTTGTATCAGTTTCAGAAGCATAGTTGAACTAGAAATGGTCCGTGTTTGTAGGATACACAGTTCTTTTGTTCTGAGCACACTCAGGTTTCCCGCCTTATTAGAGACTCTTGAAAGCAAGAGCTTGCTTCTTGCTCTAAAGCAGAGTGTGTTTCATGGAAGAGAACTGTGCTGTGTGTTTCCCTTCAGAAATGGAGTTAAATGGCAGGCTCTGTGTCGTCCTACAAGCAAGACTTCGTTGTTTCAGGTAAACGCACTCACTTTTGAGCTCAAAGGAAGCTACATCTTTCACAAAGCTCACACGTTTCTCAATCATAAGTGAAAAGGATTGGATGTTAGAGGGCCTGTGGTTTGTATCAGTTTCCAAAGCAGAGTTGAACTAGATATGGTCCGAGTGTGTAGGAAACACAGTTCTTTTGTTCTGAGCAAACTCACGTTTCCCACCTTATTAGAGAATCTATAATGCAAGAGCATGCTTCTTGCTCTAAAGCAGAGTGTCTTTCATGGATGAGAACTGTGCTGTGTGTCTCTCTTCAGTATCTGAGTTAAATGGCTGGCTCTGTGTCTTCCTACAAGCAAGACATCGTTTCAGGTAAACGCAGTAACTTTTGAGCTCAAACGAAGCTACATCTTTCACAAAGCTCACACGTTTCTCACTCTTAACTGAAAGGCATTGGATGTTAGAGGGCCTGTGGTTTGTATCAGTTTCAGAAGAAGAGTTGAACTAGATATGGTCCGTGTGTGTAGGAAACACAGTTCTTTTGTTCTGAGCACACTCAAGTTTCCCGCCTTATTAGAGACCCTAGAATGCAAGAGCTTGCTTCTTGCTCTAAAGCAAATCGTCTTTCATGGATGAGAACTACTGTGCTGTGTGTTTCCCTTCAGAAACGGAGTTAAATGGCAGGCTCTGTGTCCTCCTACAAGCAAGAATTCCTTTCAGATAAACGCAGTCACTTTTGAGCTCAAACGAAGCTACATCGTTCACAAAGGTCACACGTTTCTCGCTCTTAAGTGAAAAGCATTGGATGTTAGAGGGCCTGTGGTTTGAATCAGTTTCAGAAGCAGAGTTGAACTAGAAATGGTCCGTGTTTGTAGGAAACACAGTTCTTTTGTTCTGAGCACACTCATGTTTCCCGCCTTATTAGAGACTCTTGAAAGCAAGAGCTTGCTTCTTGCTCTAAAGCAGAGTGTGTTTCATTGAAGAGAACTGTGCTGTGTGTTTCCCTTCAGAAACGGAGTTAAATGGCAGGCTCTGTGTCGTCCTACAAGCAAGACTTCGTTGTTTCAGGTAAACACACTCACTTTTGAGCTCAAATGAAGCTACATCTTTCACAAAGCTCACACGTTTCTCACTCATAAGTGAAAAGGATTGGATGTTAGAGGGCCTGTGGTTTGTATCAGTTTCCGAAGCAGAGCTGAACTAGATATGGTCCGTGTGTGCAGGAAACACAGTTCTTTTGTTCTGAGCACACTCAAGTTTCCCACCTTATTAGAGACTCTAGAATGCAAGAGCATGCTTCTCGCTCTAAAGCAGAGTGTCTTACATGGAAGAGAACTGTGCTGTGTGTTTCCCTTCAGTATCGGAGTTAAATGGCAGGCTCTGTGTCTTCCTACAAGCAAGACATCGTTTCAGGTAAACACAGTCACTTTTGAGCTCAAACGAAGCTACATCTTTCACAAAGCTCACACGTTTCTCACTCTTAACTGAAAGGCATTGGATGTTAGAGGTCCTGTGGTTTGTATCAGTTTCAGAAGCAGAGTTGAACTAGATATGGTCCGTGAGTGTAGGAAACACAGTTCTTTGTTCTAAGCACAGTCACGTTTCCCACCTTATTAGAGTCTCCAGAATGCGAGAGCATGCTTCTTGCTTTAAAGCAGAGTGTGTTTCATGGATGAGAACTGTGCTGAGTGTTTCCATTCAGAAACGGAGTTAAATGGCAGGCTCTGTGTCTTCCTACTAGCAAGACTTCGTTTCAGGGAAATGCAGTCAATTTTGAGCTCAAAGGAAGCTACATTGTTCACGAAGCTCACACGTTTCTCGCTCTTAAGTGAAAAGCATTGGATGTTAGAGGGCCTGTGGTTTGTATCAGTTTCAGAAGAAGAGTTGAACTAGATATGGTCCCTGTGTGTAGGAAACAGATTTCTTTTTTTCTGAGCACACTCACGTTTCCCGCATTATTACAGACTCTAGACAGCAAGAGCTTGCTTCTTGCTCTAAAGCAGAGTGTCTTTCATGGATGAGAACTGTGCTGTGTGTTTCCCTTCAGAAGCAGAGTTAAATGGCAGGCTCTGTGTCTTCCTACAAGCAAGACTTCGTTTCAGGTAAACGCAGTCACTTTTGAGCTCAAACGAAGCTACATCTTTCACAAAGGTCACACGTTTCTCGCTCTTAAGTGAAAAGCATTGGATGTTAGAGGGCCTGTGGTTTGTATCAGCTTCAGAAGCAGAGGTGAACTAGATATGGTCCGTGTGTGTAGGAAACACAGTTCTTTTTTTCTGAGCACACTCAAGTTTCCCGCCTTATTAGAGAACCTAGAATGCAAGAGCTTGCTTCTTGCTCTAAAGCAAATCGTCTTTCATGGATGAGAACTGTGCTGTGTGTTTCCCTTCAGAAACGGAGTTAAATGGCACACTCTGTGTCCTCCTACAAGCAAGAATTCGTTTCAGATAAACGCAGTCACTTTTGAGCTCAAGGGAAGCTACATAGTTCACGAAGCTCACACGTTTCTCGCTCTTCAGTGAAAAGCATTGGATGTTAGAGGGCCTGTGGTTTGTATCAGTTTCACAATAAGAGTTGAACTGGATATGGTCCCTGGGTGTAGGAAACACAGTTCTTTTGTTCTGAGCACACTCACGTTTCCCACATTATTTCAGACTCTAGAAAGCGAGAGCTTGCTTCTTGCTCTAAAGCAGAGTGTCTTTCATGGATGAGAACTGTGCTCTGTGTTTCCCTTCAGAAACGGAGTTAAATGGCAGGCTCTGTGTCTTCCTACAAGCTAGACTTCGTTTCAGGTAAACGCATTCACTTTTGAGCTCAAATGAAGCTACATCGTTCACGAAGCTCTCACGTTTCTCGCTCTTAACTGAAAGGCATTGGATGTTAGAGGGTCTATGGTTTGTATCAGTTTCAAAAGCAGAGTTGAACTAGATATGGTCCGTGTGTGTAGGAAACACAGTTCTTTTGTTCTGAGCACACTCACGTTTGCAGCCTTATTAGAGACTCTAGAAAGCAAGGGCTTGCTTCTTGCTCTGAAGCAGAGTGTGTTTCATGGAAGAGAACTGTGCTGTGTGTTTCCCTTCAGAAACAGAGTTAAATGGCAGACTCTGGGTCTTCCTACAAGCTAGACTTCGTTTCAGGTAAATGCAGTCACTTTTGAGCTCAAATGAAGCTACATCGTTCACGAAGCTCTCACGTTTCTCGCTCTTAACTGAAAGGCATTGGTTGTTAGTGGGTCTATGGTTTGTATCAGTTTCAGAAGCAGATTTGAACTAGATATGGTCCGTGTGTGTAGGAAACACAGTTCTTTTGTTCTGAGCACACTCACGTTTCCAGCCTTATTAGAGACTCTAGAAAGCAAGAGCTTGCTTCTTGCTCTAAAGCAGAGTGTGTTTCATGGATGAGAACAGTGCTGTGTGTTTCCCTTCAGAAACGGAGTTAAATGGCAGGCTCTGTGTCCTCCTACAAGCAAGAATTCGTTTCAGATAAACGCAGTTACTTTTGAGCTCAAGGGAAGCTACATAGTTCACGAAGCTCACACGTTTCTCGCTCTTAAGTGAAAAGCATTGGATGTTAGAGGGCCTGTGGTTTGTATCAGTTTCAGAAGCATAGTTGAACTAGAAATGGTCCGTGTTTGTAGGATACACAGTTCTTTTGTTCTGAGCACACTCAGGTTTCCCGCCTTATTAGAGACTCTTGAAAGCAAGAGCTTGCTTCTTGCTCTAAAGCAGAGTGTGTTTCATGGAAGAGAACTGTGCTGTGTGTTTCCCTTCAGAAATGGAGTTAAATGGCAGGCTCTGTGTCGTCCTACAAGCAAGACTTCGTTGTTTCAGGTAAACGCACTCACTTTTGAGCTCAAAGGAAGCTACATCTTTCACAAAGCTCACACGTTTCTCAATCATAAGTGAAAAGGATTGGATGTTAGAGGGCCTGTGGTTTGTATCAGTTTCCAAAGCAGAGTTGAACTAGATATGGTCCGAGTGTGTAGGAAACACAGTTCTTTTGTTCTGAGCAAACTCACGTTTCCCACCTTATTAGAGAATCTATAATGCAAGAGCATGCTTCTTGCTCTAAAGCAGAGTGTCTTTCATGGATGAGAACTGTGCTGTGTGTCTCTCTTCAGTATCTGAGTTAAATGGCTGGCTCTGTGTCTTCCTACAAGCAAGACATCGTTTCAGGTAAACGCAGTAACTTTTGAGCTCAAACGAAGCTACATCTTTCACAAAGCTCACACGTTTCTCACTCTTAACTGAAAGGCATTGGATGTTAGAGGGCCTGTGGTTTGTATCAGTTTCAGAAGAAGAGTTGAACTAGATATGGTCCGTGTGTGTAGGAAACACAGTTCTTTTGTTCTGAGCACACTCAAGTTTCCCGCCTTATTAGAGACCCTAGAATGCAAGAGCTTGCTTCTTGCTCTAAAGCAAATCGTCTTTCATGGATGAGAACTACTGTGCTGTGTGTTTCCCTTCAGAAACGGAGTTAAATGGCAGGCTCTGTGTCCTCCTACAAGCAAGAATTCCTTTCAGATAAACGCAGTCACTTTTGAGCTCAAACGAAGCTACATCGTTCACAAAGGTCACACGTTTCTCGCTCTTAAGTGAAAAGCATTGGATGTTAGAGGGCCTGTGGTTTGAATCAGTTTCAGAAGCAGAGTTGAACTAGAAATGGTCCGTGTTTGTAGGAAACACAGTTCTTTTGTTCTGAGCACACTCATGTTTCCCGCCTTATTAGAGACTCTTGAAAGCAAGAGCTTGCTTCTTGCTCTAAAGCAGAGTGTGTTTCATTGAAGAGAACTGTGCTGTGTGTTTCCCTTCAGAAACGGAGTTAAATGGCAGGCTCTGTGTCGTCCTACAAGCAAGACTTCGTTGTTTCAGGTAAACACACTCACTTTTGAGCTCAAATGAAGCTACATCTTTCACAAAGCTCACACGTTTCTCACTCATAAGTGAAAAGGATTGGATGTTAGAGGGCCTGTGGTTTGTATCAGTTTCCGAAGCAGAGCTGAACTAGATATGGTCCGTGTGTGCAGGAAACACAGTTCTTTTGTTCTGAGCACACTCAAGTTTCCCACCTTATTAGAGACTCTAGAATGCAAGAGCATGCTTCTCGCTCTAAAGCAGAGTGTCTTACATGGAAGAGAACTGTGCTGTGTGTTTCCCTTCAGTATCGGAGTTAAATGGCAGGCTCTGTGTCTTCCTACAAGCAAGACATCGTTTCAGGTAAACACAGTCACTTTTGAGCTCAAACGAAGCTACATCTTTCACAAAGCTCACACGTTTCTCACTCTTAACTGAAAGGCATTGGATGTTAGAGGTCCTGTGGTTTGTATCAGTTTCAGAAGCAGAGTTGAACTAGATATGGTCCGTGAGTGTAGGAAACACAGTTCTTTGTTCTAAGCACAGTCACGTTTCCCACCTTATTAGAGTCTCCAGAATGCGAGAGCATGCTTCTTGCTTTAAAGCAGAGTGTGTTTCATGGATGAGAACTGTGCTGAGTGTTTCCATTCAGAAACGGAGTTAAATGGCAGGCTCTGTGTCTTCCTACTAGCAAGACTTCGTTTCAGGGAAATGCAGTCAATTTTGAGCTCAAAGGAAGCTACATTGTTCACGAAGCTCACACGTTTCTCGCTCTTAAGTGAAAAGCATTGGATGTTAGAGGGCCTGTGGTTTGTATCAGTTTCAGAAGAAGAGTTGAACTAGATATGGTCCCTGTGTGTAGGAAACAGATTTCTTTTTTTCTGAGCACACTCACGTTTCCCGCATTATTACAGACTCTAGACAGCAAGAGCTTGCTTCTTGCTCTAAAGCAGAGTGTCTTTCATGGATGAGAACTGTGCTGTGTGTTTCCCTTCAGAAGCAGAGTTAAATGGCAGGCTCTGTGTCTTCCTACAAGCAAGACTTCGTTTCAGGTAAACGCAGTCACTTTTGAGCTCAAACGAAGCTACATCTTTCACAAAGGTCACACGTTTCTCGCTCTTAAGTGAAAAGCATTGGATGTTAGAGGGCCTGTGGTTTGTATCAGCTTCAGAAGCAGAGGTGAACTAGATATGGTCCGTGTGTGTAGGAAACACAGTTCTTTTTTTCTGAGCACACTCAAGTTTCCCGCCTTATTAGAGAACCTAGAATGCAAGAGCTTGCTTCTTGCTCTAAAGCAAATCGTCTTTCATGGATGAGAACTGTGCTGTGTGTTTCCCTTCAGAAACGGAGTTAAATGGCACACTCTGTGTCCTCCTACAAGCAAGAATTCGTTTCAGATAAACGCAGTCACTTTTGAGCTCAAGGGAAGCTACATAGTTCACGAAGCTCACACGTTTCTCGCTCTTCAGTGAAAAGCATTGGATGTTAGAGGGCCTGTGGTTTGTATCAGTTTCACAATAAGAGTTGAACTGGATATGGTCCCTGGGTGTAGGAAACACAGTTCTTTTGTTCTGAGCACACTCACGTTTCCCACATTATTTCAGACTCTAGAAAGCGAGAGCTTGCTTCTTGCTCTAAAGCAGAGTGTCTTTCATGGATGAGAACTGTGCTCTGTGTTTCCCTTCAGAAACGGAGTTAAATGGCAGGCTCTGTGTCTTCCTACAAGCTAGACTTCGTTTCAGGTAAACGCATTCACTTTTGAGCTCAAATGAAGCTACATCGTTCACGAAGCTCTCACGTTTCTCGCTCTTAACTGAAAGGCATTGGATGTTAGAGGGTCTATGGTTTGTATCAGTTTCAAAAGCAGAGTTGAACTAGATATGGTCCGTGTGTGTAGGAAACACAGTTCTTTTGTTCTGAGCACACTCACGTTTGCAGCCTTATTAGAGACTCTAGAAAGCAAGGGCTTGCTTCTTGCTCTGAAGCAGAGTGTGTTTCATGGAAGAGAACTGTGCTGTGTGTTTCCCTTCAGAAACAGAGTTAAATGGCAGACTCTGGGTCTTCCTACAAGCTAGACTTCGTTTCAGGTAAATGCAGTCACTTTTGAGCTCAAATGAAGCTACATCGTTCACGAAGCTCTCACGTTTCTCGCTCTTAACTGAAAGGCATTGGTTGTTAGTGGGTCTATGGTTTGTATCAGTTTCAGAAGCAGATTTGAACTAGATATGGTCCGTGTGTGTAGGAAACACAGTTCTTTTGTTCTGAGCACACTCACGTTTCCAGCCTTATTAGAGACTCTAGAAAGCAAGAGCTTGCTTCTTGCTCTAAAGCAGAGTGTGTTTCATGGATGAGAACAGTGCTGTGTGTTTCCCTTCAGAAACGGAGTTAAATGGCAGGCTCTGTGTCCTCCTACAAGCAAGAATTCGTTTCAGATAAACGCAGTTACTTTTGAGCTCAAGGGAAGCTACATAGTTCACGAAGCTCACACGTTTCTCGCTCTTAAGTGAAAAGCATTGGATGTTAGAGGGCCTGTGGTTTGTATCAGTTTCAGAAGCATAGTTGAACTAGAAATGGTCCGTGTTTGTAGGATACACAGTTCTTTTGTTCTGAGCACACTCAGGTTTCCCGCCTTATTAGAGACTCTTGAAAGCAAGAGCTTGCTTCTTGCTCTAAAGCAGAGTGTGTTTCATGGAAGAGAACTGTGCTGTGTGTTTCCCTTCAGAAATGGAGTTAAATGGCAGGCTCTGTGTCGTCCTACAAGCAAGACTTCGTTGTTTCAGGTAAACGCACTCACTTTTGAGCTCAAAGGAAGCTACATCTTTCACAAAGCTCACACGTTTCTCACTCTTAACTGAAAGGCATTGGATGTTAGAGGTCCTGTGGTTTGTATCAGTTTCAGAAGCAGAGTTGAACTAGATATGGTCCGTGAGTGTAGGAAACACAGTTCTTTGTTCTAAGCACAGTCACGTTTCCCACCTTATTAGAGTCTCCAGAATGCGAGAGCATGCTTCTTGCTTTAAAGCAGAGTGTGTTTCATGGATGAGAACTGTGCTGAGTGTTTCCATTCAGAAACGGAGTTAAATGGCAGGCTCTGTGTCTTCCTACTAGCAAGACTTCGTTTCAGGGAAATGCAGTCAATTTTGAGCTCAAAGGAAGCTACATTGTTCATGAAGCTCACACGTTTCTCGCTCTTAAGTGAAAAGCATTGGATGTTAGAGGGCCTGTGGTTTGTATCAGTTTCAGAAGAAGAGTTGAACTAGATATGGTCCCTGTGTGTAGGAAACAGATTTCTTTTTTTCTGAGCACACTCACGTTTCCCGCATTATTACAGACTCTAGACAGCAAGAGCTTGCTTCTTGCTCTAAAGCAGAGAGTCTTTCATGGATGAGAACTGTGCTGTGTGTTTCCCTTCAGAAGCAGAGTTAAATGGCAGGCTCTGTGTCTTCCTACAAGCAAGACTTCGTTTCAGGTAAACGCAGTCACTTTTGAGCTCAAACGAAGCTACATCTTTCACAAAGGTCACACGTTTCTCGCTCTTAAGTGAAAAGCATTGGATGTTAGAGGGCCTGTGGTTTGTATCAGTTTCAGAAGCAGAGTTGAACTAGAAATGGTCCGTGTTTGTAGGAAACACAGTTCTTTTGTTCTGAGCACACTCAAGTTTCCCGCCTTATTAGAGACTCTTGAAAGCAAGAGCTTGCTTCTTGCTCTAAAGCAGAGTGTGTTTCATGGAAGAGAACTGTGCTGTGTGTTTCCCATCAGAAACGGAGTTAAATGGCAGGCTCTGTGTCGTCCTACAAGCAAGACTTCGTTGTTTCAGGTAAACGCACTCACTTTTGAGCTCAAACGAAGCTACATCTTTCACAAAGCTCACACGTTTCTCAATCATAAGTGAAAAGGATTGGATGTTAGAGGGCCTGTGGTTTGTATCAGTTTCAGAAGCAGAGTTGAACTAGATATGGTCCGAGTGTGTAGGAAACACAGTTCTTTTGTTCTGAGCACACTCACGTTTCCCACATTATTAGAGAATCTAGAATGCAAGAGCATGCTTCTTGCTCTAAAGCAGAGTGTGTTTCATGGATGAGAACTGTGCTGTGTGTTTCCCTTCAGAAACGGAGTTAAATGGCAGGCTCTGTGTCTTCCTACAAGCTAGACTTCGTTTCAGGTAAACGCAGTCACTTTTGAGCTCAAATGAAGCTACATCGTTCACGAAGCTCTCACGTTTCTCGCTCTTAACTGAAAGGCATTGGATGTTAGAGGGTCTATGGTCTTCATCAGTTTCAAAAGCAGAGTTGAACTAGATATGGTCCGTGTGTGTAGGAAACACAATTCTTTTGTTCTGAGCACACTCACGTTTGCAGCCTTATTAGAGACTCTAGAAAGCAAGGGCTTGCTTCTTGCTCTGAAGCAGAGTGTGTTTCATGGAAGAGAACTGTGCTGTGTGTTTCCCTTCAGAAACAGAGTTAAATGGCAGGCTCTGGGTCTTCCTACAAGCTAGACATCGTTTCAGGTAAACGCAGTCACTTTTGAGCTCAAATGAAGCTACATCGTTCACGAAGCTCTCACGTTTCTCGCTCTTAACTGAAAGGCATTGGTTGTTAGAGGGTCTATGGCTTGTATCAGTTTCAGAAGCAGATTTGAACTAGATATGGTCCCTGTGTGTAGGAAACACAGTTCTTTTGTTCTGAGCACACTCACGTTTCCAGCCTTATTAGAGACTCTAGAAAGCAAGAGCTTGCTTCTTGCTCTAAAGCAGAGTGTGTTTCATGGATGAGAACAGTGCTGTGTGTTTCCCTTCAGAAACGGAGTTAAATGGCAGGCTCTGTGTCCTCCTACAAGCAAGAATTCGTTTCAGATAAACGCAGTTACTTTTGAGCTCAAGGGAAGCTACATAGTTCACGAAGCTCACACGTTTCTCGCTCTTAAGTGAAAAGCATTGGATGTTAGAGGGCCTGTGGTTTGTATCAGTTTCAGAAGCAGAGTTGAACTAGAAATGGTCCGTGTTTGTAGGATACACAGTTCTTTTGTTCTGAGCACACTCAGGTTTCCCGCCTTATTAGAGACTCTTGAAAGCAAGAGCTTGCTTCTTGCTCTAAAGCAGAGTGTGTTTCATGGAAGAGAACTGTGCTGTGTGTTTCCCTTCAGAAACGGAGTTAAATGGCAGGCTCTGTGTCGTCCTACAAGCAAGACTTCGTTGTTTCAGGTAAACGCACTCACTTTTGAGCTCAAAGGAAGCTACATCTTTCACAAAGCTCACACGTTTCTCAATCATAAGTGAAAAGGATTGGATGTTAGAGGGCCTGTGGTTTGTATCAGTTTCCAAAGCAGACTTGAACTAGATATGGTCCGAGTGTGTAGGAAACACAGTTCTTTTGTTCTGAGCACACTCACGTTTCACACCTTATTAGAGAATCTATAATGCAAGAGCATGCTTCTTCTTCTAAAGCAGAGTGTCTTTCATGGATGAGAACTGTGCTGTGTGTCTCTCTTCAGTATCGGAGTTAAATGGCTGGCTCTGTGTCTTCCTACAAGCAAGACATCGTTTCAGGTAAACGCAGTAACTTTTGAGCTCAAACGAAGCTACATCTTTAACAAAGCTCACACGTTTCTCACTCTTAACTGAAAGGCATTGGATGTTAGAGGGCCTGTGGTTTGTATCAGTTTCAGAAGCAGAGTTGAACTAGATATGGTCCGTGTGTGTAGGAAACACAGTTCTTTTGTTCTGAGCACACTCAAGTTTCCCGCCTTATTAGAGACCCTAGAATGCAAGAGCTTGCTTCTTGCTCTAAAGCAAATCGTCTTTCATGGATGAGAACTACTGTGCTGTGTGTTTCCCTTCAGAAACGGAGTTAAATTGCAGGCTCTGTGTCCTCCTACAAGTAAGAATTCGTTTCAGATAAACGCAGTCACTTCTGAGCTCAAACGAAGCTACATCGTTCACAAAGGTCACACGTTTCTCGCTCTTAAGTGAAAAGCATTGGATGTTAGAGGGCCTGTGGTTTGTATCAGTTTCAGAAGAAGAGTTGAACTAGATATGGTCCCTGGGTGTAGGAAACACAGTTCTTTTGTTCTGAGCACACTCACGTTTCCCGCATTATTACAGACTCTAGAAAGCAAGAGCTTGCTTCTTGCTCTAAAGCAGAGTGTCTTTCATGGATGAGAACTGTGCTGTGTGTTTCCCTTCAGAAACGGAGTTAAATGGCAGGCTCTGTTTCTCTACAAGCTAGACTTCGTTTCAGGTAAACGCAGTCACTTTTGAGCTCAAAGGAAGCTACATCGTTCACGAAGCTCTCAGGTTTCTCGCTCTTAACTGAAAGGCATTGGATGTTAGAGGGTCTATGGTTTGTATCAGTTTCAAAAGCAGAGTTGAACTAGATATGGTCCGTGTTTGTAGGAAACACAGTTCTTTTGTTCAGAGCACACTCACGTTTGCAGCCTTATTAGAGACTCTAGAAAGCAAGGGCTTGCTTCTTGCTCTGAAGCAGAGTGTGTTTCATTGAAGAGAACTGTGCTGTGTGTTTCCCTTCAGAAACGGAGTTAAATGGCAGGCTGTGTGTCTTCCTACAAGCAAGACTTCGTTGTTTCAGATAAACGCACTCACTTTTGAGCTCAAACGAAGCTACATCTTTCACAAAGCTCACACGTTTCTCACTCATAAGTGAAAAGGATTGGATGTTAGAGGGCCTGTGGTTTGTATCAGTTTCAGAAGCAGATTTGAACTAGATATGGTCCGTGTGTGTAGGAAACACAGTTCTTTCATTCTGAGCACACTCACGTTTCCAGCCTTATTAGAGACTCTAGAAAGCAAGAGCTTGCTTCTTGCTCTAAAGCAGAGTGTGTTTCATGGATGAGAACAGTGCTTTGTGTTTCCCTTCAGAAACGGAGTTAAATGGCAGGCTCTGTGTCCTCCTGCAAGCAAGAATTCGTTTCAGATAAACGCAGTTACTTTTGAGCTCAAGGGAAGCTCCATAGTTCACGAAGCTCACACGGTTCTCGCTCTTAAGTGAAAAGCATTGGATGTTAGAGGGCCTGTGGTTTTTATCAGTTTCATAAGCAGAGTTGAACTAGATATGGTCCGTGTGTGTAGGAAACACAGTTCTTTTTTTCTGAGCATACTCAAGTTTCCCGCCTTATTAGAGAACCTAGAATGCAAGAGCTTGCTTCTTGCTCTAAAGCAAATCGTCTTTCATGGATGAGAACTGTCCTGTGTGTTTCCCTTCAGAAACGGAGTTAAATGGCAGGCTCTGGGCCCTCCTACAAGCGAGAATTCGTTTCAGATAAACGCAGTCACTTTTGAGCTCAAGGGAAGCTACATAGTTCACGAAGCTCACACGTTTCTCGCTCTTAAGTGAAAAGCATTGGATGTTAGAGGGCCTGTGGTTTGTATCAGTTTCAGAAGCAGAGTTGAACTAGAAATGGTCCGTGTTTGTAGGAAACACAGTTCTTTTGTTCTGAGCACACTCAAGTTTCCCGCCTTAATAGAGACTCTACAAAGCAAGACCTTGCTTCTTGCTCTAAAGCAGATTGTCTTTCATGGATGAGAACTGTGCTGTGTGTTTCCCTTCAGAAACAGAGTTAAATGGCAGGCTCTGTGTCTTCCTACTAGCAAGAGTTCGTTTCAGGTAAATGCAGTCATTTTTGAGCTCAAAGGAAGCTACATCGTTCACGAAGCTCACATGTTTCTCGCTCTTAAGTGAAAAGCATTGGATGTTAGAGGGCCTGTGCTTTGTATCAGTTTCAGAAGAAGAGTTGAACTAGATATGGTCCCAGTGTGTAGAAAACACAGTTCTTTTGTTCTGAGCACACTCACGTTTCCCGCCTTATTAGAGACTCTAGAAAGCAAGAGCTTGCTTCTTGCTCTAAAGCAGAGTGTCTTTCATGGATGAGAACTGTGCTGTGTGTTTCCCTTCAGTATCGGAGTTAAATGGCAGGCTCTGTGTCTTCCTACAAGCAAGACTTCGTTTCAGGTAAATGCACTCACTTTTGAGCTCAAACGAAGCTACATCTTTCACAAAGCTCACACGTTTCACACTCTTAACTGAAAGGCATTGGATGTTAGAGGGCCTGTGGTTTGTATCAGTTTCAGAAGCAGAGTTGAACTAGATATGGTCCGTGTGTGTAGGAAACACAGTTCTTTTGTTCTGAGCACAGTCACGTTTCCCACCTTATTAGAGACTCTAGAATGCGAGAGCATGCTTCTAGCTCTAAAGTAGAGTGTGTTTCATGGATGAGAACTGTGCTGTGTGTTTCCCTTCAGAAACGGAGTTAAATGGCAGGCTTCTTGTCTTCCTACTAGCAAGACTTCGTTTCAGGTAAATTCAGTCATTTTTGAGCTCAAAGGAAGCTACATCGTTCACGAAGCTCACACGTTTCTCGCTCTTAAGTGAAAAGCATTGGATATTAGAGGGCCTGTGGTTTGTATCAGTTTCAGAAGAAGAGTTGAACTAGATATGGTCCGTGTGTGTAGGAAACACAGTTCTTTTGTTCCGAGCACACTCACGTTTCCCGCCTTATTAGAGACTATAGAAAGCAAGAGCTTGCTTCTTGCTCTAAAGCAGAGTGTCTTTCATGGATGAGAACTGTGCTGTGTGTTTCCCTTCAGTAACGGAGTTAAATGGCAGGCTCTGTGTCCTCCTACAAGCAAGAATTCGTTTCAGATAAACGCAGTCACTTTTGAGCTCAAGGGAAGCTACATAGTTCACGAAGCTCACACGTTTCTCGCTCTTAAGTGAAAAGCATTGGATGTTAGAGGGCCTGTGGTTTGTATCAGTTTCAGAAGAAGAGTTGAACTAGATATGGTCCCTGGGTGTAGGAAACACAGTTCTTTTGTTCTGAGCACACTCACGTTTCCTGCATTATTACAGACTCTAGAAAGCAAGAGCTTGCTTCTTGCTCTAAAGCAGAGTGTCTTTCATGGATGAGAACTGTGCTGTGTGTTTCCCTTCAGACACGGAGTTAAATGGCAGGCTCTGTGTCTTCCTACAAGCTAGACTTCGTTTCAGGTAAACGCAGTCACTTTTGAGCTCAAATGAAGCTACATCATTCACGAAGCTCTCACCTTTCTCACTCTTAACTGAAAGGCATTGGATGTTAGAGGGTCTATGGTTTGTATCAGTTTCAAAAGCAGAGTTGAACTAGATATGGTCCGTGTGTGTAGGAAACACAGTTCTTTAGTTCTGAGCACACTCACGTTTCCAGCCTTATTAGAGACTCTAGAAAGCAAAGCTTGCTTCTTGCTCTAAAGCAGAGTGTGTTTCATGGAAGAGAACTGTGCTGTGTGTTTCCCTTCAGAAACGGAGTTAAATGGCAGGCTCTGTGTCGTCCTACAAGGAAGACTTTGTTGATTCAGGTAAACGCACTCACTTTAGAGCTCAAACGAAGCTACATCTTTCACAAAGCTCACACGTTTCTCACTCATAAGTGAAAAGGATTGGATATTAGAGGGCCTGTGGTTTGTATCAGTTTCCGAAGCAGAGTTGAACTAGATATGGTCCGTGTGTGTAGGAAACACAGTTCTTTTGTTCTGAGCACACTCAAGTTTCCCGCCTTATTAGAGACTCTACAAAGCAAGAGCTTGCTTCTTGCTCTAAAGCAGATTGTCTTTCATGGATGAGAACTGTGCTGTGTGTTTCCCTTCAGTATCGGAGTTAAATGGCAGGCTCTGTGTCTTCCTCCTAGCAAGACTTTGTTTCAGGTAAATGCAGTCATTTTTGAGCTCAAAGGAAGCTACATCATTCACAAAGTCACACGTTTCTCGCTCTTAAGTGAAAAGCACTGGATGTTAGATGGCCTGTGGTTTGTATCAGTTTCAGAAGCAGAGTTGAACTAGATATGGTCCGTGTGTGTAGGAAACACAGTTCTTTTTTTCTGAGCGCACTCAAGTTTCCCGCCTTATTAGAGACCCTAGAATGCAAGAGCTTGCTTCTTGCTCTAAAGCAAATCGTCTTTCATGGATGAGAACTGTGCTGTGTGTTTCCCTTCAGAAACGGAGCTAAATGGCAGGCTCTGTGTCCTCCTACAAGCAAGAATTCGTTTCAGATAAACGCAGTCACTTTTGAGCTCAAGGGAAGCTACATAGTTCACGAAGCTCACACGTTTCTCGCTCTTAAGTGAAAAGCATTGGATGTTAGAGGGTCTATGGTTTGTATCAGTTTCAAAAGCAGAGTTGACCTAGATATGGTCCGTGTGTGTAGGAAACACAGTTCTTTTGTTCTGAGCACACTCACGTTTCCCGCCTTATTAGAGACTATAGAAAGCAAGAGCTTGCTTCTTGCTCTAAAGCAGAGTGTCTTTCATGGATGAGAACTGTGCTGTGTGTTTCCCTTCAGTAACGGAGTTAAATGGCAGGCTCTGTGTCCTCCTACAAGCAAGAATTCCTTTCAGATAAACGCAGTCACTTTTGAGCTCAAGGGAAGCTACATAGTTCACGAAGCTCACACGTTTCTCGCTCTTAAGTGAAAAGCATTGGATGTTAGAGGGTCTATGGTTTGTATCAGTTTCAAAAGCAGAGTTGAACTAGATATGGTCCGTGTGTGTAGGAAACACAGTTCTTTTGTTCTGAGCACACTCATGTTTCCAGCCTTATTAGAGACTCTAGAAAGCAAGAGCTTGCTTCTTGCTCTAAAGCAGAGTGTTTTTCATGGAAGAGAACTGTGCTGTGTGTTTCCCTTCAGAAACGGAGTTAAATGGCAGGCTCTGTGTCGTCCTACATGCAAGACTTCGTTGTTTCAGGTAAACTCACTCACTTTTGAGCTCAAACGAAGCTACATCTTTCACAAAGCTCACACGTTTCTCACTCATAAGTGAAAAGGATTGGATGTTAGAGGGCCTGTGGTTTGTATCAGTTTCCGAAGCAGAGTTGAACTAGATATGGTCCGTGTGTGTAGGAAACACAGTCCTTTTGTTCTGAGCACACTCACGTTTCCCACCTTATAAGAGACTCTAGAATGCAAGAGCATGCTTCTTGCTCTAAAGCAGAGTGTCTTTCATGGATGAGAACTGTGCTGTGTGTTTCCCTTCAGAAACGGAGTTAAATGGCAGGCTCTTTGTCTTCCTACAAGCAAGACGTAGTTTCAGGTAAACGCAGTCACTTTTGAGCTCAAACGAAGCTACATCGTTGACGACGCTCACACGTTTCTCGCTCTTAACAAAAGACACTGGATGTTAGAGGGCCTGTGGTTTGTATCAGTTTCAGAAGCAGAGTTGAACTAGATATGGTACTTGTGTGTAGGAAACACAGTTCTTTTGTTCTGAGCACACTCAAGTTTCCCGCCTTATTAGAGACTCTAGAATGCGAGAGCATGCTTCTTGCTCTTAAGCAGAGTGTGTTTCATGGATGAGAACTGTGCTGTGTGTTTCCCTTCAGAAACAGAGTTAAATGGCAGGCTCTGGGTCTTCCTACAAGCTAGACTTCGTTTCAGGTAAACACAGTCACTTTTGAGCTCAAATGAAGCTACATCGTTCACGAAGCTCACACGTTTCTCGCTCTTAACTGAAAGGCATTGGATGTTAGAGGGTCTATGGTTTGTATCAGTTTCAGAAGCATAGTTGAACTAGATAAGGTCCGCGTGTGTAGGAAACACAGTTCTTTTGTTCTGAGCACACTCACGTTTCCAGCCTTATTAGAGACTCTAGAAAGCAAGAGCTTGCTTCTTGCTCTAAAGCAGAGTGTGTTTCATGGATGAGAACTGTGCTGTGTGTTTCCCTTCAGAAACGGAGTTAAATGGCAGGCTCTGTGTCCTCCTACAAGCAAGAATTCATTTCAGATAAACGCAGTCACTTTTGAGCTCAAGGGAAGCTACATAGTTCACGAAGCTCACACGTTTCTCGCTCTTAAGTGAAAAGCATTGGATGTTAGAGGGCCTGTGGTTTGTATCAGTTTCAGAAGCAGAGTTGAACTAGAAATTGTCCGTGTTTGTAGGAAACACAGTTCTTTTGTTCTGAGCACACTCAAGTTTCCCACCTTATTAGAGACTCTTGAAAGCAAGAGCTTGCTTCTTGCTCTAAAGCAGAGTGTGTTTCATTGAAGAGAACTGTGCTGTGTGTTTCCCTTCAGAAACGGAGTTAAATGGCAGGCTCTGTGTCTTCCTACAAGCAAGACTTTGTTCTTTCAGGTAAACGCAGTCACTTTTGAGCTCAAACGAAGCTACATCTTTCACAAAGCTCACACGTTTCTCACTCATAAGTGAAAAGGATTGGATGTTAGAGGGCCTGTGGTTTGTATCAGTTTCCGAAGCAGAGCTGAACTAGATATGGTCCGTGTGTGTAGGAAACACAGTTCTTTTGTTCTGAGCATACTCACGTTTCCCACCTTATTAGAGACTCTAGAATGCAAGAGCATGCTTCTCGCTCTAAAGCAGAGTGTCTTTCATGGATGAGAACTGTGCTGTGTGTTTCCCTTCAGTATCGGAGTTAAATGGCAGGCTCTGTGTCTTCCTACAAGCAAGACATCGTTTCAGGTAAACGCAGTCACTTTTGAGCTCAAACGAAGCTACATCTTTCACAAAGCTCACACGTTTCTCACTCTTAACTGAAAGGCATTGGATGTTAGAGGTCCTGTGGTTTGTATCAGTTTCAGAAGCAGAGTTGAACTAGATATGGTCCGTGTGTGTAGGAAACACAGTTCTTTGTTCTAAGCACAGTCACGTTTCCCACATTATTAGAGTCTCCAGAATGCGAGAGCATGCTTCTTGCTTTAAAGCAGAGTGTGTTTCATGGAGGAGAACTGTGCTGAGTGTTTCCATTCAGAAACGGAGTTAAATGGCAGGCTCTGTGTCTTCCTACTAGCAAGACTTCGTTTCAGGAAAATGCAGTCATTTTTGAGCTCAAAGGAAGCTACATCGTTCACGAAGCTCACACGTTTCTCGCTCTTAAGTGAAAAGCATTGGATGTTAGAGGGCCTGTGGTTTGTATCAGTTTCAGAAGAAGAGTTGAACTAGATATGGTCCGTGTGTGTAGGAAACACAGTTCTTTTTTTCTGAGCACACTCAAGTTTCCCGCCTTATTAGAGAACCTAGAATGCAAGAGCTTGCTTCTTGCTCTAAAGCAAATCGTCTTTCATGGATGAGAACTGTGCTGTGTGTTTCCCTTCAGAAACGGAGTTAAATGGCAGGCTCTGTGTCTTCCTACAAGCTAGACTTCCTTTCAGGTAAACGCAGTCACTTTTGAGCTCAAATGAAGCTACATCGTTCACGAAGCTCTCACGTTTCTCGCTCTTAACTGAAAGGCATTGGATGTTAGAGGGTCTATGGTTTGTATCAGTTTCAAAAGCAGAGTTGAACTAGATATGGTCCGTGTGTGTAGGAAACACAGTTCTTTTGTTCTGAGCACACTCACTTTTGCAGCCTTATTAGAGACTGTAGAAAGCAAGGGCTTGCTTCTTGCTCTGAAGCAGAGTGTGTTTCATGGAAGAGAACTGTGCTGTGTGTTTCCCTTCAGAAACAGAGTTAAATGGCAGGCTCTGGGTCTTATTACAAGCTAGACAACGTTTCAGGTAAACGCAGTCACTTTTGAGCTCAAATGAAGCTACATCGTTCACGAAGCTCTCACGTTTCTCGCTCTTAACTGAAAGGCATTGGATGTTAGAGGGGCTATGGTTTGTATCAGTTTCAGAAGCAGATTTGAACTAGATATGGTCCGTGTGTGTAGGAAACACAGTTCTTTTGTTCTGAGCACACTCACGTTTCCAGCCTTATTAGAGACTCTAGAAAGCAAGAGCTTGCTTCTTGCTCTGAAGCAGAGTGTGTTTCATGGATGAGAACAGTGCTGTGTGTTTCCCGTCAGTATCGGAGTTAAATGGCAGGCTCTGTGTCCTCCTACAAGCAAGAATTCGTTTCAGATAAACGCAGTTACTTTTGAGCTCAAGGGAAGCTACATAGTTCACGAATCTCACACGTTTCTCACTCTTAAGTGAAAAGCATTGGATGTTAGAGGGCCTGTGGTTTGTATCAGTTTCAGAAGCAGAGTTGAACTAGATATGGTCCGAGTGTGTAGGAAACACAGTTCTTTTGTTCTGAGCACACTCAAGTTTCCCGCCTTATTAGAGACCCTAGAATGCAAGAGCTTGCTTCTTGCTCTAAAGCAAATCGTCTTTCATGGATGAGAACTGTGCTGTGTGTTTCCCTTCAGAAACGGAGTTAAATGGCAGGCTCTGTGTCCTCCTACAAGCAAGAATTTGTTTCAGATAAACGCAGTCACTTTTGAGCTCAAGGGAAGCTACATAGTTCACGAAGCTCACACGTTTCTCGCTCTTAAGTAAAAAGCATTGGATGTTAGAGGGCCTGTGGTTTCTATCAGTTTCAGAAGAAGAGTTGAACTAGATATGGTCCCTGGGTGTAGGAAACACAGTTCTTTTGTTCTGAGCACACTCACGTTTGCAGCCTTATTAGAGACTCTAGAAAGCAAGGGCTTGCTTCTTGCTCTGAAGCAGAGTGTGTTTCATGGAAGAGAACTGTGCTGTGTGTTTCCCTTCAGAAACGGAGTTAAATGGCAGGCTCTGTGTCGTCCTACAAGGAAGACTTTGTTGTTTCAGGTAAACGCACTCACTTTAGAGCTCAAACGAAGCTACATCTTTCACAAAACTCACACGTTTCTCACTCATAAGTGAAAAGGATTGGATGTTAGAGGGCCTGTGGTTTGTATCAGTTTCCGAAGCAGAGTTGAACTAGATATGGTCCGTGTATGTAGGAAACACAGTTCTTTTGTTCTGAGCACACTCAAGTTTCCCGCCTTATTAGAGACTCTACAAAGCAAGAGCTTGCTTCTTGCTCTAAAGCAGATTGTCTTTCATGGATGAGAACTGTGCTGTGTGTTTCCCTTCAGTATCGGAGTTAAAAGGCAGGCTCTGTGTCTTCCTACTAGCAAGACTTTGTTTCAGGTAAATGCAGTCATTTTTGAGCTCAAAGGAAGCTACATCATTCACGAAGCTCACAAGTTTCTCGCTCTTAAGTGAAAAGCACTGGATGTTAGATGGCCTGTGGTTTGTATCAGTTTCAGAAGCAGAGTTGAACTAGATATGGTCCGTGTGTGTAGGAAACACAGTTCTTTTTTTCTGAGCACACTCAAGTTTCCCGCCTTATTAGAGACCCTAGAATGCAAGAGCTTGCTTCTTGCTCTAAAGCAAATCGTCTTTCATGGATGAGAACTGTGCTGTGTGTTTCCCTTAAGAAACGGAGTTAAATGGCAGGCTCTGTGTCCTCCTACAAGCAAGAATTCGTTTCAGATAAACGCAGTCACTTTTGAGCTCAAGGGAAGCTACATAGTTCACGAAGCTCACACGTTTCTCGCTCTTAAGTGAAAAGCATTGGATGTTAGAGGGTCTATGGTTTGTATCAGTTTCAAAAGCAGAGTTGAACTAGATATGGTCCGTGTGTGTAGGAAACACAGTTCTTTTGTTCTGAGCACACTCATGTTTCCAGCCTTATTAGAGACTCTAGAAAGCAAGAGCTTGCTTCTTGCTCTAAAGCAGAGTGTTTTTCATGGAAGAGAACTGTGCTGTGTGTTTCCCTTCAGAAACGGAGTTAAATGGCAGGCTCTGTGTCGTCCTACATGCAAGACTTCGTTGTTTCAGGTAAACTCACTCACTTTTGAGCTCAAACGAAGCTACATCTTTCACAAAGCTCACACGTTTCTCACTCATAAGTGAAAAGGATTGGATGTTAGAGGGCCTGTGGTTTGTATCAGTTTCCGAAGCAGAGTTGAACTAGATATGGTCCGTGTGTGTAGGAAACACAGTCCTTTTGTTCTGAGCACACTCACGTTTCCCACCTTATAAGAGACTCTAGAATGCAAGAGCATGCTTCTTGCTCTAAAGCAGAGTGTCTTTCATGGATGAGAACTGTGCTGTGTGTTTCCCTTCAGAAACGGAGTTAAATGGCAGGCTCTTTGTCTTCCTACAAGCAAGACGTAGTTTCAGGTAAACGCAGTCACTTTTGAGCTCAAACGAAGCTACATCGTTGACGACGCTCACACGTTTCTCGCTCTTAACAAAAGACACTGGATGTTAGAGGGCCTGTGGTTTGTATCAGTTTCAGAAGCAGAGTTGAACTAGATATGGTCCTTGTGTGTAGGAAACACAGTTCTTTTGTTCTGAGCACACTCAAGTTTCCCGCCTTATGAGAGACTCTAGAATGCGAGAGCATGCTTCTTGCTCTTAAGCAGAGTGTGTTTCATGGATGAGAACTGTGCTGTGTGTTTCCCTTCAGAAACAGAGTTAAATGGCAGGCTCTGGGTCTTCCTACAAGCTAGACTTCGTTTCAGGTAAACGCAGTCACTTTTGAGCTCAAATGAAGCGACATCGTTCACGAAGCTCTCACGTTTCTCGCTCTTAACTGAAAGGCATTGGATGTTAGAGGGTCTATGGTTTGTATCAGTTTCAGAAGCATAGTTGAACTAGATATAATCCGTGTGTGTAGGAAACACAGTTCTTTTGTTCTGAGCACACTCACGTTTCCAGCCTTATTAGAGACTCTAGAAAGCAAGAGCTTGCTTCTTGCTCTAAAGCAGAGTGTGTTTCATGGATGAGAACTGTGCTGTGTGTTTCCCTTCAGAAACGGAGTTAAATGGCAGGCTCTGTGTCCTCCTACAAGCAAGAATTCATTTCAGATAAACGCAGTCACTTTTGAGCTCAAGGGAAGCTACATAGTTCACGAAGCTCACACGTTTCTCGCTCTTAAGTGAAAAGCATTGGATGTTAGAGGGCCTGTGGTTTGTATCAGTTTCAGAAGCAGAGTTGAACTAGAAATGCTCCGTGTTTGTAGGAAACACAGTTCTTTTGTTCTGAGCACACTCAAGTTTCCCACCTTATTAGAGACTCTTGAAAGCAAGAGCTTGCTTCTTGCTCTAAAGCAGAGTGTGTTTCATTGAAGAGAACTGTGCTGTGTGTTTCCCTTCAGAAACGGAGTTAAATGGCAGGCTCTGTGTCTTCCTACAAGCAAGACTTTGTTCTTTCAGGTAAACGCAGTCACTTTTGAGCTCAAACGAAGCTACATCTTTCACAAAGCTCACACGTTTCTCACTCATAAGTGAAAAGGATTGGATGTTAGAGGGCCTGTGGTTTGTATCAGTTTCCGAAGCAGAGCTGAACTAGATATGGTCCGTGTGTGAAGGAAACACAGTTCTTTTGTTCTGAGCATACTCACGTTTCCCACCTTATTAGAGACTCTAGAATGCAAGAGCATGCTTCTCGCTCTAAAGCAGAGTGTCTTTCATGGATGAGAACTGTGCTGTGTGTTTCCCTTCAGTATCGGAGTTAAATGGCAGGCTCTGTGTCTTCCTACAAGCAAGACATCGTTTCAGGTAAACGCAGTCACTTTTGAGCTCAAACGAAGCTACATCTTTCACAAAGCTCACACGTTTCTCACTCTTAACTGAAAGGCATTGGATGTTAGAGGTCCTGTGGTTTGTATCAGTTTCAGAAGCAGAGTTGAACTAGATATGGTCCGTGTGTGTAGGAAACACAGTTCTTTGTTCTAAGCACAGTCACGTTTCCCACCTTATTAGAGTCTCCAGAATGCGAGAGCATGCTTCTTGCTTTAAAGCAGAGTGTGTTTCATGGAGGAGAACTGTGCTGAGTGTTTCCATTCAGAAACGGAGTTAAATGGCAGGCTCTGTGTCTTCCTACTAGCAAGACTTCGTTTCAGGAAAATGCAGTCATTTTTGAGCTCAAAGGAAGCTACATCGTTCACGAAGCTCACACGTTTCTCGCTCTTAAGTGAAAAGCATTGGATGTTAGAGGGCCTGTGGTTTGTATCAGTTTCAGAAGAAGAGTTGAACTAGATATGGTCCGTGTGTGGAGGAAACACAGTTCTTTTTTTCTGAGCACACTCAAGTTTCCCGCCTTATTAGAGAACCTAGAATGCAAGAGCTTGCTTCTTGCTCTAAAGCAAATCGTCTTTCATGGATGAGAACTGTGCTGTGTGTTTCCCTTCAGAAACGGAGTTAAATGGCACACTCTGTGTCCTCCTATAAGCAAGAATTCATTTCAGATAAACGCAGTCACTTTTGAGCTCAAGGGAAGCTACATAGTTCACGAAGCTCACACGTTTCTCGCTCTTAAGTGAAAAGCATTGGATGTTAGAGGGCCTGTGGTTTGTATCAGTTTCAGAAGAAGAGTTGAACTAGATATGGTCCCTGGGTGTAGGAAACACAGTTCTTTTGTTCTGAGCACACTCACGTTTCCCGCATTATTACAGACTCTAGAAAGCAAGAGCTTGCTTCTTGCTCTAAAGCAGAGTGTCTTTCATGGATGAGAACTGTGCTGTGTGTTTCCCTTCAGAAACGGAGTTAAATGGCAGGCTCTGTGTCTTCCTACAAGCTAGACTTCGTTTCAGGTAAACGCAGTCACTTTTGAGCTCAAATGAAGCTACATCGTTCATGAAGCTATCACGTTTCTCGCTCTTAACTGAAAGGCATTGGATGTTAGAGGGTCTATGGTTTGTATCAGTTTCAAAAGCAGAGTTGAACTAGATATGGTCCGTGTGTGTAGGAAACACAGTTCTTTTGTTCTGAGCACACTCACTTTTGCAGCCTTATTAGAGACTCTAGAAAGCAAGGGCTTGCTTCTTGCTCTGAAGCAGAGTGTGTTTCATGGAAGAGAACTGTGCTGTGTGTTTCCCTTCAGAAACAGAGTTAAATGGCAGGCTCTGGGTCTTCCTACAAGCTAGACTTCGTTTCAGGTAAACGCAGTCACTTTTGAGCTCAAGGGAAGCTACATAGTTCACGAATCTCACACGTTTCTCGCTCTTAAGTGAAAAGCATTGGATGTTAGAGGGCCTGTGGTTTGTATCAGTTTCAGAAGCAGAGTTGAACTAGATATGGTCCGAGTGTGTAGGAAACACAGTTCTTTTGTTCTGAGCACACTCAAGTTTCCCGCATTATTAGAGACCATAGAATGCAAGAGCTTGCTTCTTGCTCTAAAGCAAATCGTCTTTCATGGATGAGAACTGTGCTGTGTGTTTCCCTTCAGAAACGGAGTTAAATGGCAGGCTCTGTGTCCTCCTACAAGCAAGAATTTGTTTCAGATAAACGCAGTCACTTTTGAGCTCAAGGGAAGCTACATAGTTCACGAAGCTCACACGTTTCTCGCTCTTAAGGGAAAAGCATTGGATGTTAGAGGGCCTGTGGTTTCTATCAGTTTCAGAAGAAGAGTTGAACTAGATATGGTCCCTGGGTATAGGAAACACAGTTCTTTTGTTCTGAGCACACTCACGTTTGCAGCCTTATTAGAGACTCTAGAAAGCAAGGGCTTGCTTCTTGCTCTGAAGCAGAGTGTGTTTCATGGAAGAGAAGTGTGCTGTGTGTTTCCCTTCAGAAACGGAGTTAAATGGCAGGCTCTGTGTCGTCCTACAAGCAAGACTTCGTTGTTTCAGATAAACGCACTCACTTTTGAGCTCAAACGAAGCTACATCTTTCACAAAGCTCACACGTTTCTCACTCATAAGTGAAAAGGATTGGGTGTTAGAGCGCCTGTGGTTTGTATCAGTTTCAGAAGCAGAGTTGAACTAGATATGGTCCGTCTGTGCAGGAAACACAGTTCTTTTGTTCTGAGCACACTCAAGTTTCCCGCCTTATTAGAGACTCTAGAATGCGAGAGCATGCTTCTTGCTCTTAAGCAGAGTGTGTTTCATGGATGAGAACAGTGCTGAGTGTTTCCATTCAGAAACGGAGTTAAATGGCAGGCTCTGTGTCTTCCTACTAGCAAGACTTCGTTTCAGGGAAATGCAGTCATTTTTGAGCTCAAAGGAAGCTACATCGTTCACGAAGCTCACACGTTTCTCGCTCTTAAGTGAAAAGCATTGGATGTTAGAGGGCCTGTGGTTTGTATCAGTTTCAGAAAAAGAGTTGAACTAGATATGGTCCGTGTGTGTAGGAAACACAGTTCTTTTTTTCTGAGCACACTCAAGTTTCCCGCCTTATTAGAGAACCTAGAATGCAAGAGCTTGCTTCTTGCTCTAAAGCAAATCGTCTTTCATGGATGAGAACTGTGCTGTGTGTTTCCCTTCAGAAACGAGTTAAATGGCACACTCTGTGTCCTCCTACAAGCAAGACTTCCTTTCAGATAAACGCAGTCACTTTTGAGCTCAAGGGAAGCTACATAGTTCACGAAGCTCACACGTTTCTCGCTCTTAAGTGAAAAGCATTGGATGTTAGAGGGCCTGTGGTTTGTATCAGTTTCAGAAGAAGAGTTGAACTAGATATGGTCCCTGGGTGTAGGAAACACAGTTCTTTTGTTCTGAGCACACTCACGTTTCCCGCATTATTACAGACTCTAGAAAGCAAGAGCTTGCTTCTTGCTCTAAAGCAGAGTGTCTTTCATGGATGAGAACTGTGCTGTGTGTTTCCCTTCAGAAACGGAGTTAAATGGCAGGCTCTGTGTCTTCCTACAACCTAGACTTCGTTTCAGGTAAACGCAGTCACTTTTGAGCTCAAATGAAGCTACATCGTTCACGAAGCTCTCACGTTTCTCGCTCTTAACTGAAAGGCATTGGATGTTAGAGGGGCTATGGTTTGTATCAGTTTCAGAAGCAGATTTGAACTAGATATGGTCCGTGTGTGTAGGAAACATAGTTCTTTTGTTCTGAGCACACTCACGTTTCCAGCCTTATTAGAGACTCTAGAAAGCAAGAGCTTGCTTCTTGCTCTAAAGCAGAGTGTGTTTCATGGATGAGAACAGTGCTGTGTGTTTCCCTTCAGTATCGGAGTTAAATGGCAGGCTCTGTGTTCTCCTACAAGCAAGAATTCGTTTCAGATAAACGCAGTTACTTTTGAGCTCAAGGGAAGCTACATAGTTCACGAATCTCACACGTTTCTCGCTCTTAAGTGAAAAGCATTGGATGTTAGAGGGCCTGTGGTTTGTATCAGTTTCAGAAGCAGAGTTGAACTAGAAATGGTCCGTGTTTGTAGGATACACAGTTCTTTTGTTCTGAGCACACTCAGGTTTCCCGCCTTATTAGAGACTCTTGAAAGCAAGAGCTTGCTTCTTGCTCTAAAGCAGAGTGTGTCTCATGGAAGAGAACTGTGCTGTGTGTTTCCCTTCAGAAACGGAGTTAAATGGCAGGCTCTGTGTCGTCCTACAAGCAAGACTTCGTTGTTTCAGGTAAACGCACTCACTTTTGAGCTCAAACGAAGCTACATCTTTCACAAAGCTCACACGTTTCTCAATCATAAGTGAAAAGGATTGGATGTTAGAGGGCCTGTGGTTTGTATCAGTTTCCAAAGCAGAGTTGAACTATATATGGTCCGAGTGTGTAGGAAACACAGTTCTTTTGTTCTGAGCACACTCACGTTTCCCACCTTATTAGAGAATCTATAATGCAAGAGCATGCTTCTTGCTCTAAAGCAGAGTGTCTTTCATGGATGAGAACTGTGCTGTGTGTTTCCCTTCAGTATCGGAGTTAAATGGCCGGCTCTGTGTCTTCCTACAAGCAAGACATCGTTTCAGGTAAACGCAGTCACTTTTGAGCTCAAACGAAGCTACATCTTTCACAAAGCTCACACGTTTCTCACTCTTAACTGAAAAGCATTGGATGTTAGAGGGCCTGTGGTTTGTATCAGTTTCAGAAGCAGAGTTGAACTAGATATGGTCCGTGTGTGTAGGAAACACAGTTCTTTTGTTCTGAGCACGCTCAAGTTTCCCGCCTTATTAGAGACCCTAGAATGCAAGAGCTTGCTTCTTGCTCTAAAGCAAATCGTCTTTCATGGATGAGAACTGTGCTGTGTGTTTCCCTTCAGAAACGGAGTTAAATGGCAGGCTCTGTGTCCTCCTACAAGCAAGAATTTGTTTCAGATAAACGCAGTCACTTTTGAGCTCAAGGGAAGCTACATAGTTCACGAAGCTCACACGTTTCTCGCTCTTAAGTGAAAAGCATTGGATGTTAGAGGGCCTGTGGTTTCTATCAGTTTCAGAAGAAGAGTTGAACTAGATATGGTCCCTGGGTGTAGGAAACACAGTTCTTTTGTTCTGAGCACACTTACGTTTGCAGCCTTATTAGAGACTCTAGAAAGCAAGGGCTTGCTTCTTGCTCTGAAGCAGAGTGTGTTTCATGGAAGAGAACTGTGCTGTGTGTTTCCCTTCAGAAACGGAGTTAAATGGCAGGCTCTGTGTCGTCCTACAAGCAAGACTTCGTTGTTTCAGATAAACGCACTCACTTTTGAGCTCAAATGAAGCTACATCTTTCACAAAGCTCACACGTTTCTCAATCATAAGTGAAAAGGATTGGATGTTAGAGGGCCTGTGGTTTGTATCAGTTTCAGAAGCAGAGTTGAACTAGATATGGTCCGTCTGTGCAGGAAACACAGTTCTTTTGTTCTGAGCACACTCAAGTTTACCGCCTTATTAGAGACTCTAGAATGCGAGAGCATGCTTCTTGCTCTTAAGCAGAGTGTGTTTCATGGATGAGAACTGTGCTGTGTGTTTCCCTTCAGAAACAGAGTTAAATGTCAGGCGCTGGGTCTTCCTACAAGCTAGACTTCGTTTCAGGTAAACGCAGTCACTTTTGAGCTCAAACGAAGCTACATCTTACACAAAGCTCACACGTTTCTCACTCTTAAATGAAAGGCATTGGATGTTAGAGGGCCTGTGGTTTGTATCAGTTTCAGAAGCAGAGTTGAACTAGATATGGTCTGTGTGTGTAGGAAACACAGTTCTTTTGTTCTTAGCACGCTCAAGTTTCCCGCCTTATTAGAGACCCTAGAATGCAAGAGCTTGCTTCTTGCTCTAAAGCAAATCGTCTTTCATGGATGAGAACTGTGCTGTGTGTTTCCCTTCAGAAACGGAGTTAAATGGCAGGCTCTGTGTCCTCCTACAAGCAAGAATTTGTTTCAGATAAACGCAGTCACTTTTGAGCTCAAGGGAAGCTACATAGTTCACGAAGCTCACACGTTTCTCGCTCTTAAGTGAAAAGCATTGGATGTTAGAGGGCCTGTGGTTTCTATCAGTTTCAGAAGAAGAGTTGAACTAGATATGGTCCCTGGGTGTAGGAAACACAGTTCTTTTGTATTGAGCACACTCACGTTTGCAGCCTTATTAGAGACTCTAGAAAGCAAGGGCTTGCTTCTTGCTCTGAAGCAGAGTGTGTTTCATGGAAGAGAACTGTGCTGTGTGTTTCCCTTCAGAAACGGAGTTAAATGGCAGGCTCTGTGTCGTCCTACAAGCAAGACTTCGTTGTTTCAGATAAACGCACTCACTTTTGAGCTCAAACGAAGCTACATCTTTCACAAAGCTCACACGTTTCTCACTCATAAGTGAAAAGGATTGGATGTTAGAGGGCCTGTGGTTTGTATCAGTTTCAGAAGCAGAGTTGAACTAGATATGGTCCGTCTGTGCAGGAAACACAGTTCTTTTGTTCTGAGCACACTCAAGTTTCCCGCCTTATTAGAGACTCTAGAATGCGAGAGCATGATTCTTGCTCTTAAGCAGAGTGTGTTTCATGGATGAGAACTGTGCTGTGTGTTTCCCTTCAGAAACAGAGTTAAATGGCAGGCTCTGGGTCTTCCGACAAGCTAGACTTCGTTTCAGGTAAACGCAGTCACTTTTGAGCTCAAATGAAGCTACATCGTTCACGAAGCTCTCACGTTTCTCGCTCTTAACTGAAAGGCATTGGATGTTAGAGGGTCTATGGTTTGTATCAGTTTCAGAAGCAGAGTTGAACTAGATATGGTCCGTGTGTGTAGGAAACACAGTTCTATTGTTCTGAGCACACTCACGTTTCCAGCCTTATTAGAGACTCTAGAAAGCAAGAGCTTGCTTCTTGCTCTAAAGCAGAGTGTGTTTCATGGATGAGAACAGTACTGTGTGTTTCCCTTCAGAAACAGAGTTAAATGGCAGGCTCTGTGTCCTCCTACAAGCAAGAATTCGTTTCAGATAAACACAGTTACTTTTGAGCTCAAGGGAAGCTACATAGTTCACTAAGCTCACACGTTTCTCGCTCTTAAGTGAAAAGCATTGGATGTTAGAGGGCCTGTGGTTTGTATCAGTTTCAGAAGCATAGTTGAACTAGAAATGGTCCGTGTTTGTAGGAAACACAGTTCTTTTGTTCTGAGCACACTCAAGTTTCCCGCCTTATTAGAGACTCTTGAAAGCAAGAGCTTGCTTCTTGCTCTAAAGCAGAGTGTGTTTCATGGAAGAGAACTGTGCTGTGTGTTTCCCTTCAGAAACGGAGTTAAATGGCAGGCTCTGTGTCGTCCTACAAGCAAGACTTTGTTGTTTCAGGTAAACGCACTCACTTTTGAGCTCAAACGAAGCTACATCTTTCACAAAGCTCACACGTTTCTCAATCAAAAGTGAAAAGGATTGGATGTTAGAGGGCCTGTGGTTTGTATCAGTTTCAGAAGCAGAGTTGAACTAGATATGGTCCGAGTGTGTAGGAAACACAGTTCTTTTGTTCTGAGCACACTCACGTTTCCCAACTTATTAGAGAATCTAGAATGCAAGAGCATGCTTCTTGTTCTAAAGCAGAGTGTCTTTTATGGATGAGAAGTGTGCTGTGTGTTTCCCTTCAGTATCGGTGTTAAATGGCCGGCTCTGTGTCTTCCTACAAGCAAGACATCGTTTCAGGTAAACGCAGTCACTTTTGAGCTCAAACGAAGCTACATCTTTCACAAAGCTCACACGTTTCTCACTCTTAAATGTAAGGCATTGGATGTTAGAGGGCCTGTGGTTTGTATCAGTTTCAGAAGCAGAGTTGAACTAGATATGGTCCGTGTGTGTAGGAAACACAGTTCTTTTGTTCTGAGCACAGTCACGTTTCCCACCTTATTAGAGTCTCTAGAATGCGAGAGCATGCTTCTTGCTTTAAAGCAGAGTGTGTTTCATGGATGAGAACTGTACTGTGTGTTTCCCTTCGGAAACGGAGTTAAATGGCAGGCTCTGTGTCTTCCTACTAGCAAGACTTCGTTTCAGGGAAATGCAGTCATTTTTGAGCTCAAAGGAAGCTACATCGTTCACGAAACTCACACGTTTCTCGCTCTTAAGTGAAAAGCATTGGATGTTAGAGGGCCTGTGGTTTGTATCAGTTTCCGAAGCAGAGTTGAACTAGATATGGTCCGTGTGTGTAGGAAACACAGTTCTTTTGTTCTGAGCACACTCACGTTTCCCACCTTATTAGAGACTCTAGAATGCAAGAGCATGCTTCTTGCTCTAAAGCAGAGTGTCTTTCATGGATGAGAACTGTGCTGGGTGTTTCCCTTCAGAAACGGAGTTAAATGGCAGGCTCTTTGTCTTCCTACAAGCAAGACTTCGTTTCAGGTAAACGCAGTCACTTTTGAGCTCAAACGAAGCTACATCGTTGACAACGCTCACACGTTTCTCGCTCTTAACAAAAGACACTTGATGTTAGAGGGCCTGTGGTTTGTATCAGTTTCAGAAGCAGAGTTGAACTAGATATGGTCCCTGGGTGTAGGAAACACAGTTCTTTTGTTCTGAGCACACTCACGTTTCCCGCATTATTACAGACTCTAGAAAGCAAGAGCTTGCTTCTTTCTCTAAAGCAGAGTGTCTTTCATGGATGAGAACTGTGCTGTGTGTTTCCCTTCAGAAACGGAGTTAAATGGCAGGCTCTGTGTCTTCCTACAAGCAAGACTTCGTTTCAGGTAAACGCAGTCACTTTTGAGCTCAAACGAAGCTACAACTTTCACAAAGCTCACAGGTTTCTCACTCTTAACTGAAAGGCATTGGATGTTAGAGGGTCTATGGTTTGTATCAGTTTCAAAAGCAGAGTTGAACTAGATATGGTCCGTGTGTGTAGGAAACACAGTTCTTTTGTTCTGAGCACTCTCACGTTTCCCGCCTTATTAGAGACTCTAGAAAGCAAGGGCTTGCTTCTTGCTCTGAAGCAGAGTGTGTTTCATGGATGAGAACTGTGCTGTGTGTTTCCCTTCAGAAACAGAGTTAAATGGCAGGCTCTGTGTCTTCCTACAAGCTAGACTTCGTTTCAGGTAAACGCAGTCACTTTTGAGCTCAAACGAAGCTACATCGTTCACGAAGCTCTCTCGTTTCTCGCTCTTAACTGAAAGGCATTGGATGTTAGAGGGTCTATGGTTTGAATCAGTTTCAGAAGCAGAGTTGAACTAGATATGGTCCGTTTGTGTAGGAAACACAGTTCTTTTGTTCTGAGCACACTCACGTTTCCAGCCTTATTAGACACTCTAGAAAGCAAGACCTTGCTTCTTGCTCTAAAGCAGAGTGTGTTTCATGCATGAGAACTGTGCTGTGTGTTTCCCTTCAGAAACGGAGTTAAATGGCATACTCTGTGTCCTCCTACAAGCAAGAATTCGTTTCAGATAAACGCAGTCACTTTTGAGCTCAAGGGAAGCTACATAGTTCACGAAGCTCACACGTTTCTCGCTCTTAAGTGAAAAGCATTGGATGTTAGAGGGCCTGTGGTTTGTATCAGTTTCAGAAACAGAGTTGAACTAGATACGGTCCATGTGTGTAGGAAACACAGTTCTTTTGTTATGAGCACACTCATGTTTCCTGCCTCATTAGAGACCCTAGAATGCAAGAGCTTGCTTCTTGCTCTAAAGCAGAGTGTCTTTCATGGATGAGAACTGTGCTGTGTGTTTCCCTTCAGAAACGGAGTTAAATGGCAGGCTCTGTGTCTTCCTACTAGCCAGACTTCGTTTCAGGTAAATGCAGTCATTTTTGAGCTCAAAAGAAGCTACATCGTTCACGAAGCTCACATGTTTCTCGCTCTTAAGTGAAAAGCATTGGATGTTAGAGGGCCTGTGGTTTGTATCAGTTTCAGAAGCAGAGTTGAACTAGATATGGTCCATGTGTGTAGGAAACACAGTTCTTTTGTTCTGAGCACACTCAAGTTTCCCGCCTTATTAGAGACTCTAGAATGCAAGAGCATGCCTCTTGCTCTAAAGCAGAGTGTCTTTCATGGATGAGAACTGTGCTGTGTGTTTCCCTTCAGAAACGGAGTTAAATGGCAGGCTCTGTGTCTTCCTACAAGCAAGACGTATTTTCAGGTAAACGCAGACACTTTTGAGCTCAAACGAAGCTACATCTTTCACAATGCTCACACGTTTCTCGCTCTTAACAAAAGGCACTGGATGTTAGTGGGCCTGTGGTTTGTATCAGTTTCAGAAGAAGAGTTGAACTATATACGGTCCGTCTGTGTAGGAAACACAATTCTTTTGTTCTGAGCACACTCAAGTTTCCCGCCTTATTAGAGACTCTAGAATGCAAGAGCTTACTTCTTGCTCTAAAGCAGATTGTCTTTCATGGATGAGAACTGTGCTGTGTGTTTCCCTTCAGAAACGGAGTTAAATGGCAGGCTCTGTGTCTTCCTACTAGCAAGACTTTGTTTCAGGTAAATGCAGTCATTTTTGAGCTCAAAGGAAGCTACATCGTTCAGGAAGCTCACACGTTTCTCGCTCTTAAGTGAAAAGCATTGGATGTTAGAGGACCTGTGGTTTGTATCAGTTTCAGAAGAAGAGTTGAACTAGATATGGTCCCTGTGTGTAGGAAACACAGTTCTTTTGTTCTGAGCACACTCAAGTTTCCCGCCTTATTAGAGACTCTAGAAAGCAAGAGCTTGCTTCTTGCTCTAAAGCAGAGTGTCTTTCATGGATGAGAACTGTGCTGTGTGTTTCCCTTCAGTATCGGAGTTAAATGACAGGCTCTGTGCCTTCCTAGAAGCAAGACTTCGTTTCAGGTAAACGCAGTCACTTTTGATCTCAAACGAAGCTACATCTTTCACAAAGCTCACACGTTTCTCACTCTTAACTGAAAGGCATTGGATGTTAGAGGGCCTGTGGTTTGTATCAGTTTCAGAAGGAGAGTTGAACTAGATATGGTCCGTGTTTGTAGGAAACACAGTTCTTTTGTTCTGAGCACAGTCACGTTTCCCACCTTATTAGAGACTCTAGAATGCGAGACCATGCTTCTTGCTCTTAAGTAGAGTGTGTTTCATGGATGAGAACTGTGCTGTGTGTTTCCCTTCAGAAACGGAGTTAAATGGCAGGCTCTGTGTCTTCCTACAAGCTAGACTTCGTTTCAGGTAAACGCAGTCACTTTTGAGCTCAAATGAAGCTACATCGTTCACGAAGCTCTCACGTTTCTCGCTCTTAACTGAAAGGCATTGGATGTTAGAGGGTCTATGGTTTGAATCAGTTTCAGATGCAGAGTTGAACTAGATATGGTCCGTGTGTGTAGGAAACACAGTTCTTTTGTTCTGAGCACAGTCACGTTTCCCACCTTATTAGAGTCTCTAGAATGCGAGAGCATGCTTCTTGCTTTAAAGCAGAGTGTGTTTAATGGATGAGAACTGTGCTGTGTGTTTCCCTTCAGAAACGGAGTTAAATGGCAGGCTCTGTGTCTTCCTACTAGCAAGACTTCGTTTCAGAGAAATGCAGTCATTTTTGAGCTCAAAGGAAGCTACATCGTTCACGAAGCTCACACGTTTCTCGCTCTCAAGTGAAAAGCATTGGATGTTAGAGGGCCTGTGGTTTGTATCAGTTTCCGAAGCAGAGTTGAACTAGATATGGTCCGTGTGTGTAGGAAACACAGTTCTTTTGTTCTGAGAACACTCACGTTTCCCACCTTATTAGAGACTCTAGAATGCAAGAGCATGCTTCTTGCTCTTAAGCAGAGTGTCTTTCATGGATGAGAACTGTGCTGTTTGTTTCCCCTCAGTAACGGAGTTAAATGGCAGGCTCTGTGTCTTCCTACAAGCAAGACTTCGTTTCAGGTATACGCAGTCACTTTTGAGCTCAAACGAAGCTACATCTTTCACAAAGCTCACACGTTTCTCGCTCTTAAGTGAAAAGCATTGGATGTTAGAGGGCCTGTGGTTTGTATCAGTTTAAGAAGCAGAGTTGAACTAGATACGGTCCGTCTGTGTAGGAAACACAATTCTTTTGTTCTGAGCACACTCAAGTTTCCCGCCTTATTAGAGACTCTTGAAAGCAAGAGCTTACTTCTTGCTCTAAAGCAGATTGTCTTTCATGGATGAGAACTGTGCTGTGTGTTTCCCTTTAGAAACGGAGTTAAATGGCAGGCTCTGTGTCTTCCTACTAGCAAGACTTCGTTTCCGGTAAATGCAGTCATTTTTGAGCTCAAAGAAAGCTACATCGTTCACGAAGCTCACACGTTTCTCGCTCTTAAGTGAAAAGCATTGGATGTTAGAGGACCTGTGGTTTGTATCAGTTTCAGAAGAAGAGTTGAACTAGATATGGTCCCTGTGTGTAGGAAACACAGTTCTTTTGTTCTGAGCACACTCAAGTTTCCCGCCTTATTAGAGACTCTAGAAAGCAAGAGCTTGCTTCTTGCTCTAAAGCAGAGTGTCTTTCATGGATGAGAACTGTGCTGTGTGTTTCCCTTCAGTATCGGAGTTAAATGACAGGCTCTGTGCCTTCCTAGAAGCAAGACTTCGTTTCAGGTAAACGCAGTCACTTTTGATCTCAAACGAAGCTACATCTTTCACAAAGCTCACACGTTTCTCACTCTTAACTGAAAGGCATTGGATGTTAGAGGGCCTGTGGTTTGTATCAGTTTCAGAAGCAGAGTTGAACTACATATGGTCCCTGTGTGTAGGAAACACAGTTCTTTTGTTCTGAGCACACTCACGTTTCCCGCCATATTAGAGACTCTTGAAAGCAAGAGCTTGCTTCTTGCTCTAAAGCAGAGTGTCTTTCATGGATGAGAACTGTGCTGTGTTTTTCCTTTCAGTAACGGAGTTAAATGGCAGGCTCTGTGTCTTCCTACAAGCTAGACTTCGTTTCAGGTATACACAGTAAATTTTGAGCTCAAACGAAGCTACATCTTTCACAAAGCTCACACGTTTCTCACTCTTAACTGAAAGGCATTGGATGTTAGAGGGCCTGTGGTTTGTATCAGTTTCAGAAGGAGAGTTGAACTAGATATGGTCCGTGTTTGTAGGAAACACAGTTCTTTTGTTCTGAGCACAGTCACGTTTCCCACCTTATTAGAGACTCTAGAATGCGAGAGCATGCTTCTTGCTCTTAAGTAGAGTGTGTTTCATGGATGAGAACTGTGCTGTGTGTTTCCCTTCAGAAACGGAGTTAAATGGCAGGCTCTGTGTCTTCCTACAAGCTAGACTTCGTTTCAGGTAAACGCAGTCACTTTTGAGCTCAAATGAAGCTACATCGTTCACGAAGCTCTCACGTTTCTCGCTCTTAACTGAAAGGCATTGGATGTTAGAGGGTCTATGGTTTGAATCAGTTTCAGAAGCAGAGTTGAACTAGATATGGTCCGTGTGTGTAGGAAACACAGTTCTTTTGTTCTGAGCACACTCACGTTTCCAGCCTTATTAGACACTCTAGAAAGCAAGACCTTGCTTCTTGCTCTAAAGCAGAGTGTGTTTCATGCATGAGAACTGTGCTGTGTGTTTCCCTTCAGAAACGGAGTTAAATGGCAGGCTCTGTGTCCTCCTACAAGCAAGAATTCGTTTCAGATAAACGCAGTCAATTTTTAGCTCAAGGGAAGCTACATAGTTCACGAAACTCACATGTTTCTCGCTCTTAAGTGAAAAGCATTGGATGTTAGAGGGCCTGTGGTTTGTATCAGTTTCAGAAGCAGAGTTGAACTAGATATGGTCCATGTGTGTAGGAAACACAGTTCTTTTGTTATGAGCACACTCATGTTTCCTGCCTCATTAGAGACCCTAGAAAGCAAGAGCTTGCTTCTTGCTCTAAAGCAGAGTGTCTTTCATGGATGAGAACTGTGCTGTGTGTTTCCCTTCAGAAACGGAGTTAAATGGCAGGCTCTGTGTCTTCCTACTAGCCAGACTTCGTTTCAGGTAAATGCAGTCATTTTTGAGCTCAAAAGAAGCTACATCGTTCACGAAGCTCACATGTTTCTCGCTCTTAAGTGAAAAGCATTGGATGTTAGAGGGCCTGTGGTTTGTATCAGTTTCAGAAGCAGAGTTGAACTATATGGTCCGAGTGTGTACGAAACACAGTTCTTTTGTTCTGAGCACACTCACTTTTCCCTCCTTATTAGAGACTCTTGAAAGCAAGAGCTTGCTTCTTGCTCTAAAGCAGAGTGTGTTTCATGGAAGAGAACTGTGCTCTGTGTTTCCCTTCAGAAATGGAGTTAAATGGCAGGCTCTGTGTCTTCCTACTAGCAAGACTTCGTTTCAGGTAAATGCAGTCATTTTTGAGCTCAAAGGAAGCTACATCGTTCAAGAAGCTCACACGTTTCTCGCTCTTAAGTGAAAAGCATTGGATGTTAGAAGACCTGTAGTTTGTATCAGTTTCAGAAGAAGAGTTGAACTAGATATGGTCCCTGTGTGTAGGAAACACAGTTCTTTTGTTCTGAGCACACTCACGTTTCCCGCCTTATTAGAGACTCTAGAAAGCAAGAGCTTGCTTCTTGCTCTAAAGCAGAGTGTCTTTCATGGTTGAGAACTGTGCTGTATGTTTCCCTTCAGTAACGGAGTTAAATGGCAGGCTCTGTGTCTTCCTACAAGCAAGACTTCGTTTCAGGTAAACGCAGTCACTTTTGAGCTCAAACGAAGCTACATCTTTCACAAAGCTCACACGTTTCTCGCTCTTAAGTGAAAAGCATTGGATGTTAGAGGGCCTGTGGTTTGTATCAGTTTCAAAACCAGAGTTGAACTAGATATGGTCCGTGTGTGGAGGAAACACAGTTCATTTGTTCTGAGCACACTCAAGTTTCCCGCCTTATTAGAGACCCTAGAAAGCAAGAGCTTGCTTCTTGCTCTAAAGCAGATTGTCTTTCATGGATGAGAACTGTGCTGTGTGTTTCCCTTCAGAAAAGGAGTTAAATGGCAGGCTCTGTGTCTTCCTACTAGCCAGACTTCGTTTCAGGTAAATGCAGTCATTTTTGAGCTCAAAAGAAGCTACATCGTTCACGAAGCTCACATGTTTCTCGCTCTTAAGTGAAAAGCATTGGACGTTAGAGGGCCTGTGGTTTGTATCAGTTTCAGAAGCAGAGTTGAACTAGATATGGTCCGTGTGTGTAGGAAACACAGTTCTTTTGTTCTGAGCACACTCAATTTTCCCGCCTTATTAGAGAACCTAGAAAGCAAGAGCTTGCTTCTTGCTCTTAAGTAGAGTGTGTTTCATGGATGAGAACTGTGCTGTGTGTTTCCCTTCAGAAACGGAGTTAAATGGCAGGCTCTGTGTCCTCCTACAAGCAAGAATTCGTTTCAGATAAACGCAGTCACTTTTGAGCTCGAGGGAAGCTACATAGTTCATGAAGCTCACACGTTTCTCGCTCTTAAGTGAAAGGCATTGGATGTTAGAGGGCCTGTGGTTTGTATCAGTTTCAGAAGCAGAGTTGAACTAGACATGGTCCGTGTGTGTAGGAAACACAGTTCTTTTGTTATGAGCACACTCATGTTTCCTGCCTCATTAGAGACCCTAGAAAGCAAGAGCTTGCTTCTTGCTCTAAAGCAGAGTGTCTTTCGTGGATGAGAACTGTGCTGTGTGTTTCCCTTCAGAAACGGAGTTAAATGTCAGGCTCTGTGTCTTCCTACTAGCCAGACTTCGTTTCAGGTAAATGCAGTCATTTTTGAGCTCAAAAGAAGCTACATCGTTCACGAAGCTCACATGTTTCTCGCTCTAAAGTGAAAAGCATTGGCTTTTAGAGGGCCTGTGGTTTGTATCAGTTTCAGAAGCAGAGTTGAACTAGATATGGCCCGTGTGTGTAGGAAACACAGTTCTTTTGTTCTGAGCACACTCAAGTTTCCCGCCTTATTAGAGACCCTAGAAAGCAAGATCTTGCTTCTTGCTCTAAAGCAGATTGTCTTTCATGGATGATAACTGTGCTGTGTGTTTCCCTTTAGAAACGGAGTTAAATGGCAGGCTCTGTGTCTTCCTACTAGCAAGACTTCGTTTCAGGTAAATGTAGTCATTTTTGAGCTCAAAGGAAGCTACATCGTTCACGAAGCTCACACGTTTCTCGCTCTTAAGTGAAAAGCATTGGATGTTAGAGGGCCTGTGGTTTATATCAGTTTCAGAAGCAGAGTTGAACTATATGGTCCGAGTGTGTAGGAAACACAGTTCTTTTGTTCTGAGCACACACAAGTTTCCCGCCTTATTAGAGACTCTACAAATCAAGAGCTTGCTTCTTGCTCTAAAGCAGATTGTCTTTCATGGATGAGAACTGTGCTGTGTGTTTCCCTTCAGAAACAGAGTTAAATGGCAGGCTCTGTGTCTTCCTACTAGTAAGACTTCGTTTCAGGTAAATGCAGTCATTTTTGAGCTCAAAGGAAGCTACATCGTTTACGAAGCTCACACGTTTCTCGCTCTTAAGTGAAAAGCATTCGATGTTAGAGGGCCTGTGGTTTGTATCAGTTTCAGAAGAAGAGTTGAACTAGATATGATCCCTGTGTGTAGGAAACACAGTTCTTTTGTTCTGAGCACACTCACGTTTCCCACCTTATTAGAGACTCTAGAAAGCAAGAGCTTGCTTCTTGCTCTAAAGCAGAGTGTCTTTCATGGATGAGAACTGTGCTTTGTGTTTCCCTTCAGTATCGGAGTTAAATGGCAGGCTCTGTGTCTTCCTACAAGCAAGACTTCGTTTCAGGTAAACGCACTCACTTTTGAGCTCAAATGAAACTACATCTTTCACAAAGCTCACACGTTTCTCACTCTTAACTGAAAGGCATTGGATGTTAGAGGGCCTGTGGTTTGTATCAGTTTCAGAAGCAGAGTTGAACTAGATATGGTCTGTGTGTGTAGGAAACACAGGTCTTTTGTTCTGAGCACAGTCACGTTTCCCACCTTATTAGAGACTCTAGAATGCGAGAGCATGCTTCTTGCTCTAAAGCAGAGTGTGTTTCATGGATGAGAACTGTGCTGTGTGTTTCCCTTTAGAAACGGAGTTAAATGGCATGCTCTGTGTCTTCCTACTAGCAAGACTTCGTTTCAGGTAAATGCAGTCATTTTTGAGCTCAAATGAAGCTACATCGTTCACGAAGCTCACACGTTTCTCGCTCTTAAGTGAAAAGCATTGGATGTTAGAGGGCCTGTGGTTTATATCAGTTTCAGAATCAGAGTTGAACTATATGGTCCGAGTGTGTAGGAAACACAGTTCTTTTGTTCTGAGCACACTCACGTTTCCCGCCTTATTAGAGACTCTTGAAAGCAAGAGCTTGCTTCTTGCTCTAAAGCAGAGTGTGTTTCATGGAAGAGAACTGTGCTGTGTGTTTCCCTTCAGAAACGGAGTTAAATGGCAGGCTCTGTGTCTTCCTACTAGCAAGACTTCGTTTCAGGTAAATGCAGTCATTTTTGAGCTCAAAGGAAGCTACATCGTTCACGAAGCTCACACGTTTCTCGCTCTTAAGTGAAAAGCATTGGATGTTAGAGGGTCTATGGTTTGTATCAGTTTCAGAAGAAGAGTTGAACTAGATATGGTCCCTGTGTGTAGTAAACACAGTTCTTTTGTTCTGAGCACACTAAAGTTTCCCGCCTTATTAGAGACTCTAGAAAGCAAGAGCTTGCTTCTTGCTCTAAAGCAGAGTGTCTTTCATGGATGAGAACTGTGCTGTGTGTTTCCCTTCAGTATCGGAGTTAAATGACAGGCCCTGTGCCTTCCTAGAAGCAAGACTTCGTTTCAGGTAAACGCAGTCACTTTTGATCTCAAACGAAGCTACATCTTTCACAAAGCTCACACGTTTTTCACTCTTAACTGAAAGGCATTGGATGTTAGAGGGCCTGTGTTTTGAATCAGTTTCAGAAGCAGAGTTGAACTAGATATGGTCGCTGTGTGTAGGAAACACAGTTATTTTGTTCTGAGCACACTCACGTTCCCGCCTTATTAGAGACTCTTGAAAGCAAGAGCTTGCTTCTTGCTCTAAAGCAGAGTGTCTTTCATGGATGAGAACTGTGCTGTCTTTTTCCTTTCAGTAACGGAGTTAAATGGCAGGCTCTGTGTCTTCCTACAAGCAAGACTTCGTTTCAGGTAAACGCAGTCACTTTTGAGCTCAAACGAAGCTACATCTTTCAAAAAGCTCACACGTTTCTCACTCTTAACTGAAAGGCATTGGATGTTAGAGGGCCTGTGGTTTGTATCAGTTTCAGAAGGAGAGTTGAACTAGATATGGTCCGTGTTTGTAGGAAACACAGTTCTTTTGTTCTGAGCACAGTCACATTTCCCACCTTATTAGAGACTCTAGAATGCGAGAGCATGCTTCTTGCTCTTAAGTAGAGTGTGTTTCATGGATGAGAACTGTGCTGTGTGTTAACCTTCAGAAACGGAGTTAAATGGCAGGCTCTGTGTCTTCCTACAAGCTAGACTTCGTTTCAGGTAAACGCAGTCACTTTTGAGCTCAAATGAAGCTACATCGTTCACGAAGCTCTCAAGTTTCTCACTCTTAATTGAAAGGCATTGGATGTTAGAGGGTCTATGGTTTGAATCAGTTTCAGAAGCAGAGTTGAACTAGATATGATCCGTGTGTGTAGGAAACACAGTTCTTTTGTTCTGAGCACACTCACGTTTCCAGCCTTATTAGACACTCTAGAAAGCAAGACCTTGCTTCTTGCTCTAAAGCAGAGTGTGTTTCATGCATGAGAACTGTGCTGTGTGTTTCCCTTCAGAAACGGAGTTAAATGGCAGGCTCTGTGTCCTCCTACAAGCAAGAATTCGTTTCAGATAAACGCAGTCACTTTTGAGCTCAAGGGAAGCTACATAGTTCACGAAGCTCACACGTTTCTCGCTCTTAAGTGAAAAGCATTGGATGTTAGAGGGCCTGTGGTTTGTATCAGTTTCAGAAGCAGAGTTGAACTAGATATGGTCCATGTGTGTAGGAAACACAGTTCTTTTGTTATGAGCACACTCATGTTTCCTGCCTCATTAGAGACCCTAGAAAGCAAGAGCTTGCTTCTTGCTCTAAAGCAGAGTGTGTTTCATGGAAGAGAACTGTGCTGTGTGTTTCCCTTCAGAAACGGAGTTAAATGGCAGGCTCTGTGTCGTCCTACAAGCAAGACGTAGTTTCAGGTAAACACAGTCACTTTTGAGCTCAAACGAAGCTACATCGTTCACGAAGCTCTCACGTTTCTCGCTCTTAACGGAAAGGCATTGGATGTTAGAGGGTCTATGGTTTGTATCAGTTTCAAAAGCAGAGTTGAACAAGATATGGTCCGTGTGTGTAGGAAACACAGTTCTTTTGTTCTGAGCACACACAAGTTTCCCGCCTTATTAGAGACTCTACAAATCAAGAGCTTGCTTCTTGCTCTAAAGCAGATTGTCTTTCATGGATGAGAACTGTGCTGTGTGTTTCCCTTCAGAAACGGAGTTAAATGGCAGGCTCTGTGTCCTCCTCCAAGCAAGAATTCGTTTCAGATAAACGCAGTCACTTTTGAGCTCAAGGGAAGCTACATAGTTCACGAAGCTCACACGTTTCTCGCTCTTAAGTGAAAAGCATTGGATGTTAGAGGGCCTGTGGTTTGTATCAGTTTCAGAAGCAGAGTTGAACTAGATATGGTCCATGTGTGTAGGAAACACAGTTCTTTTGTTATGAGCACACGCATGTTTCCTGCCTCATTAGAGACCCTATAAAGCAAGAGCTTGCTTCTTGCTCTAAAGCAGAGTGTCTTTCATGGATGAGAACTGTGCTGTGTGTTTCCCTTCAAAAACGGAGTTAAATGGCAGGCTCTGTGTCTTCCTACTAGCCAGACTTCGTTTCAGGTAAATGCAGTCATTTTTGAGCTCAAAAGAAGCTACATCGTTCACGAAGCTCACATGTTTCTCGCTCTTAAGTGAAAAGCATTGGCTGTTAGAGGGCCTGTGGTTTGTATCAGTTTCAGAAGCAGAGTTGAACTAGATATGGCCCGTGTGTGTAGGAAACACAGTTCTTTTGTTCTGAGCACACTCAAGTTTCCCGCCTTATTAGAGACCCTAGAAAGCAAGAGCTTGCTTCTTGCTCTAAAGCAGATTGTCTTTCATGGATGATAACTGTGCTGTGTGTTTCCCTTTAGAAACGGAGTTAAATGGCAGGCTCTGTGTCTTCCTACTAGCAAGACTTCGTTTCAGGTAAATGCAGTCATTTTTGAGCTCAAAGGAAGCTACATCGTTCACGAAGCTCACACGTTTCTCGCTCTTAAGTGAAAAGCATTGGATGTTAGAGGGCCTGTGGTTTATATCAGTTTCAGAATCAGAGTTGAACTATATGGTCCGAGTGTGTAGGAAACACAGTTCTTTTGTTCTGAGCACACTCACGTTTCCCGCCTTATTAGAGACTCTTGAAAGCAAGAGCTTGCTTCTTGCTCTAAAGCAGAGTGTGTTTCATGGAAGAGAACTGTGCTGTGTGTTTCCCTTCAGAAACGGAGTTAAATGGCAGGCTCTGTGTCGTCCTACAAGCAAGACATAGTTTCAGGTAAACGCAGTCACTTTTGAGCTCAAACGAAGCTACATCGTTCACGAAGCTCTCACGTTTCTCGCTCTTAACTGAAAGGCATTAGATGTTAGAGGGTCTATGGTTTGTATCAGTTTCAAAAGCAGAGTTGAACTAGATATGGTCCATGTGTGTAGGAGACACAGTTCTTTTGTTCTGAGCACACACAAGTTTCCCGCCTTATTAGAGACTCTACAAATCAAGAGCTTGCTTCTTGCTCTAAAGCAGATTGTCTTTCATGGATGAGAACTGTGCTGTTTGTTTCCCTTCAGAAACAGAGTTAAATGGCAGGCTCTGTGTCTTCCTACTAGTAAGACTTCGTTTCAGGTAAATGCAGTGATTTTTGAGCTCAAAGGAGGCTACATCGTTTACGAAGCTCACACGTTTCTCGCTCTTAAGTGAAAAGCATTGGATGTTAGAGGGCCTGTGGTTTGTATCAGTTTCAGAAGAAGAGTTGAACTAGATATGATCCCTGTGTGTAGGAAACACAGTTCTTTTGTTCTGAGCACACTCACGTTTCCCACCTTATTAGAGACTCTAGAAAGCAAGAGCTTGCTTCTTGCTCTAAAGCAGAGTGTCTTTCATGGATGAGAACTGTGCTGTGTGTTTCCCTTCAGTATTGGAGTTAAATGGCAGGCTCTGTGTCTTCCTACAAGCAAGACTTCGTTTCAGGTAAACGCACTCACTTTTGAGCTCAAACGAAGCTACATCTTTCACAAAGCTCACACGTTTCTCACTCTTAACTGAAAGGCATTGGATGTTAGAGGGCCTGTGGTTTATATCAGTTTCAGAATCAGAGTTGAACTATATGGTCCGAGTGTGTACGAAAGACAGTTCTTTTGTTCTGAGCACACTCACGTTTCCCGCCTTATTAGAGACTCTTGAAAGCAAGAGCTTGCTTCTTGCTCTAAAGCAGAGTGTGTTTCATGGAAGAGAACTGTGCTGTGTGTTTCCCTTTAGAAACGGAGTTAAATGGCAGGCTCTTTGTCTTCCTACTAGCCAGACTTCGTTTCAGGTAAATGCAGTCATTTTTGAGCTCAAAAGAAGCTACATCGTTCACGAAGCTCACATGTTTCTCGCTCTTAAGTGAAAAGCATTGGCTGTTAGAGGGCCTGTGGTTTGTATCAGTTTCAGAAGCAGAGTTGAACTAGATATGGTCCGTGTGTGTAGGAAACACAGTTCTTTTGTTCTGAGCACACTCAAGTTTCCCGCCATATTAGAGACCCTAGAACGCAAGAGCTTGCTTCTTACTCTAAAGCAGATTGTCTTTCATGGATGATAACTGTGCTGTGTGTTTCCCTTTAGAAACGGAGTTAAATGGCAGGCTCTGTGTCTTCCTACTAGCAAGACTTCGTTTCAGGTAAATGCAGTCATTTTTGAGCTCAAAGGAAGCTACATCGTTCACGAAGCTCACACGTTTCTCGCTCTTAAGTGAAAAGCACTGGATGTTAGAGGGCCTGTGGTTTATATCAGTTTCAGAATCAGAGTTGAACTATATGGTCCAAGTGTGTACGAAACACAGTTCTTTTGTTCTGAGCACACTCACGTTTCCCGCCTTATTAGAGACTCTTGAAAGCAAGAGCTTGCTTCTTGCTCTAAAGCAGAGTGTGTTTCATGTAAGAGAACTGTGCTGTGTGTTTCCCTTCAGAAACGGAATTAAATGGCAGGCTCTGTGTCGTCCTACAAGCAAGACGTAGTTTCAGGTAAACACAGTCACTTTTGAGCTCAAACGAAGCTACATCGTTCACGAAGCTCTCACGTTTCTCGCTCTTAACTGAAAGGCATTGGATGTTAGAGGGTCTATGGTTTGTATCAGTTTCAAAAGCAGAGTTGAACTAGATATGGTCCGTGTGTGTAGGAAACACAGTTCTTTTGTTCTGAGCACACTCACGTTTCCCACCTTATTAGAGACTCTAGAAGAGCTTGCTTCTTGCTCTAAAGCAGAGTGTCTTTCATGGATGAGAACTGTGCTGTGTGTTTCCCTTCAGAAACGGAGTTAAATGGCAGGCTCTGTGTCTTCCTACTAGCCAGACTTCGTTTCAGGTAAATGCAGTCATTTTTGAGCTCAAAAGAAGCTACATCGTTCACGAAGCTCACATGTTTCTCGCTCTTAAGTGAAAAGCATTGGCTGTTAGAGGGCCTGTGGTTTGTATCAGTTTCAGAAGCAGAGTTGAACTAGATATGGTCCGTGTGTGTAGGAAACACAGTTCTTTTGTTCTGAGCACACTCAAGTTTCCCGCCTTATTAGAGACCCTAGAAAGCAAGAGCTTGCTTCTTGCTCTAAAGCAGATTGTCTTTCATGGATGATAACTGTGCTGTGTGTTTCCCTTTAGAAACGGAGTTAAATGGCAGGCTCTGTGTCTTCCTACTAGCAAGACTTCGTTTCAGGTAAATGCAGTCATTTTTGAGCTCAAAGGAAGCTACATCGTTCACGAAGCTCACACGTTTCTCGCTCTTAAGTGAAAAGCATTGGATGTTAGAGGGCCTGTGGTTTATATCAGTTTCAGAATCAGAGTTGAACTATATGGTCCGAGTGTGTACGAAACACAGTTCTTTTGTTCTGAGCACACTCACGTTTCCCGCCTTATTAGAGACTCTTGAAAGCAAGAGCTTGCTTCTTGCTCTAAAGCAGAGTGTGTTTCATGGAAGAGAACTGTGCTGTGTGTTTCCCTTCAGAAACGGAGTTAAATGGCAGGCTCTGTGTCGTCCTACAATCAAGACGTAGTTTCAGGTAAACACAGTCACTTTTGAGCTCAAACGAAGCTACATCGTTCACGAAGCTCTCACGTTTCTCGCTGTTAACTGAAAGGCATTGGATGTTAGAGGGTCTATGGTTTGTATCAGTTTCAAAAGCAGAGTTGAACTAGATATGGTCCGTGTGTGTAGGAAACACAGTTCTTTTGTTCTGAGCACACACAAGTTTCCCGCCTTATTAGAGACTCTACAAATCAAGAGCTTGCTTCTTGCTCTAAAGCAGATTGTCTTTCATGGATGAGAACTGTGCTGTGTGTTTCCCTTCAGAAACGGAGTTAAATGGCAGGCTCTGTGTCCTCCTACAAGCAAGAATTCGTTTCAGATAAACGCAGTCACTTTTGAGCTCAAGGGAAGCTACATAGTTCACGAAGCTCACACGTTTCTCCCTCTTAAGTGATAAGCATTGGATGTTAGAGGGCCTGTGGTTTGTATCAGTTTCAGAGGCAGAGTTGAACTAGATATGGTCCATGTGTGTAGGAAACACAGTTCTTTTGTTATGAGCACACTCATGTTTCCTGCCTCATTAGAGACCCTAGAAAGCAAGAGCTTGCTTCTTGCTCTAAAGCAGAGTGTCTTTCATGGATGAGAACTGTGCTGTGTGTTTCCCTTCAGTATCGGAGTTAAATGGCAGGCTCTGTGTCTTCCTACAAGCAAGACTTCGTTTCAGGTAAACGCACTCAATTTTGAGCTCAAACGAAGCTACATCTTTCACAAAGCTCACACGTTTCTCGCTCTTAACTGAAAGGTATTGGATGTTAGAGGGCCTGTGGTTTGTATCAGTTTCAGAAGCAGAGTTGAACTAGATATGGTGTGTGTGTGTAGGAAACACAGGTCTTTTGTTCTGAGCACAGTCACGTTTCCCACCTTATTGGAGACTCTAGAATGCGAGAGCATGCCTCTTGCTCTAAAGCAGAGTGTGTTTCATGGATGAGAACTGTGCTGTTTGTTTCCCTTTAGAAACGGAGTTAAATGGCAGGCTCTGTGTCTTCCTACAAGCAAGACTTCGTTTCAGGTAAATGCAGTCATTTTTGAGCTCAAAGGAAGCTACATCGTTCACGAAGCTCACACGTTTCTCGCTCTTAAGTGAAAAGCATTGGATGTTAGAGGGCCTGTGGTTTATATCAGTTTCAGAATCAGAGTTGAACTATATGGTCCGAGTGTGTACGAAAGACAGTTCTTTTGTTCTGAGCACACTCACGTTTCCCGCCTTATTAGAGACACTTGAAAGCAAGAGCTTGCTTCTTGCTCTAAAGCAGAGTGTGTTTCATGGAAGAGAACTGTGCTGTGTGTTTCCCTTTAGAAACGGAGTTAAATGGCAGGCTCTGTGTCTTCCTACTAGCCAGACTTCGTTTCAGGTAAATGCAGTCATTTTTGAGCTCAAAAGAAGCTACATCGTTCACGAAGCTCACATGTTTCTCGCTCTTAAGTGAAAAGCATTGGCTGTTAGAGGGCCTGTGGTTTGTATCAGTTTCAGAAGCAGAGTTGAACTAGATATGGTCCGTGTGTGTCGGAAACACAGTTCTTTTGTTCTGAGCACACTCAAGTTTCCCGCCTTATTAGAGACCCTAGAACGCAAGAGCTTGCTTCTTACTCTAAAGCAGATTGTCTTTCATGGATGATAACTGTGCTGTGTGTTTCCCTTTAGAAACGGAGTTAAATGGCAGGCTCTGTGTCTTCCTACTAGCAAGACTTCGTTTCAGGTAAATGCAGTCATTTTTGAGCTCAAAGGAAGCTACATCGTTCACGAAGCTCACACGTTTCTCGCTCTTAAGTGAAAAGCACTGGATGTTAGAGGGCCTGTGGTTTATATCAGTTTCAGAATCAGAGTTGAACTATATGGTCCGAGTGTGTACGAAACACAGTTCTTTTGTTCTGAGCACACTCACGTTTCCCGCCTTATTAGAGACTCTTGAAAGCAAGAGCTTGCTTCTTGCTCTAAAGCAGAGTGTGTTTCATGTAAGAGAACTGTGCTGTGTGTTTCCCTTCAGAAACGGAATTAAATGGCAGGCTCTGTGTCGTCCTACAAGCAAGACGTAGTTTCAGGTAAACACAGTCACTTTTGACCTCAAACGAAGCTACATCGTTCACGAAGCTCTCACGTTTCTCGCTCTTAACTGAAAGGCATTGGATGTTAGAGGGTCTATGGTTTGTATCAGTTTCAAAAGCAGAGTTGAACTAGATATGGTCCGTGTGTGTAGGAAACACAGTTCTTTTGTTCTGAGCACACTCACGTTTCCCACCTTATTAGAGACTCTAGAATGCAAGAGCATGCTTCTTGCTCTAAAGCAGAGTGTCTTTCATGGATGAGAACTGTGCTGTCTGTTTCCCTTCAGAAACGGAGTTAAATGGCAGGCTCTGTGTCTTCCTACAAGCAAGACATAGTTTCAGGTAAACGCAGTCACTTTTGAGCTCAAACGTAGCTACATCGTTCACAACGCTCACACGTTTCTCGCTCTTAACAAAAGGCACTGGATGTTAGAGGGCCTGTGGTTTGTATCAGTTTCACAAGCAGAGTTGAACTAGATATGGTCCATCTGTGTAGGAAACACAATTCTTTTGTTCTGAGCACACTCAAGTTTCCCGCCTTATTAGAGACTCTAGAAAGCAAGAGCTTACTTCTTGCTCTAAAGCAGATTGTCTTTCATGGATGAGAACTGTGCTGTGTGTTTCCCTTCAGAAACGGAGTTAAATGGCAGGCTCTGTGTCTTCCTTCTGGCAAGACTTCGTTTCAGGTAAATGCAGTCATTTTTGAGCTCAAAGGAAGCTACATCGTTCACGAAGCTCACACGTTTCTCGCTCTTAAGTGAAAAGCATTGGATGTTAGAGGACCTGTGGTTTGTATCAGTTTCAGAAGAAGAGTTGAACTAGATATGGTCCCTGTGTGTAGGAAACACAGTTCTTTTGTTCTGAGCACACTCACGTTTCCCGCCTTATTAGAGAATCTAGAAAGCAAGAGCTTGCTTCTTGCTCTAAAGCAGAGTGTCTTTCATGGATGAGAACTGTGCTGTGTGTTTCCCTTAAGTATCGGAGTTAAATGACAGGCTCTGTGTCTTCCTAGAAGCAAGACTTCGTTTCAGGTAAACGCAGTCACTTTTGATCTCAAATGAAGTTACCTCTTTCACAAAGCTCACACGTTTCTCACTCTTAACTGAAAGGCATTGGATGTTAGAGGGCCTGTGGTTTGTATCAGTTTCAGAAGCGGAGTTGAACTAGATATGGTCCGTGTGTGTAGGAAACACAGTTCTTTTGTTCTGAGCACACTCAAGTTTCCCGCCTTATTAGAGACCCTAGAACGCAAGAGCTTGCTTCTTACTCTAAAGCAGATTGTCTTTCATGGATGAGAACTGTGCTGTGTGTTTCCCTTTAGAAACGGAGTTAAATGGCAGGCTCTGTGTCTTCCTACTAGCAAGACTTCGTTTCAGGTAAATGCAGTCATTTTTGAGCTCAAAGGAAGCTACATCGTTCACGAAGCTCACATGTTTCTCGCTCTTAAGTGAAAAGCATTGGCTGTTAGAGGGCCTGTGGTTTGTATCAGTTTCAGAAGCAGAGTTGAACTAGATATGGTCCGTGTGTGTAGGAAACACAGTTCTTTTGTTCTGAGCACACTCAAGTTTCCCGCCTTATTAGAGACCCTAGAAAGCAAGAGCTTGCTTCTTGCTCTAAAGCAGATTGTCTTTCATGGATGATAACTGTGCTGTGTGTTTCCCTTTAGAAACGGAGTTAAATGGCAGGCTCTGTGTCTTCCTACTAGCAAGACTTCGTTTCAGGTAAATGCAGTCATTTTTGAGCTCAAAGGAAGCTACATCGTTCACGAAGCTCACACGTTTCTCGCTCTTAAGTGAAAAGCATTGGATGTTAGAGGGCCTGTGGTTTATATCAGTTTCAGAATCAGAGTTGAACTATATGGTCCGAGTGTGTACGAAACACAGTTCTTTTGTTCTGAGCACACTCACGTTTCCCGCCTTATTAGAGACTCTGAAAGCAAGAGCTTGCTTCTTGCTCTAAAGCAGAGTGTGTTTCATGGAAGAGAACTGTGCTGTGTGTTTCCCTTCAGAAACGGAGTTAAATGGCAGGCTCTGTGTCGTCCTACAAGCAAGACGTAGTTTCAGGTAAACACAGTCACTTTTGAGCTCAAACGAAGCTACATCGTTCACGAAGCTCTCACGTTTCTCGCTCTTAACTGAAAGGCATTGGATGTTAGAGGGTCTATGGTTTGTATCAGTTTCAAAAGCAGAGTTGAACTAGATATGGTCCGTGTGTGCAGGAAACACAGTTCTTTTGTTCTGAGCACACACAAGTTTCCCGCCTTATTAGAGACTCTACAAATCAAGAGCTTGCTTCTTGCTCTAAAGCAGATTGTCTTTCATGGATGAGAACTGTGCTGTGTGTTTCCCTTCAGAAACGGAGTTAAATGGCAGGCTCTGTGTCCTCCTACAAGCAAGAATTCGTTTCAGATAAACGCAGTCACTTTTGAGCTCAAGGGAAGCTACATAGTTCACGAAGCTCACACGTTTCTCCCTCTTAAGTGAAAAGCATTGGATGTTAGAGGGCCTGTGGTTTGTATCAGTTTCAGAAGCAGAGTTGAACTAGATATGGTCCATGTGTGTAGGAAACACAGTTCTTTTGTTATGAGCACACTCACGTTTCCCGCCTTATTAGAGACTCTTGAAAGCAAGAGCTTGCTTCTTGCTCTAAAGCAGAGTGTGTTTCATGGAAGAGAACTGTGCTGTGTGTTTCCCTTCAGAAACGGAGTTAAATGGCAGGCTCTGTGTCGTCCTACAAGCAAGACATAGTTTCAGGTAAACACAGTCACTTTTGAGCTCAAACGAAGCTACATCGTTCACGAAGCTCTCACGTTTCTCGCTCTTAACTGAAAGGCATTAGATGTTAGAGGGTCTATGGTTTGTATCAGTTTCAAAAGCAGAGTTGAACTAGATATGGTCCATGTGTGTAGGAGACACAGTTCTTTTGTTCTGAGCACACACAAGTTTCCCGCCTTATTAGAGACTCTACAAATCAAGAGCTTGCTTCTTGCTCTAAAGCAGATTGTCTTTCATGGATGAGAACTGTGCTGTTTGTTTCCCTTCAGAAACAGAGTTAAATGGCAGGCTCTGTGTCTTCCTACTAGTAAGACTTCGTTTCAGGTAAATGCAGTGATTTTTGAGCTCAAAGGAGGCTACATCGTTTACGAAGCTCACACGTTTCTCGCTCTTAAGTGAAAAGCATTGGATGTTAGAGGGCCTGTGGTTTGTATCAGTTTCAGAAGAAGAGTTGAACTAGATATGATCCCTGTGTGTAGGAAACACAGTTCTTTTGTTCTGAGCACACTCACGTTTCCCACCTTATTAGAGACTCTAGAAAGCAAGAGCTTGCTTCTTGCTCTAAAGCAGAGTGTCTTTCATGGATGAGAACTGTGCTGTGTGTTTCCCTTCAGTATTGGAGTTAAATGGCAGGCTCTGTGTCTTCCTACAAGCAAGACTTCGTTTCAGGTAAACGCACTCACTTTTGAGCTCAAACGAAGCTACATCTTTCACAAAGCTCACACGTTTCTCACTCTTAACTGAAAGGCATTGGATGTTAGAGGGCCTGTGGTTTATATCAGTTTCAGAATCAGAGTTGAACTATATGGTCCGAGTGTGTACGAAAGACAGTTCTTTTGTTCTGAGCACACTCACGTTTCCCGCCTTATTAGAGACTCTTGAAAGCAAGAGCTTGCTTCTTGCTCTAAAGCAGAGTGTGTTTCATGGAAGAGAACTGTGCTGTGTGTTTCCCTTTAGAAACGGAGTTAAATGGCAGGCTCTGTGTCTTCCTACTAGCCAGACTTCGTTTCAGGTAAATGCAGTCATTTTTGAGCTCAAAAGAAGCTACATCGTTCACGAAGCTCACATGTTTCTCGCTCTTAAGTGAAAAGCATTGGCTGTTAGAGGGCCTGTGGTTTGTATCAGTTTCAGAAGCAGAGTTGAACTAGACATGGTCCGTGTGTGTAGGAAACACAGTTCTTTTGTTCTGAGCACACTCAAGTTTCCCGCCATATTAGAGACCCTAGAACGCAAGAGCTTGCTTCTTACTCTAAAGCAGATTGTCTTTCATGGATGATAACTGTGCTGTGTGTTTCCCTTTAGAAACGGAGTTAAATGGCAGGCTCTGTGTCTTCCTACTAGCAAGACTTCGTTTCAGGTAAATGCAGTCATTTTTGAGCTCAAAGGAAGCTACATCGTTCACGAAGCTCACACGTTTCTCGCTCTTAAGTGAAAAGCACTGGATGTTAGAGGGCCTGTGGTTTATATCAGTTTCAGAATCAGAGTTGAACTATATGGTCCAAGTGTGTACGAAACACAGTTCTTTTGTTCTGAGCACACTCACGTTTCCCGCCTTATTAGAGACTCTTGAAAGCAAGAGCTTGCTTCTTGCTCTAAAGCAGAGTGTGTTTCATGTAAGAGAACTGTGCTGTGTGTTTCCCTTCAGAAACGGAATTAAATGGCAGGCTCTGTGTCGTCCTACAAGCAAGACGTAGTTTCAGGTAAACACAGTCACTTTTGAGCTCAAACGAAGCTACATCGTTCACGAAGCTCTCACGTTTCTCGCTCTTAACTGAAAGGCATTGGATGTTAGAGGGTCTATGGTTTGTATCAGTTTCAAAAGCAGAGTTGAACTAGATATGGTCCGTGTGTGTAGGAAACACAGTTCTTTTGTTCTGAGCACACTCACGTTTCCCACCTTATTAGAGACTCTAGAAGAGCTTGCTTCTTGCTCTAAAGCAGAGTGTCTTTCATGGATGAGAACTGTGCTGTGTGTTTCCCTTCAGAAACGGAGTTAAATGGCAGGCTCTGTGTCTTCCTACTAGCCAGACTTCGTTTCAGGTAAATGCAGTCATTTTTGAGCTCAAAAGAAGCTACATCGTTCACGAAGCTCACATGTTTCTCGCTCTTAAGTGAAAAGCATTGGCTGTTAGAGGGCCTGTGGTTTGTATCAGTTTCAGAAGCAGAGTTGAACTAGATATGGTCCGTGTGTGTCGGAAACACAGTTCTTTTGTTCTGAGCACACTCAAGTTTCCCGCCTTATTAGAGACCCTAGAACGCAAGAGCTTGCTTCTTACTCTAAAGCAGATTGTCTTTCATGGATGATAACTGTGCTGTGTGTTTCCCTTTAGAAACGGAGTTAAATGGCAGGCTCTGTGTCTTCCTACTAGCAAGACTTCGTTTCAGGTAAATGCAGTCATTTTTGAGCTCAAAGGAAGCTACATCGTTCACGAAGCTCACACGTTTCTCGCTCTTAAGTGAAAAGCACTGGATGTTAGAGGGCCTGTGGTTTATATCAGTTTCAGAATCAGTGTTGAACTATATGGTCCGAGTGTGTACGAAACACAGTTCTTTTGTTCTGAGCACACTCACGTTTCCCGCCTTATTAGAGACTCTTGAAAGCAAGAGCTTGCTTCTTGCTCTAAAGCAGAGTGTGTTTCATGTAAGAGAACTGTGCTGTGTGTTTCCCTTCAGAAACGGAATTAAATGGCAGGCTCTGTGTCGTCCTACAAGCAAGACGTAGTTTCAGGTAAACACAGTCACTTTTGACCTCAAACGAAGCTACATCGTTCACGAAGCTCTCACGTTTCTCGCTCTTAACTGAAAGTCATTGGATGTTAGAGGGTCTATGGTTTGTATCAGTTTCAAAAGCAGAGTTGAACTAGATATGGTCCGTGTGTGTAGGAAACACAGTTCTTTTGTTCTGAGCACACTCACGTTTCCCACCTTATTAGAGACTCTAGAATGCAAGAGCATGCTTCTTGCTCTAAAGCAGAGTGTCTTTCATGGATGAGAACTGTGCTGTCTGTTTCCCTTCAGAAACGGAGTTAAATGGCAGGCTCTGTGTCTTCCTACAAGCAAGACATAGTTTCAGGTAAACGCAGTCACTTTTGAGCTCAAACGTAGCTACATCGTTCACAACGCTCACACGTTTCTCGCTCTTAACAAAAGGCACTGGATGTTAGAGGGCCTGTGGTTTGTATCAGTTTCACAAGCAGAGTTGAACTAGATATGGTCCATCTGTGTAGGAAACACAATTCTTTTGTTCTGAGCACACTCAAGTTTCCCGCCTTATTAGAGACTCTAGAAAGCAAGAGCTTACTTCTTGCTCTAAAGCAGATTGTCTTTCATGGATGAGAACTGTGCTGTGTGTTTCCCTTCAGAAACGGAGTTAAATGGCAGGCTCTGTGTCTTCCTTCTGGCAAGACTTCGTTTCAGGTAAATGCAGTCATTTTTGAGCTCAAAGGAAGCTACATCGTTCACGAAGCTCACACGTTTCTCGCTCTTAAGTGAAAAGCATTGGATGTTAGAGGACCTGTGGTTTGTATCAGTTTCAGAAGAAGAGTTGAACTAGATATGGTCCCTGTGTGTAGGAAACACAGTTCTTTTGTTCTGAGCACACTCACGTTTCCCGCCTTATTAGAGAATCTAGAAAGCAAGAGCTTGCTTCTTGCTCTAAAGCAGAGTGTCTTTCATGGATGAGAACTGTGCTGTGTGTTTCCCTTAAGTATCGGAGTTAAATGACAGGCTCTGTGTCTTCCTAGAAGCAAGACTTCGTTTCAGGTAAACGCAGTCACTTTTGATCTCAAATGAAGTTACCTCTTTCACAAAGCTCACACGTTTCTCACTCTTAACTGAAAGGCATTGGATGTTAGAGGGCCTGTGGTTTGTATCAGTTTCAGAAGCAGAGTTGAACTAGATATGGTCCGTGTGTGTAGGAAACACAGTTCTTTTGTTCTGAGCACACTCAAGTTTCCCGCCTTATTAGAGACCCTAGAACGCAAGAGCTTGCTTCTTACTCTAAAGCAGATTGTCTTTCATGGATGAGAACTGTGCTGTGTGTTTCCCTTTAGAAACGGAGTTAAATGGCAGGCTCTGTGTCTTCCTACTAGCAAGACTTCGTTTCAGGTAAATGCAGTCATTTTTGAGCTCAAAGGAAGCTACATCGTTCACGAAGCTCACATGTTTCTCGCTCTTAAGTGAAAAGCATTGGCTGTTAGAGGGCCTGTGGTTTGTATCAGTTTCAGAAGCAGAGTTGAACTAGATATGGTCCGTGTGTGTAGGAAACACAGTTCTTTTGTTCTGAGCACACTCAAGTTTCCCGCCTTATTAGAGACCCTAGAAAGCAAGAGCTTGCTTCTTGCTCTAAAGCAGATTGTCTTTCATGGATGATAACTGTGCTGTGTGTTTCCCTTTAGAAACGGAGTTAAATGGCAGGCTCTGTGTCTTCCTACTAGCAAGACTTCGTTTCAGGTAAATGCAGTCATTTTTGAGCTCAAAGGAAGCTACATCGTTCACGAAGCTCACACGTTTCTCGCTCTTAAGTGAAAAGCATTGGATGTTAGAGGGCCTGTGGTTTATATCAGTTTCAGAATCAGAGTTGAACTATATGGTCCGAGTGTGTACGAAACACAGTTCTTTTGTTCTGAGCACACTCACGTTTCCCGCCTTATTAGAGACTCTGAAAGCAAGACCTTGCTTCTTGCTCTAAAGCAGAGTGTGTTTCATGGAAGAGAACTGTGCTGTGTGTTTCCCTTCAGAAACGGAGTTAAATGGCAGGCTCTGTGTCGTCCTACAAGCAAGACGTAGTTTCAGGTAAACACAGTCACTTTTGAGCTCAAACGAAGCTACATCGTTCACGAAGCTCTCACGTTTCTCGCTCTTAACTGAAAGGCATTGGATGTTAGAGGGTCTATGGTTTGTATCAGTTTCAAAAGCAGAGTTGAACTAGATATGGTCCGTGTGTGCAGGAAACACAGTTCTTTTGTTCTGAGCACACACAAGTTTCCCGCCTTATTAGAGACTCTACAAATCAAGAGCTTGCTTCTTGCTCTAAAGCAGATTGTCTTTCATGGATGAGAACTGTGCTGTGTGTTTCCCTTCAGAAACGGAGTTAAATGGCAGGCTCTGTGTCCTCCTACAAGCAAGAATTCGTTTCAGATAAACGCAGTCACTTTTGAGCTCAAGGGAAGCTACATAGTTCACGAAGCTCACACGTTTCTCCCTCTTAAGTGAAAAGCATTGGATGTTAGAGGGCCTGTGGTTTGTATCAGTTTCAGAAGCAGAGTTGAACTAGATATGGTCCATGTGTGTAGGAAACACAGTTCTTTTGTTATGAGCACACTCATGTTTCCTGCCTCATTAGAGACCCTAGAAAGCAAGAGCTTGCTTCTTGCTCTAAAGCAGAGTGTCTTTCATGGATGAGAACTGTGCTGTGTGTTTCCCTTCAGTATCGGAGTTAAATGGCAGGCTCTGTGTCTTCCTACAAGCAAGACTTCGTTTCAGGTAAACGCACTCACTTTTGAGCTCAAACGAAGCTACATCTTTCACAAAGCTCACACGTTTCTCACTCTTTACTGAAAGGTATTGGATGTTAGAGGGCCTGTGGTTTGTATCAGTTTCAGAAGCAGAGTTGAACTAGATATGGTGTGTGTGTGTAGGAAACACAGGTCTTTTGTTCTGAGCACAGTCACGTTTCCCACCTTATTGGAGACTCTAGAATGCGAGAGCATGACTCTTGCTCTAAAGCAGAGTGTGTTTCATGGATGAGAACTGTGCTGTTTGTTTCCCTTTAGAAACGGAGTTAAATGGCAGGCTCTGTGTCTTCCTACTAGCAAGACTTCGTTTCAGGTAAATGCAGTCATTTTTGAGCTCAAAGGAAGCTACATCGTTCACGAAGCTCACACGTTTCTCGCTCTTAAGTGAAAAGCATTGGATGTTAGAGGGCCTGTGGTTTATATCAGTTTCAGAATCAGAGTTGAACTATATGGTCCGAGTGTGTACTAAAGACAGTTCTTTTGTTCTGAGCACACTCACGTTTCCCGCCTTATTAGAGACACTTGAAAGCAAGAGCTTGCTTCTTGCTCTAAAGCAGAGTGTGTTTCATGGAAGAGAACTGTGCTGTGTGTTTCCCTTTAGAAACGGAGTTAAATGGCAGGCTCTGTGTCTTCCTACTAGCCAGACTTCGTTTCAGGTAAATGCAGTCATTTTTGAGCTCAAAAGAAGCTACATCGTTCACGAAGCTCACATGTTTCTCGCTCTTAAGTGAAAAGCATTGGCTGTTAGAGGGCCTGTGGTTTGTATCAGTTTCAGAAGCAGAGTTGAACTAGATATGGTCCGTGTGTGTCGGAAACACAGTTCTTTTGTTCTGAGCACACTCAAGTTTCCCGCCTTATTAGAGACCCTAGAACGCAAGAGCTTGCTTCTTACTCTAAAGCAGATTGTCTTTCATGGATGATAACTGTGCTGTGTGTTTCCCTTTAGAAACGGAGTTAAATGGCAGGCTCTGTGTCTTCCTACTAGCAAGACTTCGTTTCAGGTAAATGCAGTCATTTTTGAGCTCAAAGGAAACTACATCGTTCACGAAGCTCACACGTTTCTCGCTCTTAAGTGAAAAGCACTGGATGTTAGAGGGCCTGTGGTTTATATCAGTTTCAGAATCAGAGTTGAACTATATGGTCCGAGTGTGTACAAAACACAGTTCCTTTGTTCTGAGCACACTCACGTTTCCCGCCTTATTAGAGACTCTTGAAAGCAAGAGCTTGCTTCTTGCTCTAAAGCAGAGTGTGTTTCATGTAAGAGAACTGTGCTGTGTGTTTCCCTTCAGAAACGGAATTAAATGGCAGGCTCTGTGTCGTCCTACAAGCAAGACGTAGTTTCAGGTAAACACAGTCACTTTTGACCTCAAACGAAGCTACATCGTTCACGAAGCTCTCACGTTTCTCGCTCTTAACTGAAAGGCATTGGATGTTAGAGGGTCTATGGTTTGTATCAGTTTCAAAAGCAGAGTTGAACTAGATATGGTCCGTGTGTGTAGGAAACACAGTTCTTTTGTTCTGAGCACACTCACGTTTCCCACCTTATTAGAGACTCTAGAATGCAAGAGCATGCTTCTTGCTCTAAAGCAGAGTGTCTTTCATGGATGAGAACTGTGCTGTGTGTTTCCCTTCAGAAACGGAGTTAAATGGCAGGCTCTGTGTCTTCCTACAAGCAAGACATAGTTTCAGGTAAACGCAGTCACTTTTGAGCTCAAACGTAGCTACATCGTTCACAACGCTCACACGTTTCTCGCTCTTAACAAAAGGCACTGGATGTTAGAGGGCCTGTGGTTTGTATCAGTTTCACAAGCAGAGTTGAACTAGATATGGTCCATCTGTGTAGGAAACACAATTCTTTTGTTCTGAGCACACTCAAGTTTCCCGCCTTATTAGAGACTCTAGAAAGCAAGAGCTTACTTCTTGCTCTAAAGCAGATTGTCTTTCATGGATGAGAACTGTGCTGTGTGTTTCCCTTCAGAAACGGAGTTAAATGGCAGGCTCTGTGTCTTCCTTCTGGCAAGACTTCGTTTCAGGTAAATGCAGTCATTTTTGAGCTCAAAGGAAGCTACATCGTTCACGAAGCTCACACGTTTCTCGCTCTTAAGTGAAAAGCATTGGATGTTAGAGGACCTGTGGTTTGTATCAGTTTCAGAAGAAGAGTTGAACTAGATATGGTCCCTGTGTGTAGGAAACACAGTTCTTTTGTTCTGAGCACACTCACGTTTCCCGCCTTATTAGAGAATCTAGAAAGCAAGAGCTTGCTTCTTGCTCTAAAGCAGAGTGTCTTTCATGGATGAGAACTGTGCTGTGTGTTTCCCTTAAGTATCGGAGTTAAATGACAGGCTCTGTGTCTTCCTAGAAGCAAGACTTCGTTTCAGGTAAACGCAGTCACTTTTGATCTCAAATGAAGTTACATCTTTCACAAAGCTCACACGTTTCTCACTCTTAACTGAAAGGCATTGGATGTTAGAGGGCCTGTGGTTTGTATCAGTTTCAGAAGCAGAGTTGAACTAGATATGGTCCGTGTGTGTAGGAAACACAGTTCTTTTGTTCTGAGCACACTCAAGTTTCCCGCCTTATTAGAGACCCTAGAACGCAAGAGCTTGCTTCTTACTCTAAAGCAGATTGTCTTTCATGGATGAGAACTGTGCTGTGTGTTTCCCTTTAGAAACGGAGTTAAATGGCAGGCTCTGTGTCTTCCTACTAGCAAGACTTCGTTTCAGGTAAATGCAGTCATTTTTGAGCTCAAAGGAAGCTACATCGTTCACGAAGCTCACACGTTTCTCGCTCTTAAGTGAAAAGCACTGGATGTTAGAGGGCCTGTGGTTTATATCAGTTTCAGAATCAGTGTTGAACTATATGGTCCGAGTGTGTACGAAACACAGTTCTTTTGTTCTGAGCACACTCACGTTTCCCGCCTTATTAGAGACTCTTGAAAGCAAGAGCTTGCTTCTTGCTCTAAAGCAGAGTGTGTTTCATGTAAGAGAACTGTGCTGTGTGTTTCCCTTCAGAAACGGAATTAAATGGCAGGCTCTGTGTCGTCCTACAAGCAAGACGTAGTTTCAGGTAAACACAGTCACTTTTGACCTCAAACGAAGCTACATCGTTCACGAAGCTCTCACGTTTCTCGCTCTTAACTGAAAGGCATTGGATGTTAGAGGGTCTATGGTTTGTATCAGTTTCAAAAGCAGAGTTGAACTAGATATGGTCCGTGTGTGTAGGAAACACAGTTCTTTTGTTCTGAGCACACTCACGTTTCCCACCTTATTAGAGACTCTAGAATGCAAGAGCATGCTTCTTGCTCTAAAGCAGAGTGTCTTTCATGGATGAGAACTGTGCTGTCTGTTTCCCTTCAGAAACGGAGTTAAATGGCAGGCTCTGTGTCTTCCTACAAGCAAGACATAGTTTCAGGTAAACGCAGTCACTTTTGAGCTCAAACGTAGCTACATCGTTCACAACGCTCACACATTTCTCGCTCTTAACAAAAGGCACTGGATGTTAGAGGGCCTGTGGTTTGTATCAGTTTCACAAGCAGAGTTGAACTAGATATGGTCCATCTGTGTAGGAAACACAATTCTTTTGTTCTGAGCACACTCAAGTTTCCCGCCTTATTAGAGACTCTAGAAAGCAAGAGCTTACTTCTTGCTCTAAAGCAGATTGTCTTTCATGGATGAGAACTGTGCTGTGTGTTTCCCTTCAGAAACGGAGTTAAATGGCAGGCTCTGTGTCTTCCTTCTGGCAAGACTTCGTTTCAGGTAAATGCAGTCATTTTTGAGCTCAAAGGAAGCTACATCGTTCACGAAGCTCACACGTTTCTCGCTCTTAAGTGAAAAGCATTGGATGTTAGAGGACCTGTGGTTTGTATCAGTTTCAGAAGAAGAGTTGAACTAGATATGGTCCCTGTGTGTAGGAAACACAGTTCTTTTGTTCTGAGCACACTCACGTTTCCCGCCTTATTAGAGAATCTAGAAAGCAAGAGCTTGCTTCTTGCTCTAAAGCAGAGTGTCTTTCATGGATGAGAACTGTGCTGTGTGTTTCCCTTAAGTATCGGAGTTAAATGACAGGCTCTGTGTCTTCCTAGAAGCAAGACTTCGTTTCAGGTAAACGCAGTCACTTTTGATCTCAAATGAAGTTACCTCTTTCACAAAGCTCACACGTTTCTCACTCTTAACTGAAAGGCATTGGATGTTAGAGGGCCTGTGGTTTGTATCAGTTTCAGAAGCAGAGTTGAACTAGATATGGTCCGTGTGTGTAGGAAACACAGTTCTTTTGTTCTGAGCACACTCAAGTTTCCCGCCTTATTAGAGACCCTAGAACGCAAGAGCTTGCTTCTTACTCTAAAGCAGATTGTCTTTCATGGATGAGAACTGTGCTGTGTGTTTCCCTTTAGAAACGGAGTTAAATGGCAGGCTCTGTGTCTTCCTACTAGCAAGACTTCGTTTCAGGTAAATGCAGTCATTTTTGAGCTCAAAGGAAGCTACATCGTTCACGAAGCTCACATGTTTCTCGCTCTTAAGTGAAAAGCATTGGCTGTTAGAGGGCCTGTGGTTTGTATCAGTTTCAGAAGCAGAGTTGAACTAGATATGGTCCGTGTGTGTAGGAAACACAGTTCTTTTGTTCTGAGCACACTCAAGTTTCCCGCCTTATTAGAGACCCTAGAAAGCAAGAGCTTGCTTCTTGCTCTAAAGCAGATTGTCTTTCATGGATGATAACTGTGCTGTGTGTTTCCCTTTAGAAACGGAGTTAAATGGCAGGCTCTGTGTCTTCCTACTAGCAAGACTTCGTTTCAGGTAAATGCAGTCATTTTTGAGCTCAAAGGAAGCTACATCGTTCACGAAGCTCACACGTTTCTCGCTCTTAAGTGAAAAGCATTGGATGTTAGAGGGCCTGTGGTTTATATCAGTTTCAGAATCAGAGTTGAACTATATGGTCCGAGTGTGTACGAAACACAGTTCTTTTGTTCTGAGCACACTCACGTTTCCCGCCTTATTAGAGACTCTGAAAGCAAGAGCTTGCTTCTTGCTCTAAAGCAGAGTGTGTTTCATGGAAGAGAACTGTGCTGTGTGTTTCCCTTCAGAAACGGAGTTAAATGGCAGGCTCTGTGTCGTCCTACAAGCAAGACGTAGTTTCAGGTAAACACAGTCACTTTTGAGCTCAAACGAAGCTACATCGTTCACGAAGCTCTCTCGTTTCTCGCTCTTAACTGAAAGGCATTGGATGTTAGAGGGTCTATGGTTTGTATCAGTTTCAAAAGCAGAGTTGAACTAGATATGGTCCGTGTGTGCAGGAAACACAGTTCTTTTGTTCTGAGCACACACAAGTTTCCCGCCTTATTAGAGACTCTACAAATCAAGAGCTTGCTTCTTGCTCTAAAGCAGATTGTCTTTCATGGATGAGAACTGTGCTGTGTGTTTCCCTTCAGAAACGGAGTTAAATGGCAGGCTCTGTGTCCTCCTACAAGCAAGAATTCGTTTCAGATAAACGCAGTCACTTTTGAGCTCAAGGGAAGCTACATAGTTCACGAAGCTCACACGTTTCTCCCTCTTAAGTGAAAAGCATTGGATGTTAGAGGGCCTGTGGTTTGTATCAGTTTCAGAAGCAGAGTTGAACTAGATATGGTCCATGTGTGTAGGAAACACAGTTCTTTTGTTATGAGCACACTCATGTTTCCTGCCTCATTAGAGACCCTAGAAAGCAAGAGCTTGCTTCTTGCTCTAAAGCAGAGTGTCTTTCATGGATGAGAACTGTGCTGTGTGTTTCCCTTCAGTATCGGAGTTAAATGGCAGGCTCTGTGTCTTCCTACAAGCAAGACTTCGTTTCAGGTAAACGCACTCACTTTTGAGCTCAAACGAAGCTACATCTTTCACAAAGCTCACACGTTTCTCACTCTTTACTGAAAGGTATTGGATGTTAGAGGGCCTGTGGTTTGTATCAGTTTCAGAAGCAGAGTTGAACTAGATATGGTGTGTGTGTGTAGGAAACACAGGTCTTTTGTTCTGAGCACAGTCACGTTTCCCACCTTATTGGAGACTCTAGAATGCGAGAGCATGCCTCTTGCTCTAAAGCAGAGTGTGTTTCATGGATGAGAACTGTGCTGTTTGTTTCCCTTTAGAAACGGAGTTAAATGGCAGGCTCTGTGTCTTCCTACTAGCAAGACTTCGTTTCAGGTAAATGCAGTCATTTTTGAGCTCAAAGGAAGCTACATCGTTCACGAAGCTCACACGTTTCTCGCTCTTAAGTGAAAAGCATTGGATGTTAGAGGGCCTGTGGTTTATATCAGTTTCAGAATCAGAGTTGAACTATATGGTCCGAGTGTGTACTAAAGACAGTTCTTTTGTTCTGAGCACACTCACGTTTCCCGCCTTATTAGAGACACTTGAAAGCAAGAGCTTGCTTCTTGCTCTAAAGCAGAGTGTGTTTCATGGAAGAGAACTGTGCTGTGTGTTTCCCTTTAGAAACGGAGTTAAATGGCAGGCTCTGTGTCTTCCTACTAGCCAGACTTCGTTTCAGGTAAATGCAGTCATTTTTGAGCTCAAAAGAAGCTACATCGTTCACGAAGCTCACATGTTTCTCGCTCTTAAGTGAAAAGCATTGGCTGTTAGAGGGCCTGTGGTTTGTATCAGTTTCAGAAGCAGAGTTGAACTAGATATGGTCCGTGTGTGTCGGAAACACAGTTCTTTTGTTCTGAGCACACTCAAGTTTCCCGCCTTATTAGAGACCCTAGAACGCAAGAGCTTGCTTCTTACTCTAAAGCAGATTGTCTTTCATGGATGATAACTGTGCTGTGTGTTTCCCTTTAGAAACGGAGTTAAATGGCAGGCTCTGTGTCTTCCTACTAGCAAGACTTCGTTTCAGGTAAATGCAGTCATTTTTGAGCTCAAAGGAAACTACATCGTTCACGAAGCTCACACGTTTCTCGCTCTTAAGTGAAAAGCACTGGATGTTAGAGGGCCTGTGGTTTATATCAGTTTCAGAATCAGAGTTGAACTATATGGTCCGAGTGTGTACAAAACACAGTTCCTTTGTTCTGAGCACACTCACGTTTCCCGCCTTATTAGAGACTCTTGAAAGCAAGAGCTTGCTTCTTGCTCTAAAGCAGAGTGTGTTTCATGTAAGAGAACTGTGCTGTGTGTTTCCCTTCAGAAACGGAATTAAATGGCAGGCTCTGTGTCGTCCTACAAGCAAGACGTAGTTTCAGGTAAACACAGTCACTTTTGACCTCAAACGAAGCTACATCGTTCACGAAGCTCTCACGTTTCTCGCTCTTAACTGAAAGGCATTGGATGTTAGAGGGTCTATGGTTTGTATCAGTTTCAAAAGCAGAGTTGAACTAGATATGGTCCGTGTGTGTAGGAAACACAGTTCTTTTGTTCTGAGCACACTCACGTTTCCCACCTTATTAGAGACTCTAGAATGCAAGAGCATGCTTCTTGCTCTAAAGCAGAGTGTCTTTCATGGATGAGAACTGTGCTGTGTGTTTCCCTTCAGAAACGGAGTTAAATGGCAGGCTCTGTGTCTTCCTACAAGCAAGACATAGTTTCAGGTAAACGCAGTCACTTTTGAGCTCAAACGTAGCTACATCGTTCACAACGCTCACACGTTTCTCGCTCTTAACAAAAGGCACTGGATGTTAGAGGGCCTGTGGTTTGTATCAGTTTCACAAGCAGAGTTGAACTAGATATGGTCCATCTGTGTAGGAAACACAATTCTTTTGTTCTGAGCACACTCAAGTTTCCCGCCTTATTAGAGACTCTAGAAAGCAAGAGCTTACTTCTTGCTCTAAAGCAGATTGTCTTTCATGGATGAGAACTGTGCTGTGTGTTTCCCTTCAGAAACGGAGTTAAATGGCAGGCTCTGTGTCTTCCTTCTGGCAAGACTTCGTTTCAGGTAAATGCAGTCATTTTTGAGCTCAAAGGAAGCTACATCGTTCACGAAGCTCACACGTTTCTCGCTCTTAAGTGAAAAGCATTGGATGTTAGAGGACCTGTGGTTTGTATCAGTTTCAGAAGAAGAGTTGAACTAGATATGGTCCCTGTGTGTAGGAAACACAGTTCTTTTGTTCTGAGCACACTCACGTTTCCCGCCTTATTAGAGAATCTAGAAAGCAAGAGCTTGCTTCTTGCTCTAAAGCAGAGTGTCTTTCATGGATGAGAACTGTGCTGTGTGTTTCCCTTAAGTATCGGAGTTAAATGACAGGCTCTGTGTCTTCCTAGAAGCAAGACTTCGTTTCAGGTAAACGCAGTCACTTTTGATCTCAAATGAAGTTACATCTTTCACAAAGCTCACACGTTTCTCACTCTTAACTGAAAGGCATTGGATGTTAGAGGGCCTGTGGTTTGTATCAGTTTCAGAAGCAGAGTTGAACTAGATATGGTCCGTGTGTGTAGGAAACACAGTTCTTTTGTTCTGAGCACACTCAAGTTTCCCGCCTTATTAGAGACCCTAGAACGCAAGAGCTTGCTTCTTACTCTAAAGCAGATTGTCTTTCATGGATGAGAACTGTGCTGTGTGTTTCCCTTTAGAAACGGAGTTAAATGGCAGGCTCTGTGTCTTCCTACTAGCAAGACTTCGTTTCAGGTAAATGCAGTCATTTTTGAGCTCAAAGGAAGCTACATCGTTCACGAAGCTCACACGTTTCTCGCTCTTAAGTGAAAAGCACTGGATGTTAGAGGGCCTGTGGTTTATATCAGTTTCAGAATCAGAGTTGAACTATATGGTCCGAGTGTGTACGAAACACAGTTCTTTTGTTCTGAGCACACTCACGTTTCCCGCCTTATTAGAGACTCTTGAAAGCAAGAGCTTGCTTCTTGCTCTAAAGCAGAGTGTGTTTCATGTAAGAGAACTGTGCTGTGTGTTTCCCTTCAGAAACAGAATTAAATGGCAGGCTCTGTGTCGTCCTACAAGCAAGACGTAGTTTCAGGTAAACACAGTCACTTTTGACCTCAAACGAAGCTACATCGTTCACGAAGCTCTCACGTTTCTCGCTCTTAACTGAAAGGCATTGGATGTTAGAGGGTCTATGGTTTGTATCAGTTTCAAAAGCAGAGTTGAACTAGATATGGTCCGTGTGTGTAGGAAACACACTTCTTTTGTTCTGAGCACACTCACGTTTCCCACCTTATTAGAGACTCTAGAATGCAAGAGCATGCTTCTTGCTCTAAAGCAGAGTGTCTTTCATGGATGAGAACTGTGCTGTGTGTTTCCCTTCAGAAACGGAGTTAAATGGCAGGCTCTGTGTCTTCCTACAAGCAAGACATAGTTTCAGGTAAACGCAGTCACTTTTGAGCTCAAACGTAGCTACATCGTTCACAACGCTCACACGTTTCTCGCTCTTAACAAAAGGCACTGGATGTTAGAGGGCCTGTGGTTTGTATCAGTTTCACAAGCAGAGTTGAACTAGATATGGTCCATCTGTGTAGGAAACACAATTCTTTTGTTCTGAGCACACTCAAGTTTCCCGCCTTATTAGAGACTCTAGAAAGCAAGAGCTTACTTCTTGCTCTAAAGCAGATTGTCTTTCATGGATGAGAACTGTGCTGTGTGTTTCCCTTCAGAAACGGAGTTAAATGGCAGGCTCTGTGTCTTCCTTCTGGCAAGACTTCGTTTCAGGTAAATGCAGTCATTTTTGAGCTCAAAGGAAGCTACATCGTTCACGAAGCTCACACGTTTCTCGCTCTTAAGTGAAAAGCATTGGATGTTAGAGGACCTGTGGTTTGTATCAGTTTCAGAAGAAGAGTTGAACTAGATATGGTCCCTGTGTGTAGGAAACACAGTTCTTTTGTTCTGAGCACACTCACGTTTCCCGCCTTATTAGAGAATCTAGAAAGCAAGAGCTTGCTTCTTGCTCTAAAGCAGAGTGTCTTTCATGGATGAGAACTGTGCTGTGTGTTTCCCTTAAGTATCGGAGTTAAATGACAGGCACTGTGTCTTCCTAGAAGCAAGACTTCGTTTCAGGTAAATGCAGTCACTTTTGATCTCAAATGAAGTTACATCTTTCACAAAGCTCACACGTTTCTCACTCTTAACTGAAAGGCATTGGATGTTAGAGGGCCTGTGGTTTGTATCAGTTTCAGAAGCAGAGTTGAACTAGATATGGTCCGTGTGTGTATTGAAACACAGTTCTTTTGTTCTGAGCACAGTTACGTTTCCCACCTTATTAGAGACTCTAGAATGCGAGAGCATGCTTCTTGCTTTAAAGCAGAGTGTCTTTCATGGATGAGAACTGTGCTGTGTGTTTCCCTTCATTATCGGATTTAAATGCCAGGCTCTGTGCCTTCCTAGAAGCAAGACTTCGTTTCAGGTAAACACAGTCACTTTTGATCTCAAACGAAGCTACATCTTTCACAAAGCTCACACGTTTCTCACTCTTAACTGAAAGGCATTGGATGTTAGAGGGCCTGTGGTTTGTATCAGTTTCAGAAGCAGAGTTGAACTAGATATGGTCCCTGTGTGTAGGAAACACAGTTCTTTTGTTCTGAGCACACTCACGTTTCCCGCCTTATTAGAGACTCTTGAAAGCAAGAGCTTGCTTCTTGCTCTAAAGCAGAGTGTCTTTCATGGATGAGAACTGTGCTGTGTTTTTCCTTTCAGTAACGGAGTTAAATGGCAGGCTCTGTGTCTTCCTACAAGCAAGACTTCGTTTCAGGTAAACGCAGTCACTTTTGAGCTCAAACGAAGCTACATCTTTCACAAAGCTCACACGTTTCTCACTCTTAACTGAAAGGCATTGTATGTTAGAGGGCCTGTGGTTTGTATCAGTTTCAGAAGGAGAGTTGAACTAGATATGGTCCGTGTTTGTAGGAAACACAGTTCATTTGTTCTGAGCACAGTCACGTTTCCCACCTTATTACAGACTCCAGAATGCGAGAGCATGCTTCTTGCTCTTAAGCAGAGTGTGTTTCATGGATGAGAACTGTGCTGTGTGTTTCCCTTCAGAAACGGAGTTAAATGGCAGGCTCTGTGTCTTCCTACAAGCTAGACTTCGTTTCAGGTAAACGCAGTCACTTTTGAGCTCAAATGAAGCTACATCGTTCACGAACCTCTCACGTTTTTCGCTCTTAACTGAAAGGCATTGGATGTTAGAGGGTCTATGCTTTGAATCAGTTTCAGAAGCAGAGTTGGACTAGATATGGTCCGTGTGTGTAGGAAACACAGTTCTTTTGTTCTGAGCACACTCACGTTTCCAGCCTTATTAGACACTCTAGAAAACAAGACCTTGCTTCTTGCTCTAAAGCAGAGTGTGTTTCATGCATGAGAACTGTGCTGTGTGTTTCCCTTCAGAAACGGAGTTAAATGGCAGGCTCTGTGTCCTCCTACAAGCAAGAATTCGTTTCAGATAAACGCAGTCACTTTTGAGCTCAAGGGAAGCTCCATAGTTCACGAAGCTCACACGGTTCTCGCTCTTAAGTGAAAAGCATTGGATGTTAGAGGGCCTGTGGTTTTTATCAGTTTCAGAAGCAGAGTTGAACTAGATATGGTCCGTGTGTGTAGGAAACACAGTTCTTTTGTTATGAGCACACTCATGTTTCCTGCCTCATTAGAGACCATAGAAAGCAAGAGCTTGCTTCTTGCTCTAAAGCAGAGTGTCTTTCATGGATGAGAACTGTGCTGTGTGTTTCCCTTCAGAAACGGAGTTAAATGGCAGGCTCTGTGTCTTCCTACTAGCCAGACTTCGTTTCAAGTAAATGCAGTCATTTTTGAGCTCAAAGGAAGCTACATCGTTCACGAAGCTCACACCTTTCTCGCTCTTAAGTGAAAAGCATTGGATGTTAGAGGGCCTGTGGTTTATATCAGTTTCAGAATCAGAGTTCAACTATATGGTCCGAGTGTGTACGAAACACAGTTCTTTTGTTCTGAGCACACTCACGTTTCCCGCCTTATTAGAGACTCTTGAAAGCAAGAGCTTGCTTCTTGCTCTAAAGCAGAATGTGTTTCATGGAAGAGAACTGTGCTGTGTGTTTCCCTTCAGAAACGGAGTTAAATGGCAGGCTCTGTGTCGTCCTACAAGCAAGACTTCGTTGTTTCAGGTAAACGCACTCACTTTTGAGCTCAAACGAAGCTACATCTTTCACAAAGCTCACACGTTTCTCACTCATAAGTGAAAAGGATTGGATGTTAGAGGGCCTGTGGTTTGTAGCAGTTTCCGAAGCAGAGTGGAACTAGATATGGTCCGTGTGTGTAGGAAACACAGTTCTTTTGTTCTGAGCACACTCACGTTTCCCACCTTATTAGAGACTCTAGAATGCAAGAGCATGCTTCTTGCTCTAAAGCAGAGTGTCTTTCATGGATGAGAACTGTGCTGTGTGTTTCCCTTCAGAAACGGAGTTAAATGGCAGGCTCTGTGTCTTCCTACAAGCAAGACATAGTTTCAGGTAAACGCAGTCACTTTTGAGCTCAAACGAAGCTACATCGTTCACAACGCTCACACGTTTCTCGCTCTTAACAAAAGGCACTGGATGTTAGAGGGCCTGTGGTTTGTATCAGTTTCACAAGCAGAGTTGAACTAGATATGGTCCATCTGTGTAGGAAACACAATTCTTTTGTTCTGAGCACACTCAAGTTTCCCGCCTTATTAGAGACTCTAGAAAGCAAGAGCTTACTTCTTGCTCTAAAGCAGATTGTCTTTCATGGATGAGAACTGTGCTGTGTGTTTCCCTTCAGAAACGGAGTTAAATGGCAGGCTCTGTGTCTTCCTACTAGCCAGACTTCGTTTCAGGTAAATGCAGTCATTTTTGAGCTCAAAGGAAGCTACATCGTTCACGAAGCTCACACGTTTCTCGCTCTTAAGTGAAAAGCATTGGATGTTAGAGGACCTGTGGTTTGTATCAGTTTCAGAAGAAGAGTTGAACTAGATATGGTCCCTGTGTGTAGGAAACACAGTTCTTTTGTTCTGAGCACACTCACGTTTCCCGCGTTATTAGAGACTCTAGAAAGCAAGAGCTTGCTTCTTGCTCTAAAGCAGAGTGTCTTTCATGGATGAGAACTGTGCTGTGTGTTTCCCTTAAGTATCGGAGTTAAATGACAGGCTCTGTGTCTTCCTAGAAGCAAGACTTCGTTTCAGGTAAACGCAGTCACTTTTGATCTCAAATGAAGTTACATCTTTCACAAAGCTCACACGTTTCTCACTCCTAACTGAAAGGCATTGGATGTTAGAGGGCCTGTGGTTTGTATCAGTTTCAGAAGCAGAGTTGATCTAGATATGGTCCGTGTGTGTATTGAAACACAGTTCTTTTGTTCTGAGCACAGTCACGTTTCCCACCTTATTAGAGACTCCAGAATGCGAGAGCATGCTTCTTGCTTTTAAGCAGAGTGTCTTTCATGGATGAGAACTGTGCTGTGTGTTTCCCTTCATTATCGGATTTAAATGACAGGCTCTGTGCCTTCCTAGAAGCAAGACTTCGTTTCAGGTAAATGCAGTCATTTTTGAGCTCAAAGGAAGCTACATCGTTCACGGAGCTCACATGTTTCTTGCTCTTAAGTGAAAAGCATTGGATGTTAGAGGGCCTGTGGTTTGTATCAGTTTCAGAAGAAGAGTTGAACTAGATATGGTCCCTGTGAGTAGGAAACACAGTTCTTTTGTTCTGAGCACACTCACGTTTCCCGCATTATTACAGACTCTAGAAAGCAAGAGCTTGCTTCTTGCTCTAAAGCAGAGTGTCTTTCATGGATGAGAACTGTGCTGTGTGTTTCCCTTCAGAAACGGAGTTAAATGGCAGGCTCTGTGTCTTCCTACTAGCCAGACTTCGTTTCAGGTAAATGCAGTCATTTTTGAGCTCAAACGAAGCTACATCGTTCATGAAGCTCACACGTTTCTCGCTCTTAAGTGAAAGGCATTGGATGTTAGAGGGCCTGTGGTTTGTATCAGTTTCAGAAGAAGAGTTGAACTAGATATGGTCCGTGTGTGTAGGAATCACAGTTCTTTTGTTCTGAGCACACTCAAGTTTCCCGCCTTATTAGAGACCCTAGAAAGCAAGAGCTTGCTTCTTGCTCTAAAGCAGATTGTCTTTCATGGATGATAACTGTGCTGTGTGTTTCCCTTTAGAAACGGAGTTAAATGGTAGGCTCTGTGTCTTCCTACTAGCAAGACTTCGTTTCAGGTAAATGCAGTCATTTTTGAGCTCAAAGGAAGCTACATCGTTCACGAAGCTCACACGTTTCTCGCTCTTAAGTGAAAAGCATTGGATGTTAGAGGGCCTGTGGTTTATATCAGTTTCAGAAGCAGAGTTGAACTATATGGTCCGAGTGTGTACGAAACACAGTTCTTTTGTTCTGAGCACACTCACGTTTCCCTCCTTATTAGAGACTCTAGAATGCAAGAGCATGCTTCTTGCTCTAAAGCAGAGTGTCTTTCATGGATGAGAACTGTGCTGTGTGTTTCCCTTCTGAAACGGAGTTAAATGGCAGGCTCTGTGTCGTCCTACAAGCAAGACTTCATTGTTTCAGGTTAACGCACTCACTTTTGAGCTCAAACGAACATACATCTTTCACAAAGCTCACACGTTTCTCACTCATAAGTGAAAAGGATTGGATGTTAGAGGGCCTGTGGTTTGTAGCAGTTTCCGAAGCAGAGTGGAACTAGATATGGTCCGTGTGTGTAGGAAACACAGTTCTTTTATTCTGAGCACACTCACGTTTCCCACCTTATTAGAGACTCTAGAATGCAAGAGCATGCTTCTTGCTCTAAAGCAGAGTGTCTTTCATGGATGAGAACTGTGCTGTGTGTTTCCCTTCAGAAACGGAGTTAAATGGCAGGCTCTGTGTCTTCCTACAAGCAATACATAGTTTCAGGTAAACGCAGTCACTTTTGAGCTCAAACGAAGCTACATCGTTCACAAGGCTCACACGTTTCTCGCTCTTAACAAAAGGCACTGGATGTTAGAGGGCCTGTGGTTTGTATCAGTTTCACAAGCAGAGTTGAACTAGATATGGTCCATCTGTGTAGAAAACACAATTCTTTTGTTCTGAGCACACTCAAGTTTCCCGCCTTATTAGAGACTCTAGAAAGCAAGAGCTTACTTCTTGCTCTAAAGCAGATTGTCTTTCATTGATGAGAACTGTGCTGTGTGTTTCCCTTCAGAAACGTAGTTAAATGTCAGGCTCTGTGTCTTCCTACTGGCAATACTTCGTTTCAGGTAAATGCAGTCATTTTTGAGCTCAAAGGAAGCTACATCGTTCACGAAGCTCACACGTTTCTCGCTCTTAAGTGAAAAGCATTGGATGTTAGAGGACCTGTGGTTTGTATCAGTTTCAGAAGAAGAGTTGAACTAGATATGGTCCGTGTGTGTAGGAAACACAGTTCTTTTGTTCTGAGCACACTCACGTTTCCCGCCATATTAGAGACTCTAGAAAGAAAGAGCTTGCTTCTTGCTCTAAAGCAGAGTGTCTTTCATGGATGAGAATTGTGCTGTGTGTTTCCCTTAAGTATCGGAGTTAAATGACAGGCTCTGTGTCGTCCTAGAAGCAAGACTTCGTTTCAGGTAAACGCAGTCACTTTTGATCTCAAATGAAGTTACATCTTTCACAAAACGGACACGTTTCACACTCTTAACTGAAAGGCATTGGATGTTAGAGGGCCTGTGGTTTGTATCAGTTTCAGAAGCAGAGTTGAACTAGATATGGTCCGTGTGTGTAGGAAACACAGTTCTTTTGTTATGAGCACACTCATGTTTCCTGCCTCATTAGAGACCCTAGAAAGCAAGAGCTTGCTTCTTGCTCTAAAGCAGAGTGTCTTTCATGGATGAGAACTGTGCTGTGTGTTTCCCTTCAGAAACGGAGTTAAATGGCAGGCTCTGTGTCTTCCTACTAGCCAGACTTCGTTTCAGGTAAATGCAGTCATTTTTGAGCTCAAAGGAAGCTACATCGTTCAGGAAGCTCACACGTTTCTCGCTCTTAAGTGAAAAGCATTGGATGTTAGAGGGCCTGTGGTTTATATCAGTTTCAGAAGCAGAGTTGAACTATATGGTCCGAGTGTGTACGAAACACAGTTCTTTTGTTCTGAGCACACTCACGTTTCCCTCCTTATTAGAGACTCTAGAATGCAAGAGCATGCTTCTTGCTCTAAAGCAGAGTGTCTTTCATGGATGAGAACTGTGCTGTGTGTTTCCCTTCTGAAACGGAGTTAAATGGCAGGCTCTGTGTCGTCCTACAAGCAAGACTTCGTTGTTTCAGGTTAACGCACTCACTTTTGAGCTCAAACGAACATACATCTTTCACAAAGCTCACACGTTTCTCACTCATAAGTGAAAAGGATTGGATGTTAGAGGGCCTGTGGTTTGTAGCAGTTTCCGAAGCAGAGTGGAACTAGATATGGTCCGTGTGTGTAGGAAACACAGTTCTTTTATTCTGAGCACACTCACGTTTCCCACCTTATTAGAGACTCTAGAATGCAAGAGCATGCTTCTTGCTCTAAAGCAGAGTGTCTTTCATGGATGAGAACTGTGCTGTGTGTTTCCCTTCAGAAACGGAGTTAAATGGCAGGCTCTGTGTCTTCCTACAAGCAATACATAGTTTCAGGTAAACGCAGTCACTTTTGAGCTCAAATGAAGCTACATCGTTCACAAGGCTCACACGTTTCTCGCTCTTAACAAAAGGCACTGGATGTTAGAGGGCCTGTGGTTTGTATCAGTTTCACAAGCAGAGTTGAACTAGATATGGTCCATCTGTGTAGAAAACACAATTCTTTTGTTCTGAGCACACTCAAGTTTCCCGCCTTATTAGAGACTCTAGAAAGCAAGAGCTTACTTCTTGCTCTAAAGCAGATTGTCTTTCATTGATGAGAACTGTGCTGTGTGTTTCCCTTCAGAAACGTAGTTAAATGTCAGGCTCTGTGTCTTCCTACTGGCAATACTTCGTTTCAGGTAAATGCAGTCATTTTTGAGCTCAAAGGAAGCTACATCGTTCACGAAGCTCACACGTTTCTCGCTCTTAAGTGAAAAGCATTGGATGTTAGAGGACCTGTGGTTTGTATCAGTTTCAGAAGAAGAGTTGAACTAGATATGGTCCGTGTGTGTAGGAAACACAGTTCTTTTGTTCTGAGCACACTCACGTTTCCCGCCATATTAGAGACTCTAGAAAGAAAGAGCTTGCTTCTTGCTCTAAAGCAGAGTGTCTTTCATGGATGAGAATTGTGCTGTGTGTTTCCCTTAAGTATCGGAGTTAAATGACAGGCTCTGTGTCGTCCTAGAAGCAAGACTTCGTTTCAGGTAAACGCAGTCACTTTTGATCTCAAATGAAGTTACATCTTTCACAAAACGGACACGTTTCACACTCTTAACTGAAAGGCATTGGATGTTAGAGGGCCTGTGGTTTGTATCAGTTTCAGAAGCAGAGTTGAACTAGATATGGTCCGTGTGTGTAGGAAACACAGTTCTTTTGTTATGAGCACACTCATGTTTCCTGCCTCATTAGAGACCCTAGAAAGCAAGAGCTTGCTTCTTGCTCTAAAGCAGAGTGTCTTTCATGGATGAGAACTGTGCTGTGTGTTTCCCTTCAGAAACGGAGTTAAATGGCAGGCTCTGTGTCTTCCTACTAGCCAGACTTCGTTTCAGGTAAATGCAGTCATTTTTGAGCTCAAAGGAAGCTACATCGTTCAGGAAGCTCACACGTTTCTCGCTCTTAAGTGAAAAGCATTGGATGTTAGAGGGCCTGTGGTTTATATCAGTTTCAGAAGCAGAGTTGAACTATATGGTCCGAGTGTGTACGAAACACAGTTCTTTTGTTCTGAGCACACTCACGTTTCCCTCCTTATTAGAGACTCTAGAATGCAAGAGCATGCTTCTTGCTCTAAAGCAGAGTGTCTTTCATGGATGAGAACTGTGCTGTGTGTTTCCCTTCTGAAACGGAGTTAAATGGCAGGCTCTGTGTCGTCCTACAAGCAAGACTTCGTTGTTTCAGGTTAACGCACTCACTTTTGAGCTCAAACGAACATACATCTTTCACAAAGCTCACACGTTTCTCACTCATAAGTGAAAAGGATTGGATGTTAGAGGGCCTGTGGTTTGTAGCAGTTTCCGAAGCAGAGTGGAACTAGATATGGTCCGTGTGTGTAGGAAACACAGTTCTTTTATTCTGAGCACACTCACGTTTCCCACCTTATTAGAGACTCTAGAATGCAAGAGCATGCTTCTTGCTCTAAAGCAGAGTGTCTTTCATGGATGAGAACTGTGCTGTGTGTTTCCCTTCAGAAACGGAGTTAAATGGCAGGCTCTGTGTCTTCCTACAAGCAATACATAGTTTCAGGTAAACGCAGTCACTTTTGAGCTCAAATGAAGCTACATCGTTCACAAGGCTCACACGTTTCTCGCTCTTAACAAAAGGCACTGGATGTTAGAGGGCCTGTGGTTTGTATCAGTTTCACAAGCAGAGTTGAACTAGATATGGTCCATCTGTGTAGAAAACACAATTCTTTTGTTCTGAGCACACTCAAGTTTCCCGCCTTATTAGAGACTCTAGAAAGCAAGAGCTTACTTCTTGCTCTAAAGCAGATTGTCTTTCATTGATGAGAACTGTGCTGTGTGTTTCCCTTCAGAAACGTAGTTAAATGTCAGGCTCTGTGTCTTCCTACTGGCAATACTTCGTTTCAGGTAAATGCAGTCATTTTTGAGCTCAAAGGAAGCTACATCGTTCACGAAGCTCACACGTTTCTCGCTCTTAAGTGAAAAGCATTGGATGTTAGAGGACCTGTGGTTTGTATCAGTTTCAGAAGAAGAGTTGAACTAGATATGGTCCGTGTGTGTAGGAAACACAGTTCTTTTGTTCTGAGCACACTCACGTTTCCCGCCATATTAGAGACTCTAGAAAGAAAGAGCTTGCTTCTTGCTCTAAAGCAGAGTGTCTTTCATGGATGAGAATTGTGCTGTGTGTTTCCCTTAAGTATCGGAGTTAAATGACAGGCTCTGTGTCGTCCTAGAAGCAAGACTTCGTTTCAGGTAAACGCAGTCACTTTTGATCTCAAATGAAGTTACATCTTTCACAAAACGGACACGTTTCACACTCTTAACTGAAAGGCATTGGATGTTAGAGGGCCTGTGGTTTGTATCAGTTTCAGAAGCAGAGTTGAACTAGATATGGTCCGTGTGTGTAGGAAACACAGTTCTTTTGTTATGAGCACACTCATGTTTCCTGCCTCATTAGAGACCCTAGAAAGCAAGAGCTTGCTTCTTGCTCTAAAGCAGAGTGTGTTTCATGGATGAGAACTGTGCTGTTTGTTTCCCTTTAGAAACGGAGTTAAATGGCAGGCTCTGTGTCTTCCTACTAGCAAGACTTCGTTTCAGGTAAATGCAGTCATTTTTGAGCTCAAAGGAAGCTACATCGTTCACGAAGCTCACACGTTTCTCGCTCTTAAGTGAAAAGCATTGGATGTTAGAGGGCCTGTGGTTTATATCAGTTTCAGAATCAGAGTTGAACTATATGGTCCGAGTGTGTACTAAAGACAGTTCTTTTGTTCTGAGCACACTCACGTTTCCCGCCTTATTAGAGACACTTGAAAGCAAGAGCTTGCTTCTTGCTCTAAAGCAGAGTGTGTTTCATGGAAGAGAACTGTGCTGTGTGTTTCCCTTTAGAAACGGAGTTAAATGGCAGGCTCTGTGTCTTCCTACTAGCCAGACTTCGTTTCAGGTAAATGCAGTCATTTTTGAGCTCAAAAGAAGCTACATCGTTCACGAAGCTCACATGTTTCTCGCTCTTAAGTGAAAAGCATTGGCTGTTAGAGGGCCTGTGGTTTGTATCAGTTTCAGAAGCAGAGTTGAACTAGATATGGTCCGTGTGTGTCGGAAACACAGTTCTTTTGTTCTGAGCACACTCAAGTTTCCCGCCTTATTAGAGACCCTAGAACGCAAGAGCTTGCTTCTTACTCTAAAGCAGATTGTCTTTCATGGATGATAACTGTGCTGTGTGTTTCCCTTTAGAAACGGAGTTAAATGGCAGGCTCTGTGTCTTCCTACTAGCAAGACTTCGTTTCAGGTAAATGCAGTCATTTTTGAGCTCAAAGGAAACTACATCGTTCACGAAGCTCACACGTTTCTCGCTCTTAAGTGAAAAGCACTGGATGTTAGAGGGCCTGTGGTTTATATCAGTTTCAGAATCAGAGTTGAACTATATGGTCCGAGTGTGTACAAAACACAGTTCCTTTGTTCTGAGCACACTCACGTTTCCCGCCTTATTAGAGACTCTTGAAAGCAAGAGCTTGCTTCTTGCTCTAAAGCAGAGTGTGTTTCATGTAAGAGAACTGTGCTGTGTGTTTCCCTTCAGAAACGGAATTAAATGGCAGGCTCTGTGTCGTCCTACAAGCAAGACGTAGTTTCAGGTAAACACAGTCACTTTTGACCTCAAACGAAGCTACATCGTTCACGAAGCTCTCACGTTTCTCGCTCTTAACTGAAAGGCATTGGATGTTAGAGGGTCTATGGTTTGTATCAGTTTCAAAAGCAGAGTTGAACTAGATATGGTCCGTGTGTGTAGGAAACACAGTTCTTTTGTTCTGAGCACACTCACGTTTCCCACCTTATTAGAGACTCTAGAATGCAAGAGCATGCTTCTTGCTCTAAAGCAGAGTGTCTTTCATGGATGAGAACTGTGCTGTGTGTTTCCCTTCAGAAACGGAGTTAAATGGCAGGCTCTGTGTCTTCCTACAAGCAAGACATAGTTTCAGGTAAACGCAGTCACTTTTGAGCTCAAACGTAGCTACATCGTTCACAACGCTCACACGTTTCTCGCTCTTAACAAAAGGCACTGGATGTTAGAGGGCCTGTGGTTTGTATCAGTTTCACAAGCAGAGTTGAACTAGATATGGTCCATCTGTGTAGGAAACACAATTCTTTTGTTCTGAGCACACTCAAGTTTCCCGCCTTATTAGAGACTCTAGAAAGCAAGAGCTTACTTCTTGCTCTAAAGCAGATTGTCTTTCATGGATGAGAACTGTGCTGTGTGTTTCCCTTCAGAAACGGAGTTAAATGGCAGGCTCTGTGTCTTCCTTCTGGCAAGACTTCGTTTCAGGTAAATGCAGTCATTTTTGAGCTCAAAGGAAGCTACATCGTTCACGAAGCTCACACGTTTCTCGCTCTTAAGTGAAAAGCATTGGATGTTAGAGGACCTGTGGTTTGTATCAGTTTCAGAAGAAGAGTTGAACTAGATATGGTCCCTGTGTGTAGGAAACACAGTTCTTTTGTTCTGAGCACACTCACGTTTCCCGCCTTATTAGAGAATCTAGAAAGCAAGAGCTTGCTTCTTGCTCTAAAGCAGAGTGTCTTTCATGGATGAGAACTGTGCTGTGTGTTTCCCTTAAGTATCGGAGTTAAATGACAGGCTCTGTGTCTTCCTAGAAGCAAGACTTCGTTTCAGGTAAACGCAGTCACTTTTGATCTCAAATGAAGTTACATCTTTCACAAAGCTCACACGTTTCTCACTCTTAACTGAAAGGCATTGGATGTTAGAGGGCCTGTGGTTTGTATCAGTTTCAGAAGCAGAGTTGAACTAGATATGGTCCGTGTGTGTAGGAAACACAGTTCTTTTGTTCTGAGCACACTCAAGTTTCCCGCCTTATTAGAGACCCTAGAACGCAAGAGCTTGCTTCTTACTCTAAAGCAGATTGTCTTTCATGGATGAGAACTGTGCTGTGTGTTTCCCTTTAGAAACGGAGTTAAATGGCAGGCTCTGTGTCTTCCTACTAGCAAGACTTCGTTTCAGGTAAATGCAGTCATTTTTGAGCTCAAAGGAAGCTACATCGTTCACGAAGCTCACACGTTTCTCGCTCTTAAGTGAAAAGCACTGGATGTTAGAGGGCCTGTGGTTTATATCAGTTTCAGAATCAGAGTTGAACTATATGGTCCGAGTGTGTACGAAACACAGTTCTTTTGTTCTGAGCACACTCACGTTTCCCGCCTTATTAGAGACTCTTGAAAGCAAGAGCTTGCTTCTTGCTCTAAAGCAGAGTGTGTTTCATGTAAGAGAACTGTGCTGTGTGTTTCCCTTCAGAAACAGAATTAAATGGCAGGCTCTGTGTCGTCCTACAAGCAAGACGTAGTTTCAGGTAAACACAGTCACTTTTGACCTCAAACGAAGCTACATCGTTCACGAAGCTCTCACGTTTCTCGCTCTTAACTGAAAGGCATTGGATGTTAGAGGGTCTATGGTTTGTATCAGTTTCAAAAGCAGAGTTGAACTAGATATGGTCCGTGTGTGTAGGAAACACACTTCTTTTGTTCTGAGCACACTCACGTTTCCCACCTTATTAGAGACTCTAGAATGCAAGAGCATGCTTCTTGCTCTAAAGCAGAGTGTCTTTCATGGATGAGAACTGTGCTGTGTGTTTCCCTTCAGAAACGGAGTTAAATGGCAGGCTCTGTGTCTTCCTACAAGCAAGACATAGTTTCAGGTAAACGCAGTCACTTTTGAGCTCAAACGTAGCTACATCGTTCACAACGCTCACACGTTTCTCGCTCTTAACAAAAGGCACTGGATGTTAGAGGGCCTGTGGTTTGTATCAGTTTCACAAGCAGAGTTGAACTAGATATGGTCCATCTGTGTAGGAAACACAATTCTTTTGTTCTGAGCACACTCAAGTTTCCCGCCTTATTAGAGACTCTAGAAAGCAAGAGCTTACTTCTTGCTCTAAAGCAGATTGTCTTTCATGGATGAGAACTGTGCTGTGTGTTTCCCTTCAGAAACGGAGTTAAATGGCAGGCTCTGTGTCTTCCTTCTGGCAAGACTTCGTTTCAGGTAAATGCAGTCATTTTTGAGCTCAAAGGAAGCTACATCGTTCACGAAGCTCACACGTTTCTCGCTCTTAAGTGAAAAGCATTGGATGTTAGAGGACCTGTGGTTTGTATCAGTTTCAGAAGAAGAGTTGAACTAGATATGGTCCCTGTGTGTAGGAAACACAGTTCTTTTGTTCTGAGCACACTCACGTTTCCCGCCTTATTAGAGAATCTAGAAAGCAAGAGCTTGCTTCTTGCTCTAAAGCAGAGTGTCTTTCATGGATGAGAACTGTGCTGTGTGTTTCCCTTAAGTATCGGAGTTAAATGACAGGCACTGTGTCTTCCTAGAAGCAAGACTTCGTTTCAGGTAAATGCAGTCACTTTTGATCTCAAATGAAGTTACATCTTTCACAAAGCTCACACGTTTCTCACTCTTAACTGAAAGGCATTGGATGTTAGAGGGCCTGTGGTTTGTATCAGTTTCAGAAGCAGAGTTGAACTAGATATGGTCCGTGTGTGTATTGAAACACAGTTCTTTTGTTCTGAGCACAGTTACGTTTCCCACCTTATTAGAGACTCTAGAATGTGAGAGCATGCTTCTTGCTTTAAAGCAGAGTGTCTTTCATGGATGAGAACTGTGCTGTGTGTTTCCCTTCATTATCGGATTTAAATGCCAGGCTCTGTGCCTTCCTAGAAGCAAGACTTCGTTTCAGGTAAACACAGTCACTTTTGATCTCAAACGAAGCTACATCTTTCACAAAGCTCACACGTTTCTCACTCTTAACTGAAAGGCATTGTATGTTAGAGGGCCTGTGGTTTGTATCAGTTTCAGAAGGAGAGTTGAACTAGATATGGTCCGTGTTTGTAGGAAACACAGTTCATTTGTTCTGAGCACAGTCACGTTTCCCACCTTATTACAGACTCCAGAATGCGAGAGCATGCTTCTTGCTCTTAAGCAGAGTGTGTTTCATGGATGAGAACTGTGCTGTGTGTTTCCCTTCAGAAACGGAGTTAAATGGCAGGCTCTGTGTCTTCCTACAAGCTAGACTTCGTTTCAGGTAAACGCAGTCACTTTTGAGCTCAAATGAAGCTACATCGTTCACGAACCTCTCACGTTTTTCGCTCTTAACTGAAAGGCATTGGATGTTAGAGGGTCTATGCTTTGAATCAGTTTCAGAAGCAGAGTTGGACTAGATATGGTCCGTGTGTGTAGGAAACACAGTTCTTTTGTTCTGAGCACACTCACGTTTCCAGCCTTATTAGACACTCTAGAAAACAAGACCTTGCTTCTTGCTCTAAAGCAGAGTGTGTTTCATGCATGAGAACTGTGCTGTGTGTTTCCCTTCAGAAACGGAGTTAAATGGCAGGCTCTGTGTCCTCCTACAAGCAAGAATTCGTTTCAGATAAACGCAGTCACTTTTGAGCTCAAGGGAAGCTCCATAGTTCACGAAGCTCACACGGTTCTCGCTCTTAAGTGAAAAGCATTGGATGTTAGAGGGCCTGTGGTTTTTATCAGTTTCAGAAGCAGAGTTGAACTAGATATGGTCCGTGTGTGTAGGAAACACAGTTCTTTTGTTATGAGCACACTCATGTTTCCTGCCTCATTAGAGACCATAGAAAGCAAGAGCTTGCTTCTTGCTCTAAAGCAGAGTGTCTTTCATGGATGAGAACTGTGCTGTGTGTTTCCCTTCAGAAACGGAGTTAAATGGCAGGCTCTGTGTCTTCCTACTAGCCAGACTTCGTTTCAAGTAAATGCAGTCATTTTTGAGCTCAAAGGAAGCTACATCGTTCACGAAGCTCACACCTTTCTCGCTCTTAAGTGAAAAGCATTGGATGTTAGAGGGCCTGTGGTTTATATCAGTTTCAGAATCAGAGTTCAACTATATGGTCCGAGTGTGTACGAAACACAGTTCTTTTGTTCTGAGCACACTCACGTTTCCCGCCTTATTAGAGACTCTTGAAAGCAAGAGCTTGCTTCTTGCTCTAAAGCAGAATGTGTTTCATGGAAGAGAACTGTGCTGTGTGTTTCCCTTCAGAAACGGAGTTAAATGGCAGGCTCTGTGTCGTCCTACAAGCAAGACTTCGTTGTTTCAGGTAAACGCACTCACTTTTGAGCTCAAACGAAGCTACATCTTTCACAAAGCTCACACGTTTCTCACTCATAAGTGAAAAGGATTGGATGTTAGAGGGCCTGTGGTTTGTAGCAGTTTCCGAAGCAGAGTGGAACTAGATATGGTCCGTGTGTGTAGGAAACACAGTTCTTTTGTTCTGAGCACACTCACGTTTCCCACCTTATTAGAGACTCTAGAATGCAAGAGCATGCTTCTTGCTCTAAAGCAGAGTGTCTTTCATGGATGAGAACTGTGCTGTGTGTTTCCCTTCAGAAACGGAGTTAAATGGCAGGCTCTGTGTCTTCCTACAAGCAAGACATAGTTTCAGGTAAACGCAGTCACTTTTGAGCTCAAACGAAGCTACATCGTTCACAACGCTCACACGTTTCTCGCTCTTAACAAAAGGCACTGGATGTTAGAGGGCCTGTGGTTTGTATCAGTTTCACAAGCAGAGTTGAACTAGATATGGTCCATCTGTGTAGGAAACACAATTCTTTTGTTCTGAGCACACTCAAGTTTCCCGCCTTATTAGAGACTCTAGAAAGCAAGAGCTTACTTCTTGCTCTAAAGCAGATTGTCTTTCATGGATGAGAACTGTGCTGTGTGTTTCCCTTCAGAAACGGAGTTAAATGGCAGGCTCTGTGTCTTCCTACTAGCCAGACTTCGTTTCAGGTAAATGCAGTCATTTTTGAGCTCAAAGGAAGCTACATCGTTCACGAAGCTCACACGTTTCTCGCTCTTAAGTGAAAAGCATTGGATGTTAGAGGACCTGTGGTTTGTATCAGTTTCAGAAGAAGAGTTGAACTAGATATGGTCCCTGTGTGTAGGAAACACAGTTCTTTTGTTCTGAGCACACTCACGTTTCCCGCGTTATTAGAGACTCTAGAAAGCAAGAGCTTGCTTCTTGCTCTAAAGCAGAGTGTCTTTCATGGATGAGAACTGTGCTGTGTGTTTCCCTTAAGTATCGGAGTTAAATGACAGGCTCTGTGTCTTCCTAGAAGCAAGACTTCGTTTCAGGTAAACGCAGTCACTTTTGATCTCAAATGAAGTTACATCTTTCACAAAGCTCACACGTTTCTCACTCCTAACTGAAAGGCATTGGATGTTAGAGGGCCTGTGGTTTGTATCAGTTTCAGAAGCAGAGTTGATCTAGATATGGTCCGTGTGTGTATTGAAACACAGTTCTTTTGTTCTGAGCACAGTCACGTTTCCCACCTTATTAGAGACTCCAGAATGCGAGAGCATGCTTCTTGCTTTTAAGCAGAGTGTCTTTCATGGATGAGAACTGTGCTGTGTGTTTCCCTTCATTATCGGATTTAAATGACAGGCTCTGTGCCTTCCTAGAAGCAAGACTTCGTTTCAGGTAAATGCAGTCATTTTTGAGCTCAAAGGAAGCTACATCGTTCACGGAGCTCACATGTTTCTTGCTCTTAAGTGAAAAGCATTGGATGTTAGAGGGCCTGTGGTTTGTATCAGTTTCAGAAGAAGAGTTGAACTAGATATGGTCCCTGTGAGTAGGAAACACAGTTCTTTTGTTCTGAGCACACTCACGTTTCCCGCATTATTACAGACTCTAGAAAGCAAGAGCTTGCTTCTTGCTCTAAAGCAGAGTGTCTTTCATGGATGAGAACTGTGCTGTGTGTTTCCCTTCAGAAACGGAGTTAAATGGCAGGCTCTGTGTCTTCCTACTAGCCAGACTTCGTTTCAGGTAAATGCAGTCATTTTTGAGCTCAAACGAAGCTACATCGTTCATGAAGCTCACACGTTTCTCGCTCTTAAGTGAAAGGCATTGGATGTTAGAGGGCCTGTGGTTTGTATCAGTTTCAGAAGAAGAGTTGAACTAGATATGGTCCGTGTGTGTAGGAATCACAGTTCTTTTGTTCTGAGCACACTCAAGTTTCCCGCCTTATTAGAGACCCTAGAAAGCAAGAGCTTGCTTCTTGCTCTAAAGCAGATTGTCTTTCATGGATGATAACTGTGCTGTGTGTTTCCCTTTAGAAACGGAGTTAAATGGTAGGCTCTGTGTCTTCCTACTAGCAAGACTTCGTTTCAGGTAAATGCAGTCATTTTTGAGCTCAAAGGAAGCTACATCGTTCACGAAGCTCACACGTTTCTCGCTCTTAAGTGAAAAGCATTGGATGTTAGAGGGCCTGTGGTTTATATCAGTTTCAGAAGCAGAGTTGAACTATATGGTCCGAGTGTGTACGAAACACAGTTCTTTTGTTCTGAGCACACTCACGTTTCCCTCCTTATTAGAGACTCTAGAATGCAAGAGCATGCTTCTTGCTCTAAAGCAGAGTGTCTTTCATGGATGAGAACTGTGCTGTGTGTTTCCCTTCTGAAACGGAGTTAAATGGCAGGCTCTGTGTCGTCCTACAAGCAAGACTTCATTGTTTCAGGTTAACGCACTCACTTTTGAGCTCAAACGAACATACATCTTTCACAAAGCTCACACGTTTCTCACTCATAAGTGAAAAGGATTGGATGTTAGAGGGCCTGTGGTTTGTAGCAGTTTCCGAAGCAGAGTGGAACTAGATATGGTCCGTGTGTGTAGGAAACACAGTTCTTTTATTCTGAGCACACTCACGTTTCCCACCTTATTAGAGACTCTAGAATGCAAGAGCATGCTTCTTGCTCTAAAGCAGAGTGTCTTTCATGGATGAGAACTGTGCTGTGTGTTTCCCTTCAGAAACGGAGTTAAATGGCAGGCTCTGTGTCTTCCTACAAGCAATACATAGTTTCAGGTAAACGCAGTCACTTTTGAGCTCAAACGAAGCTACATCGTTCACAAGGCTCACACGTTTCTCGCTCTTAACAAAAGGCACTGGATGTTAGAGGGCCTGTGGTTTGTATCAGTTTCACAAGCAGAGTTGAACTAGATATGGTCCATCTGTGTAGAAAACACAATTCTTTTGTTCTGAGCACACTCAAGTTTCCCGCCTTATTAGAGACTCTAGAAAGCAAGAGCTTACTTCTTGCTCTAAAGCAGATTGTCTTTCATTGATGAGAACTGTGCTGTGTGTTTCCCTTCAGAAACGTAGTTAAATGTCAGGCTCTGTGTCTTCCTACTGGCAATACTTCGTTTCAGGTAAATGCAGTCATTTTTGAGCTCAAAGGAAGCTACATCGTTCACGAAGCTCACACGTTTCTCGCTCTTAAGTGAAAAGCATTGGATGTTAGAGGACCTGTGGTTTGTATCAGTTTCAGAAGAAGAGTTGAACTAGATATGGTCCGTGTGTGTAGGAAACACAGTTCTTTTGTTCTGAGCACACTCACGTTTCCCGCCATATTAGAGACTCTAGAAAGAAAGAGCTTGCTTCTTGCTCTAAAGCAGAGTGTCTTTCATGGATGAGAATTGTGCTGTGTGTTTCCCTTAAGTATCGGAGTTAAATGACAGGCTCTGTGTCGTCCTAGAAGCAAGACTTCGTTTCAGGTAAACGCAGTCACTTTTGATCTCAAATGAAGTTACATCTTTCACAAAACGGACACGTTTCACACTCTTAACTGAAAGGCATTGGATGTTAGAGGGCCTGTGGTTTGTATCAGTTTCAGAAGCAGAGTTGAACTAGATATGGTCCGTGTGTGTAGGAAACACAGTTCTTTTGTTATGAGCACACTCATGTTTCCTGCCTCATTAGAGACCCTAGAAAGCAAGAGCTTGCTTCTTGCTCTAAAGCAGAGTGTCTTTCATGGATGAGAACTGTGCTGTGTGTTTCCCTTCAGAAACGGAGTTAAATGGCAGGCTCTGTGTCTTCCTACTAGCCAGACTTCGTTTCAGGTAAATGCAGTCATTTTTGAGCTCAAAGGAAGCTACATCGTTCAGGAAGCTCACACGTTTCTCGCTCTTAAGTGAAAAGCATTGGATGTTAGAGGGCCTGTGGTTTATATCAGTTTCAGAAGCAGAGTTGAACTATATGGTCCGAGTGTGTACGAAACACAGTTCTTTTGTTCTGAGCACACTCACGTTTCCCTCCTTATTAGAGACTCTAGAATGCAAGAGCATGCTTCTTGCTCTAAAGCAGAGTGTCTTTCATGGATGAGAACTGTGCTGTGTGTTTCCCTTCTGAAACGGAGTTAAATGGCAGGCTCTGTGTCGTCCTACAAGCAAGACTTCGTTGTTTCAGGTTAACGCACTCACTTTTGAGCTCAAACGAACATACATCTTTCACAAAGCTCACACGTTTCTCACTCATAAGTGAAAAGGATTGGATGTTAGAGGGCCTGTGGTTTGTAGCAGTTTCCGAAGCAGAGTGGAACTAGATATGGTCCGTGTGTGTAGGAAACACAGTTCTTTTATTCTGAGCACACTCACGTTTCCCACCTTATTAGAGACTCTAGAATGCAAGAGCATGCTTCTTGCTCTAAAGCAGAGTGTCTTTCATGGATGAGAACTGTGCTGTGTGTTTCCCTTCAGAAACGGAGTTAAATGGCAGGCTCTGTGTCTTCCTACAAGCAATACATAGTTTCAGGTAAACGCAGTCACTTTTGAGCTCAAACGAAGCTACATCGTTCACAAGGCTCACACGTTTCTCGCTCTTAACAAAAGGCACTGGATGTTAGAGGGCCTGTGGTTTGTATCAGTTTCACAAGCAGAGTTGAACTAGATATGGTCCATCTGTGTAGAAAACACAATTCTTTTGTTCTGAGCACACTCAAGTTTCCCGCCTTATTAGAGACTCTAGAAAGCAAGAGCTTACTTCTTGCTCTAAAGCAGATTGTCTTTCATTGATGAGAACTGTGCTGTGTGTTTCCCTTCAGAAACGTAGTTAAATGTCAGGCTCTGTGTCTTCCTACTGGCAATACTTCGTTTCAGGTAAATGCAGTCATTTTTGAGCTCAAAGGAAGCTACATCGTTCACGAAGCTCACACGTTTCTCGCTCTTAAGTGAAAAGCATTGGATGTTAGAGGACCTGTGGTTTGTATCAGTTTCAGAAGAAGAGTTGAACTAGATATGGTCCGTGTGTGTAGGAAACACAGTTCTTTTGTTCTGAGCACACTCACGTTTCCCGCCATATTAGAGACTCTAGAAAGAAAGAGCTTGCTTCTTGCTCTAAAGCAGAGTGTCTTTCATGGATGAGAATTGTGCTGTGTGTTTCCCTTAAGTATCGGAGTTAAATGACAGGCTCTGTGTCGTCCTAGAAGCAAGACTTCGTTTCAGGTAAACGCAGTCACTTTTGATCTCAAATGAAGTTACATCTTTCACAAAACGGACACGTTTCACACTCTTAACTGAAAGGCATTGGATGTTAGAGGGCCTGTGGTTTGTATCAGTTTCAGAAGCAGAGTTGAACTAGATATGGTCCGTGTGTGTAGGAAACACAGTTCTTTTGTTATGAGCACACTCATGTTTCCTGCCTCATTAGAGACCCTAGAAAGCAAGAGCTTGCTTCTTGCTCTAAAGCAGAGTGTCTTTCATGGATGAGAACTGTGCTGTGTGTTTCCCTTCAGAAACGGAGTTAAATGGCAGGCTCTGTGTCTTCCTACTAGCCAGACTTCGTTTCAGGTAAATGCAGTCATTTTTGAGCTCAAAGGAAGCTACATCGTTCAGGAAGCTCACACGTTTCTCGCTCTTAAGTGAAAAGCATTGGATGTTAGAGGGCCTGTGGTTTATATCAGTTTCAGAAGCAGAGTTGAACTATATGGTCCGAGTGTGTACGAAACACAGTTCTTTTGTTCTGAGCACACTCACGTTTCCCTCCTTATTAGAGACTCTAGAATGCAAGAGCATGCTTCTTGCTCTAAAGCAGAGTGTCTTTCATGGATGAGAACTGTGCTGTGTGTTTCCCTTCTGAAACGGAGTTAAATGGCAGGCTCTGTGTCGTCCTACAAGCAAGACTTCGTTGTTTCAGGTTAACGCACTCACTTTTGAGCTCAAACGAACATACATCTTTCACAAAGCTCACACGTTTCTCACTCATAAGTGAAAAGGATTGGATGTTAGAGGGCCTGTGGTTTGTAGCAGTTTCCGAAGCAGAGTGGAACTAGATATGGTCCGTGTGTGTAGGAAACACAGTTCTTTTATTCTGAGCACACTCACGTTTCCCACCTTATTAGAGACTCTAGAATGCAAGAGCATGCTTCTTGCTCTAAAGCAGAGTGTCTTTCATGGATGAGAACTGTGCTGTGTGTTTCCCTTCAGAAACGGAGTTAAATGGCATTCTCTGTGTCTTCCTACAAGCAATACATAGTTTCAGGTAAACGCAGTCACTTTTGAGCTCAAACGAAGCTACATCGTTCACAAGGCTCACACGTTTCTCGCTCTTAACAAAAGGCACTGGATGTTAGAGGGCCTGTGGTTTGTATCAGTTTCACAAGCAGAGTTGAACTAGATATGGTCCATCTGTGTAGAAAACACAATTCTTTTGTTCTGAGCACACTCAAGTTTCCCGCCTTATTAGAGACTCTAGAAAGCAAGAGCTTACTTCTTGCTCTAAAGCAGATTGTCTTTCATTGATGAGAACTGTGCTGTGTGTTTCCCTTCAGAAACGTAGTTAAATGTCAGGCTCTGTGTCTTCCTACTGGCAATACTTCGTTTCAGGTAAATGCAGTCATTTTTGAGCTCAAAGGAAGCTACATCGTTCACGAAGCTCACACGTTTCTCGCTCTTAAGTGAAAAGCATTGGATGTTAGAGGACCTGTGGTTTGTATCAGTTTCAGAAGAAGAGTTGAACTAGATATGGTCCGTGTGTGTAGGAAACACAGTTCTTTTGTTCTGAGCACACTCACGTTTCCCGCCATATTAGAGACTCTAGAAAGAAAGAGCTTGCTTCTTGCTCTAAAGCAGAGTGTCTTTCATGGATGAGAATTGTGCTGTGTGTTTCCCTTAAGTATCGGAGTTAAATGACAGGCTCTGTGTCGTCCTAGAAGCAAGACTTCGTTTCAGGTAAACGCAGTCACTTTTGATCTCAAATGAAGTTACATCTTTCACAAAACGGACACGTTTCACACTCTTAACTGAAAGGCATTGGATGTTAGAGGGCCTGTGGTTTGTATCAGTTTCAGAAGCAGAGTTGAACTAGATATGGTCCGTGTGTGTAGGAAACACAGTTCTTTTGTTATGAGCACACTCATGTTTCCTGCCTCATTAGAGACCCTAGAAAGCAAGAGCTTGCTTCTTGCTCTAAAGCAGAGTGTCTTTCATGGATGAGAACTGTGCTGTGTGTTTCCCTTCAGAAACGGAGTTAAATGGCAGGCTCTGTGTCTTCCTACTAGCCAGACTTCGTTTCAGGTAAATGCAGTCATTTTTGAGCTCAAACGAAGCTACATAGTTCACGAAGCTCACACGTTTCTCGCTCTTAAGTGAAAAGCATTGGATGTTAGAGGGCCTGTGGTTTGTATCAGTTTCAGAAGAAGAGTTGAACTAGATATGGTCCGTGTGTGTAGGAATCACAGTTCTTTTGTTCTGAGCACACTCAAGTTTCCCGCCTTATTAGAGACCCTAGAAAGCAAGAGCTTGCTTCTTGCTCTAAAGCAGATTGTCTTTCATGGATGAGAACTGTGCTGTGTGTTTCCCTTTAGAAACGGAGTTAAATGGTAGGCTCTGTGTCTTCCTACTAGCAAGACTTCGTTTCAGGTAAATGCAGTCATTTTTGAGCTCAAAGGAAGCTACATCGTTCAGGAAGCTCACACGTTTCTCGCTCTTAAGTGAAAAGCATTGGATGTTAGAGGGCCTGTGGTTTATATCAGTTTCAGAAGCAGAGTTGAACTATATGGTCCCAGTGTGTACGAAACACAGTTCTTTTGTTCTGAGCACACTCACGTTTCCCTCCTTATTAGAGACTCTAGAATGCAAGAGCATGCTTCTTGCTCTAAAGCAGAGTGTCTTTCATGGATGAGAACTGTGCTGTGTGTTTCCCTTCTGAAACGGAGTTAAATGGCAGGCTCTGTGTCGTCCTACAAGCAAGACTTCGTTGTTTCAGGTTAACGCACTCACTTTTGAGCTCAAACGAACATACATCTTTCACAAAGCTCACACGTTTCTCACTCATAAGTGAAAAGGATTGGATGTTAGAGGGCCTGTGGTTTGTAGCAGTTTCCGAAGCAGAGTGGAACTAGATATGGTCCGTGTGTGTAGGAAACACAGTTCTTTTATTCTGAGCACACTCACGTTTCCCACCTTATTAGAGACTCTAGAATGCAAGAGCATGCTTCTTGCTCTAAAGCAGAGTGTCTTTCATGGATGAGAACTGTGCTGTGTGTTTCCCTTCAGAAACGGAGTTAAATGGCAGGCTCTGTGTCTTCCTACAAGCAAGACATAGTTTCAGGTAAACGCAGTCACTTTTGAGCTCAAACGAAGCTACATCGTTCACAAGGCTCACACGTTTCTCGCTCTTAACAAAAGGCACTGGATGTTAGAGGGCCTGTGGTTTGTATCAGTTTCACAAGCAGAGTTGAACTAGATATGGTCCATCTGTGTAGAAAACACAATTCTTTTGTTCTGAGCACACTCAAGTTTCCCGCCTTATTAGAGACTCTAGAAAGCAAGAGCTTACTTCTTGCTCTAAAGCAGATTGTCTTTCATGGATGAGAACTGTGCTGTGTGTTTCCCTTCAGAAACGGAGTTAAATGTCAGGCTCTGTGTCTTCCTACTGGCAATACTTCGTTTCAGGTAAATGCAGTCATTTTTGAGCTCAAAGGAAGCTACATTGTTCACGAAGCTCACACGTTTCTCGCTCTTAAGTGAAAAGCATTGGATGTTAGAGGACCTGTGGTTTGTATCAGTTTCAGAAGAAGAGTTGAACTAGATATGGTCCCTGTGTGTAGGAAACACAGTTCTTTTGTGCTGAGCACACTCACGTTTCCCGCCATATTAGAGACTCTAGAAAGCAAGAGCTTGCTTCTTGCTCTAAAGCAGAGTGTCTTTCATGGATGAGAACTGTGCTGTGTGTTTCCCTTAAGTATCGGAGTTAAATGACAGGCTCTGTGTCGTCCTAGAAGCAAGACTTCGTTTCAGGTAAACGCAGTCACTTTTGATCTCAAATGAAGTTACATCTTTCACAAAACGCACACGTTTCTCACTCTTAACTGAAAGGCATTGGATGTTAGAGGGCCTGTGGTTTGTATCAGTTTCAGAAGCAGAGTTGAACTAGATATGGTCCGTGTGTGTATTGAAACACAGTTCTTTTGTTCTGAGCACAGTCACGTTTCCCACCTTATTAGAGACTCTAGAATGCGAGAGCATGCTTCTTGCTTTAAAGCAGAGTGTGTTTCATGGATGAGAACTGTGCTGTGTGTTTCCCTTCAGAAACGGAGTTAAATGGCAGGCTCTGTGTCTTCCTACTAGCAAGACTTCGTTTCAGGTAAATGCAGTCATTTTTGAGCTCAAAGGAAGCTACATCGTTCACGGAGCTCACACGTTTCTTGCTCTTAACTGAAAGGCATTGGATGTTAGAGGGTCTATGGTTTGAATCAGTTTCAGAAGCAGAGTTGAACTAGGTATGGTCCGTGTGTGTAGGAAACACAGTTCTTTTGTTCTGAGCACACTCACGTTTCCAGCCTTATTAGACACTCTAGAAAGCAAGACCTTGCTTCTTGCTCTAAAGCAGAGTGTGTTTCATGGAAGAGAACTGTGCTGTGTGTTTCCGTTCAGAAACGGAGTTAAATGGCAGGCTCTGTGTCCTCCTACAAGCAAGAATTCGTTTCAGATAAACGCAGTCACTTTTGAGCTCAAGGGAAGCTACATAGTTCACGAAGCACACACGTTACTCGCTCTTAAGTGAAAAGCATTGGATGTTAGAGGGCCTGGGGTTTGTATCAGTTTCAGAAGCAGAGTTGAACTGGATATGGTCCGTGTGTGTAGGAAACACAGTTCTTTTGTTATGAGCACACTCATGTTTCCTGCCTCATTAGAGACCCTAGAAAGCAAGAGCTTGCTTCTTGCTCTAAAGCAGAGTGTCTTTCATGGATGAGAACTGTGCTGTGTGTTTCCCTTCAGAAACGGAGTTAAATGGCAGGCTCTGTGTCTTCCTACTAGCCAGACTTCGTTTCAGGTAAATGCAGTCATTTTTGAGCTCAAACGAAGCTACATCGTTCACGAAGCTCACACGTTTCTCGCTCTTAAGTGAAAAGCATTGGATGTTAGAGGGCCTGTGGTTTGTATCAGTTTCAGAAGAAGAGTTGAACTAGATATGGTCCGTGTGTGTAGGAATCACAGTTCTTTTGTTCTGAGCACACTCAAGTTTCCCGCCTTATTAGAGACCCTAGAAAGCAAGAGCTTGCTTCTTGCTCTAAAGCAGATTGTCTTTCATGGATGAGAACTGTGCTGTGTGTTTCCCTTTAGAAACGGAGTTAAATGGTAGGCTCTGTGTCTTCCTACTAGCAAGACTTCGTTTCAGGTAAATGCAGTCATTTTTGAGCTCAAAGGAAGCTACATCGTTCAGGAAGCTCACACGTTTCTCGCTCTTAAGTGAAAAGCATTGGATGTTAGAGGGCCTGTGGTTTATATCAGTTTCAGAAGCAGAGTTGAACTATATGGTCCCAGTGTGTACGAAACACAGTTCTTTTGTTCTGAGCACACTCACGTTTCCCTCCTTATTAGAGACTCTAGAATGCAAGAGCATGCTTCTTGCTCTAAAGCAGAGTGTCTTTCATGGATGAGAACTGTGCTGTGTGTTTCCCTTCTGAAACGGAGTTAAATGGCAGGCTCTGTGTCGTCCTACAAGCAAGACTTCGTTGTTTCAGGTTAACGCACTCACTTTTGAGCTCAAACGAACATACATCTTTCACAAAGCTCACACGTTTCTCACTCATAAGTGAAAAGGATTGGATGTTAGAGGGCCTGTGGTTTGTAGCAGTTTCCGAAGCAGAGTGGAACTAGATATGGTCCGTGTGTGTAGGAAACACAGTTCTTTTATTCTGAGCACACTCACGTTTCCCACCTTATTAGAGACTCTAGAATGCAAGAGCATGCTTCTTGCTCTAAAGCAGAGTGTCTTTCATGGAAGAGAACTGTGCTGTGTGTTTCCCTTCAGAAACGGAGTTAAATGGCAGGCTCTGTGTCTTCCTACAAGCAAGACATAGTTTCAGGTAAACGCAGTCACTTTTGAGCTCAAACGAAGCTACATCGTTCACAAGGCTCACACGTTTCTCGCTCTTAACAAAAGGCACTGGATGTTAGAGGGCCTGTGGTTTGTATCAGTTTCACAAGCAGAGTTGAACTAGATATGGTCCATCTGTGTAGAAAACACAATTCTTTTGTTCTGAGCACACTCAAGTTTCCCGCCTTATTAGAGACTCTAGAAAGCAAGAGCTTACTTCTTGCTCTAAAGCAGATTGTCTTTCATGGATGAGAACTGTGCTGTGTGTTTCCCTTCAGAAACGGAGTTAAATGTCAGGCTCTGTGTCTTCCTACTGGCAATACTTCGTTTCAGGTAAATGCAGTCATTTTTGAGCTCAAAGGAAGCTACATTGTTCACGAAGCTCACACGTTTCTCGCTCTTAAGTGAAAAGCATTGGATGTTAGAGGACCTGTGGTTTGTATCAGTTTCAGAAGAAGAGTTGAACTAGATATGGTCCCTGTGTGTAGGAAACACAGTTCTTTTGTTCTGAGCACACTCACGTTTCCCGCCATATTAGAGACTCTAGAAAGCAAGAGCTTGCTTCTTGCTCTAAAGCAGAGTGTCTTTCATGGATGAGAACTGTGCTGTGTGTTTCCCTTAAGTATCGGAGTTAAATGACAGGCTCTGTGTCGTCCTAGAAGCAAGACTTCGTTTCAGGTAAACGCAGTCACTTTTGATCTCAAATGAAGTTACATCTTTCACAAAACGCACACGTTTCTCACTCTTAACTGAAAGGCATTGGATGTTAGAGGGCCTGTGGTTTGTATCAGTTTCAGAAGCAGAGTTGAACTAGATATGGTCCGTGTGTGTATTGAAACACAGTTCTTTTGTTCTGAGCACAGTCACGTTTCCCACCTTATTAGAGACTCTAGAATGCGAGAGCATGCTTCTTGCTTTAAAGCAGAGTGTGTTTCATGGATGAGAACTGTGCTGTGTGTTTCCCTTCAGAAACGGAGTTAAATGGCAGGCTCTGTGTCTTCCTACTAGCAAGACTTCGTTTCAGGTAAATGCAGTCATTTTTGAGCTCAAAGGAAGCTACATCGTTCACGGAGCTCACACGTTTCTTGCTCTTAACTGAAAGGCATTGGATGTTAGAGGGTCTATGGTTTGAATCAGTTTCAGAAGCAGAGTTGAACTAGGTATGGTCCGTGTGTGTAGGAAACACAGTTCTTTAGTTCTGAGCACACTCACGTTTCCAGCCTTATTAGACACTCTAGAAAGCAAGACCTTGCTTCTTGCTCTAAAGCAGAGTGTGTTTCATGGAAGAGAACTGTGCTGTGTGTTTCCGTTCAGAAACGGAGTTAAATGGCAGGCTCTGTGTCCTCCTACAAGCAAGAATTCGTTTCAGATAAACGCAGTCACTTTTGAGCTCAAGGGAAGCTACATAGTTCACGAAGCACACACGTTACTCGCTCTTAAGTGAAAAGCATTGGATGTTAGAGGGCCTGGGGTTTGTATCAGTTTCAGAAGCAGAGTTGAACTGGATATGGTCCGTGTGTGTAGGAAACACAGTTCTTTTGTTATGAGCACACTCATGTTTCCTGCCTCATTAGAGACCCTAGAAAGCAAGAGCTTGCTTCTTGCTCTAAAGCAGAGTGTCTTTCATGGATGAGAACTGTGCTGTGTGTTTCCCTTCAGAAACGGAGTTAAATGGCAGGCTCTGTGTCTTCCTACTAGCCAGACTTCGTTTCAGGTAAATGCAGTCATTTTTGAGCTCAAACGAAGCTACATCGTTCACGAAGCTCACACGTTTCTCGCTCTTAAGTGAAAAGCATTGGATGTTAGAGGGCCTGTGGTTTGTATCAGTTTCAGAAGAAGAGTTGAACTAGATATGGTCCGTGTGTGTAGGAATCACAGTTCTTTTGTTCTGAGCACACTCAAGTTTCCCGCCTTATTAGAGACCCTAGAAAGCAAGAGCTTGCTTCTTGCTCTAAAGCAGATTGTCTTTCATGGATGATAACTGTGCTGTGTGTTTCCCTTTAGAAACGGAGTTAAATGGTAGGCTCTGTGTCTTCCTACTAGCAAGACTTCGTTTCAGGTAAACGCAGTCATTTTTGAGCTCAAAGGAAGCTACATCATTCACGAAGCTCACACGTTTCTCGCTCTTAAGTGAAAAGCATTGGATGTTAGAGGGCCTGTGGTTTATATCAGTTTCAGAAGCAGAGTTGAACTAGATATGGTCCGAGTGTGTACGAAACACAGTTCTTTTGTTCTGAGCACACTCACGTTTCCCTCCTTATTAGAGACTCTAGAATGCAAGAGCATGCTTCTTGCTCTAAAGCAGAGTGTCCTTCATGGATGAGAACTGTGCTGTGTGTTTCCCTTCCGAAACGGAGTTAAATGGCAGGCTCTGTGTCGTCCTACAAGCAAGACTTCGTTGTTTCAGGTAAACGCACTCACTTTTGAGCTCAAACGAACATACATCTTTCACAAAGCTCACACGTTTCTCACTCATAAGTGAAAAGGATTGGATGTTAGAGGGCCTGTGGTTTGTAGCAGTTTCCGAAGCAGAGTGGAACTAGATATGGTCCGTGTGTGTAGGAAACACAGTTCTTTTATTCTGAGCACACTCACGTTTCCCACCTTATTAGAGACTCTAGAATGCAAGAGCATGCTTCTTGCTCTAAAGCAGAGTGTCTTTCATGGATGAGAACTGTGCTGTGTGTTTCCCTTCAGAAACGGAGTTAAATGGCAGGCTCTGTGTCTTCCTACAAGCAAGACATAGTTTCAGGTAAACGCAGTCACTTTTGAGCTCAAACGAAGCTACATCGTTCACAAGGCTCACACGTTTCTCGCTCTTAACAAAAGGCACTGGATGTTAGAGGGCCTGTGGTTTGTATCAGTTTCACAAGCAGAGTTGAACTAGATATGGTCCATCTGTGTAGAAAACACAATTCTTTTGTTCTGAGCACACTCAAGTTTCCCGCCTTATTAGAGACTCTAGAAAGCAAGAGCTTACTTCTTGCTCTAAAGCAGATTGTCTTTCATGGATGAGAACTGTGCTGTGTGTTTCCCTTCAGAAACGGAGTTAAATGGCAGGCTCTGTGTCTTCCTACTGGCAAGACTTCGTTTCAGGTAAATGCAGTCACTTTTGAGCTCAAGGGAAGCTACATAGTTCACGAAGCTCACACGTTACTCGCTCTTAAGTGAAAAGCATTGGATGTTAGAGGGCCTGTGGTTTGTATCAGTTTCAGAAGCAGAGTTGAACTAGATATGGTCCCTGTGGGTAGGAAACACAGTTCTTTTTTCTGAGCACACTCACGTTTCCAGCCTTATTAGAGATTCTAGAAAGCAAGAGCTTGCTTCTTGCTCTAAAGCAGAGTGTCTTTCATGGATGAGAACTGTGCTGTGTGTTTCCCTTCAGTAACGGAGTTAAATGGCAGGCTCTGTGTCTTCCTACAAGCAAGACTTCGTTTCAGGTAAACGCAGTCACTTTTGAGCTCAAACGAAGCTACAACTTTCACAAAGCTCACAGGTTTCTCACTCTTAACTGAAAGGCATTGGTTGTTAGAGGGCCTGTGGTTTGTATCAGTTTCAGAAGCAGGGTTGAACTAGATATGGTCGTGTGTATAGGAAACACAGTTCTTTTGTTCTGAGCACACTCACGTTTTCCACCTTATTAGAGACTCTAGAATGCGAGAGCATGCTTCTTGCTCTAAAGCAGAGTGTGTTTCATGGATGAGAACTGTGCTGTGTGTTTCCCTTCAGAAACGGAGTTAAATGGCAGACTCAGTGTCTTCCTACAAGCAAGACTTAGTTTCAGGTAAACGCAGTCACTTTTGAGCTCAAACAAAGCTACATAGTTCACGAAGCTCACACGATTCTCGCTCTTAAGTGAAAAGCATTGGATGTTAGAGGGCCTGTGGTTTGTATCAGTTTCAGAAGCAGAGTTGAACTAGATATGGTCTGTGTGTAGGAAACACAGTTCTTTTGTTCTGAGCACACTCACGTTTCCCGCCTTATTAGAGACTCTAGAAAGCAAGAACTTGCTTCTTGCTCTAATGCAGAGTGTCTTTCATGGATGAGAACTGTGCTGTGTGTTTACCTTCAGAAACTGAGTTAAATGGCAGGCACTGTGTCTTCCTACTAGCAAGACTTCTTTTCAGGTAAATGCAGTCATTTTTGAGCTCAAAGGAAGCTACATCATACACGAAGCTCACACGTTTCTCACTCTTAACAAAAGGCATTGGATGTTAGAGGGACTGTGGTTTGTATCAGTTTCAAAGCAGAGTTGAACTAGATATGGTCCCTGTGGGTAGGAAACACAGTTCTTTTGTTGTGAGCACACTCACGTTTCCCGCCTTATTAGAGACTCTTGAAAGCAAGAGCTTGCTTCTTGCTCTAAAGCAGAGTGTGTTTCATGGAAGAGAATTGTGCTATGTGTTTCCCTTCAGAAACGGAGTTAAATGGCAGGCTCCGTGTCGTCCTACAAGCAAGACTTCGTTGTTTCAGGTAAACGCACTCACTTTTGAGCTCAAACGAAGCTACATCTTTCACAAAGCTCACACGTTTCTCACTCATAAGTGAAAAGGATTGGATGTTAGTGGGCCTGTACTTTGTATCAGTTTCCGAAGCAGAGTGGAACTAGATATGGTCCGTGTGTGTAGGAAACACATTTCTTTTGTTCTGAGCACAGTCACGTTTCCCACCTTATTAGAGACTCTAGAATGCGAGAGCATGCTTCTTGCTTTAAAGCAGAGTGTGTTTCATGAATGAGAACTGTGCTGTGTGTTTCCCTTCAGAAACGGAGTTAAATGGCAGGCTCTGTGTCTTCCTACAAGCAAGACATAGTTTCAGGTAAACGCAGTCACTTTTGAGCTCAAACGAAGCTACATCGTTCACAAGGCTCACACGTTTCTCGCTCTTAACAAAAGGCACTGGATGTTAGAGGGCCTGTGGTTTGTATCAGTTTCACAAGCAGAGTTGAACTAGATATGGTCCATCTGTGTAGAAAACACAATTCTTTTGTTCTGAGCACACTCAAGTTTCCCGCCTTATTAGAGACTCTAGAAAGCAAGAGCTTACTTCTTGCTCTAAAGCAGATTGTCTTTCATGGATGAGAACTGTGCTGTGTGTTTCCCTTCAGAAACGGAGTTAAATGGCAGGCTCTGTGTCTTCCTACTGGCAAGACTTCGTTTCAGGTAAATGCAGTCACTTTTGAGCTCAAGGGAAGCTACATAGTACACGAAGCTCACACGTTACTCGCTCTTAAGTGAAAAGCATTGGATGTTAGAGGGCCTGTGCTTTGTATCAGTTTCAGAAGAAGAGTTGAACTAGATATGGTCCGTGTGTGTAGGAATCACAGTTCTTTTGTTCTGAGCACAATCAAGTTTCCCGCCTTATTAGAGACCCTAGAAAGCAAGAGCTTGCTTCTTGCTCTAAAGCAGATTGTCTTTCATGGATGAGAACTGTTCTGTGTGTTTCCCTTCAGTAACGGAGTTAAATGGCAGGCTCTGTGTCTTCCTACAAGCAAGACTTCGTTTCAGGTAAACGCAGTCACTTTTGAGCTCAAATGAAGCTACATCTTTCACAAAGCTCACACGTTTCTCACTTTTAACTGAAAGGCATTGGATGTTAGAGGGCCTGTGGTTTGTATCAGTTTCAGAAGGAGAGTTGAACTAGATATGGTCCGTGTTTGTAGGAAACACAGTTCTTTTGTTCTGAGCACAGTCACGTTTCCCAACTTATTAGAGACTCTAGAATGCGAGAGCATGCTTCTTGCTCTTAAGCAGAGTGTGTTTCATGGAGGAGAACTGTGCTCTGTGTTTCCCTGCAGAAACGGAGTTAAATGGCAGGCTCTGTGTCTTCCTACAAGCTAGACTTCGTTTCAGGTAAATGCAGTCACTTTTGAGCTCAAATGAAGCTACATCGTTCACGAAGCTCTCACGTTTCTCGCTCTTAAGTGAAAGGCATTGGATGTTAGAGGGTCTATGGTTTGTATCAGTTTCAGAAGCAGAGTTGAACTAGATATGGTCCGTGTGTGTAGGAAACACAGTTCTTTTGTTCTGAGCACACTCACGTTTCCAGCCTTATTAGACAATCTAGAAAGGAAGACCTTGCTTCTTGCTCTAAAGCAGAGTGTGTTTCATGCATGAGAACTGTGCTGTGTGTTTCCCTTCAGAAACAGAGTTAAATGGCAGGCTCTGTGTCCTCCTACAAGCAAGAATTCGTTTCAGATAAACGCAGTCACTTTTGAGCTCAAGGGAAGCTACATCGTTCACGAAGCTCACACGTTTCTCGCTCTTAATTGAAAAGCATTGGATGTTAGAGGGCCTGTGGTTTGTATCAGTTTCAGAAGCAGAGTTGAACTAGATATGGTCCCTGTGGGTAGGAAACACAGTTCTTTTTTCTGAGCACACTCACGTTTCCAGCCTTATTAGAGATTCTAGAAAGCAAGAGCTTGCTTCTTGCTCTAAAGCAGAGTGTCTTTCATGGATGAGAACTGTGCTGTGTGTTTCCCTTCAGTAACGGAGTTAAATGGCAGGCTCTGTGTCTTCCTACAAGCAAGACTTCGTTTCAGGTAAACGCAGTCACTTTTGAGCTCAAACGAAGCTACAACTTTCACAAAGCTCACAGGTTTCTCACTCTTAACTGAAAGGCATTGGATGTTAGAGGGCCTGTGGTTTGTATCAGTTACAGAAGCAGGGTTGAACTAGATATGGTCGTGTGTATAGGAAACACAGTTCTTTTGTTCTGAGCACACTCACGTTTTCCACCTTATTAGAGACTCTAGAATGCGAGAGCATGCTTCTTGCTCTAAAGCAGAGTGTGTTTCATGGATGAGAACTGTGCTGTGTGTTTCCCTTCAGAAACGGAGTTAAATGGCAGACTCAGTGTCTTCCTACAAGCAAGACTTAGTTTCAGGTAAACGCAGTCACTTTTGAGCTCAAACAAAGCTACATAGTTCACGAAGCTCACACGATTCTCGCTCTTAAGTGAAAAGCATTGGATGTTAGAGGGCCTGTGGTTTGTATCAGTTTCAGAAGCAGAGTTGAACTAGATATGGTCCGTGTGTGTAGGAAACACAGTTCTTTTGTTCTGAGCACACTCACGTTTCCCGCCTTATTAGAGACTCTAGAAAGCAAGAACTTGCTTCTTGCTCTAATGCAGAGTGTCTTTCATGGATGAGAACTGTGCTGTGTGTTTACCTTCAGAAACTGAGTTAAATGGCAGGCACTGTGTCTTCCTACTAGCAAGACTTCTTTTCAGGTAAATGCAGTCATTTTTGAGCTCAAAGGAAGCTACATCATACACGAAGCTCACACGTTTCTCACTCTTAACAAAAGGCATTGGATGTTAGAGGGACTGTGGTTTGTATCAGTTTCAAAGCAGAGTTGAACTAGATATGGTCCCTGTGGGTAGGAAACACAGTTCTTTTGTTGTGAGCACACTCACGTTTCCCACCTTATTAGAGACTCTAGAATGCGAGAGCATGCTTCTTGCTTTAAAGCAGAGTGTGTTTCATGAATGAGAACTGTGCTTTGTGTTTCCCTTCAGAAACGGAGTTAAATGGCAGGCTCTGTGTCTTCCTACTAGCAAGACTTCGTTTCAGGTAAACGCAGTCACTTTTGAGCTCAAACGAAGCTACATCGTTCACAACGCTCACAGGTTTCTCGCTCTTAACAAAAGGCACTGGATGTTAGAGGGCCTGTGGTTTGTATCACTTTCACAAGCAGAGTTGAACTAGATATGGTCCATCTGTGTAGGAAACACAATTCTTTTGTTCTGAGCACACTCAAGTTTCCCGCCTTATTAGAGACTCTAGAAAGCAAGAGCTTACTTCTTGCTCTAAAGCAGATTGTCTTTCATGGATGAGAACTGTGCTGTGTGTTTCCCTTCAGAAACGGAGTTAAATGGCAGGCTCTGTGTCTTCCTACTGGCAAGACTTCTTTTCAGGTAAATGCAGTCATTTTTGAGCTCAAAGGAAGCTACATCGTTCACGAAGCTCACACGTTTCTCGCTCTTAAGTGAAAAGCATTGGATGTTAGAGGACCTGTGGTTTGTATCAGTTTCAGAAGAAGAGTTGAACTAGATATGGTCCCTGTGTGTAGGAAACACAGTTCTTTTGTTCTGAGCACACTCACGTTTCCCGCCTTATGAGAGACTCTAGAAAGCAAGAGCTTGCTTCTTGCTCTAAAGCAGAGTGTCTTTCATGGATGAGAACTGTGCTGTGTGTTTCCCTTAAGTATCGGAGTTAAATGACAGGCTCTGTGTCGTCCTAGAAGCAAGACTTCGTTTGAGGTAAACGCAGTCACTTTTGAGCTCAAATGAAGCTACATCTTTCACAAAGCTCACACGTTTCTCAATTTTAACTGAAAGGCATTGGATGTTAGAGGGCCTGTGGTTTGTATCAGTTTCAGAAGCAGAGTTGAACTAGATATGGTCCCTGTGTGTAGGAAACACAGTTCTTTTTTCTGAGCACACTCACGTTTCCAGCCTTATTAGAGACTCTAGAAAGCAAGAGCTTGCTTCTTGCTCTAAAGCAGAGTGTCTTTCATGGATGAGAACTGTGCTGTGTGTTTCCCTTCAGTAACGGAGTTAAATGGCAGGCTCTGTGTCTTCCTACAAGCAAGACTTCGTTTCAGGTAAACGCACTCACTTTTGAGCTCAAACGAAGCTACAACTTTCACAAAGCTCACAGGTTTCTCACTCTTAACTGAAAGGCATTGGATGTTAGAGGGCCTGTGGTTTGTATCAGTTTCAGAAGCAGGGTTGAACTAGATATGGTCGTGTGTATAGGAAACACAGTTCTTTTGTTCTGAGCACACTCACGTTTTCCACCTTATTAGAGACTCTAGAATGCGAGAGCATGCTTCTTGCTCTAAAGCAGAGTGTGTTTCATGGATGAGAACTGTGCTGTGTGTTTCCCTTCAGAAACGGAGTTAAATGGCAGACTCAGTGTCTTCCTACAAGCAAGACTTAGTTTCAGGTAAACGCAGTCACTTTTGAGCTCAAACAAAGCTACATAGTTCACGAAGCTCACACGATTCTCGCTCTTAAGTGAAAAGCATTGGATGTTAGAGGGCCTGTGGTTTGTATCAGTTTCAGAAGCAGAGTTGAACTAGATATGGTCCGTGTGTGTAGGAAACACAGTTCTTTTGTTATGAGCACACTCACGTTTCCCGCCTTATTAGAGACTCTAGAAAGCAAGAACTTGCTTCTTGCTCTAAAGCAGAGTGTCTTTCATGGATGAGAACTGTACTGTGTGTTTACCTTCAGAAACTGAGTTAAATGGCAGGCACTGTGTCTTCCTACTAGCAAGACTTCTTTTCAGGTAAATGCAGTCATTTTTGAGCTCAAAGGAAGCTACATCATACATGAAGCTCACACGTTTCTCACTCTTAACAAAAGGCATTGGATGTTAGAGGGACTGTGGTTTGTATCAGTTTCAAAGCAGAGTTGAACTAGATATGGTCCCTGTGGGTAGGAAACACAGTTCTTTTGTTGTGAGCACACTCACGTTTCCCGCCTTATTAGAGACTCTTGAAAGCAAGAGCTTGCTTCTTGCTCTAAAGCAGAGTGTGTTTCATGGAAGAGAATTGTGCTGTGTGTTTCCCTTCAGAAACGGAGTTAAATGGCAGGCTCTGTGTCGTCCTACAAGCAAGACTTCGTTGTTTCAGGTAAACACACTCACTTTTGAGTTCAAACGAAGCTACATCTTTCACAAAGCTCACACGTTTCTCACTCATAGGTGAAAAGGATTGGATGTTAGAGGGCCTGTACTTTGTATCAGTTTCCGAAGCAGAGTGGAACTAGATATGGTCCGTGTGTGTAGGAAACACAGTTCTTTTGTTCTGAGCACAGTCACGTTTCCCACCTTATTAGAGACTCTAGAATGCGAGAGCATGCTTCTTGCTTTAAAGCAGAGTGTGTTTCATGGATGAGAACTGTGCTGTGTGTTTCCCTTCAGAAACGGAGTTAAATGGCAGGCTCTGTGTCTTCCTACTAGCCAGACTTCGATTCAGGTAAATGCAGTCATTTTTGAGCTCAAAAGAAGCTACATCGTTCACGAAGCTCACACGTTTCTCACTCTTAACTGAAAGGCATTGGATGTTAGAGGGCCTGTGGTTTGTATCAGTTTCAGAAGAAGAGTTGAACTAGATATGGTCCGTGTGTGTAGGAATCACAGTTCTTTTGTTCTGAGCACACTCAAGTTTCCCGCCTTATTAGAGACCCTAGAAAGCAAGAGCTTGCTTCTTGCTCTAAAGCAGATTGTCTTTCATGGATGATAACTGTGCTGTGTGTTTCCCTTTAGAAACGGAGTTAAATGGTAGGCTCTGTGTCTTCCTACTAGCAAGACTTCGTTTCAGGTAAATGCAGTCATTTTTGAGCTCAAAGGAAGCTACATCGTTCACGAAGCTCACACGTTTCTCGCTCTTAAGTGAAAAGCATTGGATGTTAGAGGGCCTGTGGTTTATAACAGTTTCAGAAGCAGAGTTGAACTATATGGTCCGAGTGTGTACGAAACACAGTTCTTTTGTTCTGAGCACACTCACGTTTCCCACCTTATTAGAGACTCTAGAATGCAAGAGCATGCTTCTTGCTCTAAAGCAGAGTGTCTTTCATGGATGAGAACTGTGCTGTGTGTTTCCCTTCAGAAACGGAGTTAAATGGCAGGCTCTGTGTCTTCCTACTAGCAAGACTTCGTTTCAGGTAAATGCAGTCATTTTTGAGCTCAAAGGAAGCTACATCGTTCACGGAGCTCACACGTTTCTCGTTCTTAAGTGAAAAGCATTGGATGTTAGAGGGCCTGTGGTTTGTATCAGTTTCAGAAGAAGAGTTGAACTAGATATGGTCCCTGTGTGTAGGAAACACAGTTCTTTTGTTCTGAGCACACTCACGTTTCCCGCATTATTACAGACTCTAGAAAGCAAGAGCTTGCTTCTTGCTCTAAAGCAGAGTGTCTTTCATGGATGAGAACTGTGCTGTGTGTTTCCCTTCAGTATCGGAGTTAAATGGCAGGCTCTGTGTCTTCCTACAAGCAAGACTTCGTTTCAGGTAAACGCAGTCACTTTTGAGCTCAAATGAAGCTACATCTTTCACAAAGCTCACACGTTTCTCACTTTTAACTGAAAAGCATTGGATGTTAGAGGGCCTGTGGTTTGTATCAGTTTCAGAAGGAGAGTTGAACTAGATATGGTCCGTGTTTGTAGGAAACACAGTTCTTTTGTTCTGAGCACAGTCACGTTTCCCAACTTATTAGAGACTCTAGAATGCGAGAGCATGCTTCTTGCTCTTAAGCAGAGTGTGTTTCATGGAGGAGAACTGTGCTCTGTGTTTCCCTGCAGAAACGGAGTTAAATGGTAGGCTCTGTGTCCTCCTACAAGCAAGAATTCGTTTCAGATAAACGCAGTCACTTTTGAGCTCAAGGGAAGCTACATCGTTCACGAAGCTCACACGTTTCTCGCTCTTAAGTGAAAAGCATTGGATGTTAGAGGGCCTGTGGTTTGTATCAGTTTCAGAAGCAGAGTTGAACTAGATATGGTCCCTGTGGGTAGGAAACACAGTTCTTTTGTTCTCAGCACACTCACGTTTCCAGCCTTATTAGAGACTCTAGAAAGCAAGAGCTTGCTTCTTGCTCTAAAGCAGAGTGTCTTTCATGGATGAGAACTGTGCTGTGTGTTTCCCTTCAGTAACGGAGTTAAATGGCAGGCTCTGTGTCTTCCTACAAGCAAGACTTCGTTTCAGGTAAACGCAGTCACTTTTGAGCTCAAACGAAGCTACAACTTTCACAAAGCTCACAGGTTTCTCACTCTTAACTGAAAGGCATTGGATGTTAGAGGGCCTGTGGTTTGTATCAGTTTCAGAAGCAGGGTTGAACTAGATATGGTCGTGTGTATAGGAAACACAGTTCTTTTGTTCTGAGCACACTCACGTTTTCCACCTTATTAGAGACTCTAGAATGCGAGAGCATGCTTCTTGCTCTAAAGCAGAGTGTGTTTCATGGATGAGAACTGTGCTGTGTGTTTCCCTTCAGAAACGGAGTTAAATGGCAGACTCAGTGTCTTCCTACAAGCAAGACTTAGTTTCAGGTAAACGCAGTCACTTTTGAGCTCAAACAAAGCTACATAGTTCACGAAGCTCACACGATTCTCGCTCTTAAGTGAAAAGCATTGGATGTTAGAGGGCCTGTGGTTTGTATCAGTTTCAGAAGCAGAGTTGAACTAGATATGGTCCGTGTGTGTAGGAAACACAGTTCTTTTGTTATGAGCACACTCACGTTTCCCGCCTTATTAGAGACTCTAGAAAGCAAGAACTTGCTTCTTGCTCTAAAGCAGAGTGTCTTTCATGGATGAGAACTGTACTGTGTGTTTACCTTCAGAAACTGAGTTAAATGGCAGGCACTGTGTCTTCCTACTAGCAAGACTTCTTTTCAGGTAAATGCAGTCATTTTTGAGCTCAAAGGAAGCTACATCATACATGAAGCTCACACGTTTCTCACTCTTAACAAAAGGCATTGGATGTTAGAGGGACTGTGGTTTGTATCAGTTTCAAAGCAGAGTTGAACTAGATATGGTCCCTGTGGGTAGGAAACACAGTTCTTTTGTTGTGAGCACACTCACGTTTCCCGCCTTATTAGAGACTCTTGAAAGCAAGAGCTTGCTTCTTGCTCTAAAGCAGAGTGTGTTTCATGGAAGAGAATTGTGCTGTGTGTTTCCCTTCAGAAACGGAGTTAAATGGCAGGCTCTGTGTCGTCCTACAAGCAAGACTTCGTTGTTTCAGGTAAACACACTCACTTTTGAGCTCAAACGAAGCTACATCTTTCACAAAGCTCACACGTTTCTCACTCATAGGTGAAAAGGATTGGATGTTAGAGGGCCTGTACTTTGTATCAGTTTCCGAAGCAGAGTGGAACTAGATATGGTCCGTGTGTGTAGGAAACACAGTTCTTTTGTTCTGAGCACAGTCACGTTTCCCACCTTATTAGAGACTCTAGAATGCGAGAGCATGCTTCTTGCTTTAAAGCAGAGTGTGTTTCATGGATGAGAACTGTGCTGTGTGTTTCCCTTCAGAAACGGAGTTAAATGGCAGGCTCTGTGTCTTCCTACTAGCCAGACTTCGATTCAGGTAAATGCAGTCATTTTTGAGCTCAAAAGAAGCTACATCGTTCACGAAGCTCACACGTTTCTCACTCTTAACTGAAAGGCATTGGATGTTAGAGGGCCTGTGGTTTGTATCAGTTTCAGAAGAAGAGTTGAACTAGATATGGTCCGTGTGTGTAGGAATCACAGTTCTTTTGTTCTGAGCACACTCAAGTTTCCCGCCTTATTAGAGACCCTAGAAAGCAAGAGCTTGCTTCTTGCTCTAAAGCAGATTGTCTTTCATGGATGATAACTGTGCTGTGTGTTTCCCTTTAGAAACGGAGTTAAATGGTAGGCTCTGTGTCTTCCTACTAGCAAGACTTCGTTTCAGGTAAATGCAGTCATTTTTGAGCTCAAAGGAAGCTACATCGTTCACGAAGCTCACACGTTTCTCGCTCTTAAGTGAAAAGCATTGGATGTTAGAGGGCCTGTGGTTTATAACAGTTTCAGAAGCAGAGTTGAACTATATGGTCCGAGTGTGTACGAAACACAGTTCTTTTGTTCTGAGCACACTCACGTTTCCCACCTTATTAGAGACTCTAGAATGCAAGAGCATGCTTCTTGCTCTAAAGCAGAGTGTCTTTCATGGATGAGAACTGTTCTGTGTGTTTCCCTTCAGAAACGGAGTTAAATGGCAGGCTCTGTGTCTTCCTACTAGCAAGACTTCGTTTCAGGTAAATGCAGTCATTTTTGAGCTCAAAGGAAGCTACATCGTTCACGGAGCTCACACGTTTCTCGTTCTTAAGTGAAAAGCATTGGATGTTAGAGGGCCTGTGGTTTGTATCAGTTTCAGAAGAAGAGTTGAACTAGATATGGTCCCTGTGTGTAGGAAACACAGTTCTTTTGTTCTGAGCACACTCACGTTTCCCGCATTATTACAGACTCTAGAAAGCAAGAGCTTGCTTCTTGCTCTAAAGCAGAGTGTCTTTCATGGATGAGAACTGTGCTGTGTGTTTCCCTTCAGTATCGGAGTTAAATGGCAGGCTCTGTGTCTTCCTACAAGCAAGACTTCGTTTCAGGTAAACGCAGTCACTTTTGAGCTCAAATGAAGCTACATCTTTCACAAAGCTCACACGTTTCTCACTTTTAACTGAAAAGCATTGGATGTTAGAGGGCCTGTGGTTTGTATCAGTTTCAGAAGGAGAGTTGAACTAGATATGGTCCGTGTTTGTAGGAAACACAGTTCTTTTGTTCTGAGCACAGTCACGTTTCCCAACTTATTAGAGACTCTAGAATGCGAGAGCATGCTTCTTGCTCTTAAGCAGAGTGTGTTTCATGGATGAGAACTGTGCTCTGTGTTTCCCTGCAGAAACGGAGTTAAATGGTAGGCTCTGTGTCCTCCTACAAGCAAGAATTCGTTTCAGATAAACGCAGTCACTTTTGAGCTCAAGGGAAGCTACATCGTTCACGAAGCTCACACGTTTCTCGCTCTTAAGTGAAAAGCATTGGATGTTAGAGGGCCTGTGGTTTGTATCAGTTTCAGAAGCAGAGTTGAACTAGATATGGTCCCTGTGGGTAGGAAACACAGTTCTTTTGTTCTCAGCACACTCACGTTTCCAGCCTTATTAGAGACTCTTGAAAGCAAGAGCTTGCTTCTTGCTCTAAAGCAGAGTGTCTTTCATGGATGAGAACTGTGCTGTGTGTTTCCCTTCAGTAACGGAGTTAAATGGCAGACTCTGTGTCTTCCTACAAGCAAGACTTCGTTTCAGGTAAACGCAGTCACTTTTGAGCTCAAACGAAGCTACAACTTTCACAAAGCTCACAGGTTTCTCACTCTTAACTGAAAGGCATTGGATGTTAGAGGGCCTGTGGTTTGTATCAGTTTCAGAAGCAGGGTTGAACTAGATATGGTCGTGTGTATAGGAAACACAGTTCTTTTGTTCTGAGCACACTCACGTTTTCCACCATATTAGAGACTCTAGAATGCAAGAGCATGTTTCTTGCTCTAAAGCAGAGTGTGTTTCATGGATGAGAACTGTGCTGTGTGTTTCCCTTCAGTAACGGAGTTAAATGGCAGGCTCTGTGTCTTCCTACAAGCAAGACTTCGTTTCAGGTAAACGCAGTCACTTTTGAGCTCAAACGAAGCTACAACTTTCACAAAGCTCACAGGTTTCTCACTCTTAACTGAAAGGCATTGGATGTTAGAGGGCCTGTGGTTTGTATCAGTTTCAGAAGCAAGGTTGAACTAGATATGGTCGTGTGTATAGGAAACACAGTTCTTTTGTTCTGAGCACACTCACGTTTTCCACCTTATTAGAGACTCTAGAATGCGAGAGCATGCTTCTTGCTCTAAAGCAGAGTGTGTTTCATGGATGAGAACTGTGCTGTGTGTTTCCCTTCAGAAACGGAGTTAAATGGCAGACTCAGTGTCTTCCTACAAGCAAGACTTCGTTTCAGGTAAACGCAGTCACTTTTGAGCTCAAACAAAGCTACATAGTTCACGAAGCTCACACGATTCTCGCTCTTAAGTGAGAAGCATTGGATGTTAGAGGGCCTGTGGTTTGTATCAGTTTCAGAAGCAGAGATGAACTAGATATGGTCCGTGTGTGTAGGAAACACAGTTCTTTTGTTCTGAGCACACTCACGTTTCCCACCTTATTAGAGACTCTAGAAAGCAAGAACTTGCTTCTTGCTCTAAAGCAGAGTGTCTTTCATGGATGAGAACTGTGCTGTGTGTTTACCTTCAGAAACTGAGTTAAATGGCAGGCTCTGTGTCTTCCTACTAGCAAGACTTCTTTTCAGGTAAATGCAGTCATTTTTGAGCTCAAAGGAAGCTACATCATACACGAAGCTCACACGTTTCTCACTCTTAACAAAAGGCATTGGATGTTAGAGGGACTGTGGTTTGTATCAGTTTCAAAGCAGAGTTGAACTAGATATGGTCCCTGTGGGTAGGAAACACAGTTCTTTTGTTGTGAGCACACTCACGTTTCCCGCCTTATTAGAGACTCTTGAAAGCAAGAGCTTGCTTCTTGCTCTAAAGCAGAGTGTCTTTCATGGAAGAGAACTGTGCTGTGTGTTCCCCTTCAGAAACGGAGTTAAATGGCAGGCTCTGTGTCGTCCTACAAGCAAGACTTCGTTGTTTCAGTTAAACGCACTCACTTTTGAGCTCAAACGAAGCTACAACTTTCACAAAGCTCACACGTTTCTCACTCATAAGTGAAAAGGATTGGATGTTAGAGGGCCTGTACTTTGTATCAGTTTCCGAAGCCGAGTGGAACTAGATATGGTCCGTGTGTGTAGGAAACACAGTTCTTTTGTTCTGAGCACAGTCACGTTTCCCACCTTATTAGAGACTCTAGAATGCGAGAGCATGCTTCTTGCTTTAAAGCAGAGTGTGTTTCATGGATGAGAACTGTGCTGTTTGTTTCCCTTCAGAAACGGAGTTAAATGTCAGGCTCTGTGTCTTCCTACTAGCAAGACTTCGTTTTAGGTAAATGCAGTCATTTTGAGCTCAAAGGAAGCTACATCGTTCACGGAGCTCACACGTTTCTCGCTCTTAAGTGAAAGGAATTGGATGTTAGAGGGTCTATGGTTTGAATCAGTTTCAGAAGCAGAGTTGAACTAGATATGGTCCGTGTGTGTAGGAAACACAGTTCTTTTGTTCTGAGCACACTCACGTTTCCAGCCTTATTAGACAATCTAGAAAGCAAGACCTTGCTTCTTGCTCTAAAGCAGAGTGTCTTTCATGCATGAGAACTGTGCTGTGTGTTTCCCTTCAGAAACGGAGTTAAATGGCAGGCTCTGTGTCCTCCTACAAGCAAGAATTCGTTTCAGATAAACGCAGTCACTTTTGAGCTCAAGGGAAGCTACATCGTTCACGAAGCTCACACGTTTCTCGCTCTTAAGTGAAAAGCATTGGATGTTAGAGGGCCTGTGGTTTGTATCAGTTTCTGAAGCAGAGTTGAAATAGATATGGTCCCTGTGGGTAGGAAACACAGTTCTTTTGTTCTCAGCACACTCACGTTTTCCACCTTATTAGAGACTCTAGAATGCGAGAGCATGCTTCTTGCTCTAAAGCAGAGTGTCTTTCATGGATGAGAACTGTGCTGTGTGTTTCCCTTCAGTAACGGAGTTAAATGGCAGACTCAGTGTCTTCCTACAAGCAAGAATTCGTTTCAGATAAACGCAGTCACTTTTGAGCTCAAGGGAAGCTACATCGTTCACGAAGCTCACAGGTTTCTCACTCTTAACTGAAAGGCATTGGATGTTAGAGGGCCTGTGGTTTGTATCAGTTTCAGAAGCAGGGTTGAACTAGATATGGTCGTGTGTATAGGAAACACAGTTCTTTTGTTCTGAGCACACTCACGTTTTCCACCATATTAGAGACTCTAGAAAGCAAGAACTTGCTTCTTGCTCTAAAGCAGAGTGTCTTTCATGGATGAGAACTGTGCTGTGTGTTTACCTTCAGAAACTGAGTTAAATGGCAGGCTCTGTGTCTTCCTACTAGCAAGACTTCTTTTCAGGTAAATGCAGTCATTTTTGAGCTCAAAGGAAGCTACATCATACACGAAGCTCACACGTTTCTCACTCTTAACAAAAGGCATTGGATGTTAGAGGGACTGTGGTTTGTATCAGTTTCAAAGCAGAGTTGAACTAGATATGGTCCCTGTGGGTAGGAAACACAGTTCTTTTGTTGTGAGCACACTCACGTTTCCCGCCTTATTAGAGACTCTTGAAAGCAAGAGCTTGCTTCTTGCTCTAAAGCAGAGTGTCTTTCATGGAAGAGAACTGTGCTGTGTGTTCCCCTTCAGAAACGGAGTTAAATGGCAGGCTCTGTGTCGTCCTACAAGCAAGACTTCGTTGTTTCAGTTAAACGCACTCACTTTTGAGCTCAAACGAAGCTACAACTTTCACAAAGCTCACACGTTTCTCACTCATAAGTGAAAAGGATTGGATGTTAGAGGGCCTGTACTTTGTATCAGTTTCCGAAGCCGAGTGGAACTAGATATGGTCCGTGTGTGTAGGAAACACAGTTCTTTTGTTCTGAGCACAGTCACGTTTCCCACCTTATTAGAGACTCTAGAATGCGAGAGCATGCTTCTTGCTTTAAAGCAGAGTGTGTTTCATGGATGAGAACTGTGCTGTTTGTTTCCCTTCAGAAACGGAGTTAAATGTCAGGCTCTGTGTCTTCCTACTAGCAAGACTTCGTTTTAGGTAAATGCAGTCATTTTGAGCTCAAAGGAAGCTACATCGTTCACGGAGCTCACACGTTTCTCGCTCTTAAGTGAAAGGCATTGGATGTTAGAGGGTCTATGGTTTGAATCAGTTTCAGAAGAAGAGTTGAACTAGATATGGTCCCTGTGTGTAGTAAACACAGTTCTTTTGTTCTGAGCACACTCACGTTTCCCGCATTATTACAGACTCTAGGAAGCAAGAGCTTGCATCTTGCTCTAAAGCAGAGTGTCTTTCATGGATGAGAACTGTGCTGTGTGTTTCCCTTCAGTAACGGAGTTAAATGGCAGGCTCTGTGTCTTCCTACAAGCAAGACTTCGTTTCAGGTAAACGCAGTCACTTTTGAGCTCAAATGAAGCTACATCTTTCACAAAGCTCACACGTTTCTCACTTTTAACTGAAAGGCATTGGATGTTAGAGGGCCTGTGGTTTGTATCAGTTTCAGAAGGAGAGTTGAACTAGATATGGTCCCTGTGGGTAGGAAACACAGTTCTTTTTTCTGAGCACACTCACGTTTCCAGCCTTATTAGAGACTCTAGAAAGCAAGAGCTTGCTTCTTGCTCTAAAGCAGAGTGTCTTTCATGGATGAGAACTGTGCTGTGTGTTTCCCTTCAGTAACGGAGTTAAATGGCAGGCTCTGTGTCTTCCTACAAGCAAGACTTCGTTTCAGGTAAACGCAGTTACTTTTGAGCTCAAACGAAGCTACAACTTTCACAAAGCTCACAGGTTTCTCACTCTTACCTGAAAGGCATTGGATGTTAGAGGGCCTGTGGTTTGTATCAGTTTCAGAAGCAGGGTTGAACTAGATATGGTCGTGTGTATAGGAAACACAGTTCTTTTGTTCTGAGCACACTCACGTTTTCCACCTTATTAGAGACTCTAGAATGCGAGAGCATGCTTCTTGCTCTAAAGCAGAGTGTGTTTCATGGATGAGAACTGTGCTGTGTGTTTCCCTTCAGAAACGGAGTTAAATGGCAGACTCAGTGTCTTCCTACAAGCAAGACTTAGTTTCAGGTAAACGCAGTCACTTTTGAGCTCAAACAAAGCTACATAGTTCACGAAGCTCACACGATTCTCGCTCTTAAGTGAAAAGCATTGGATGTTAGAGGGCCTGTGGTTTGTATCAGTTTCAGAAGCAGAGTTGAACTAGATATGGTCTGTGTGTAGGAAACACAGTTCTTTTGTTCTGAGCACACTCACGTTTCCCGCCTTTTTAGAGACTCTAGAAAGCAAGAACTTGCTTCTTGCTCTAAAGCAGAGTGTCTTTCATGGATGAGAACTGTGCTGTGTGTTTCCCTTCAGAAACTGAGTTAAATGGCAGGCTCTGTGTCTTCCTAATAGCAAGACTTCTTTTCAGGTAAATGCAGTCATTTTTGAGCTCAAAGGAAGCTACATCATACACGAAGCTCACACGTTTCTCACTCTTAACAAAAGGCATTGGATGTTAGAGGGACTGTGGTTTGTATCAGTTTCAAAGCAGAGTTGAACTAGATATGGTCCCTGTGGATAGGAAACACAGTTCTTTTGTTGTGAGCACACTCACGTTTCCCGCCTTATTAGAGCCTCTTGAAAGCAAGAGCTTGCTTCTTGCTCTAAAGCAGAGTGTGTTTCATGGAAGAGCACTGTGCTGTGTGTTTCCCTTCAGAAACGGAGTTAAATGGCAGGCTCTGTGTCGTCCTACAAGCAAGACTTTGTTGTTTCAGGCAAACGCACTCACTTTTGAGGTCAAACGAAGCTACATCTTTCACAAAGCTCACACGTTTCTCACTCATAAGTGAAAAGGATTGGATGTTAGAGGGCCTGTACTTTGTATCAGTTTCCGAAGCAGAGTGGAACTAGATATGGTCCGTGTGTGTAGGAAACACAGTTCTTTTGTTCTGAGCACAGTCACGTTTCCCACCTTATTAGAGACTCTAGAATGCGAGAGCATGCTTCTTGCTTTAAAGCAGAGTGTGTTTCATGGATGAGAACTGTGCTGTTTGTTTCCCTTCAGAAACGGAGTTAAATGTCAGGCTCTGTGTCTTCCTACTAGCAAGACTTCGTTTTAGGTAAATGCAGTCATTTTGAGCTCAAAGGAAGCTACATCGTTCACGGAGCTCACACGTTTCTCGCTCTTAAGTGAAAGGCATTGGATGTTAGAGGGTCTATGGTTTGAATCAGTTTCAGAAGCAGAGTTGAACTAGATATGGTCTGTGTGTGTAGGAAACACAGTTCTTTTGTTCTGAGCACACTCACGTTTCCAGCCTTATTAGACAATCTAGAAAGCAAGACCTTGCTTCTTGCTCTAAAGCAGAGTGTCTTTCATGCATGAGAACTGTGCTGTGTGTTTCCCTTCAGAAACGGAGTTAAATGGCAGGCTCTGTGTCCTCCTACAAGCAAGAATTCGTTTCAGATAAACGCAGTCACTTTTGAGCTCAAGGGAAGCTACATCGTTCACGAAGCTCACACGTTTCTCGCTCTTAAGTGAAAAGCATTGGATGTTAGAGGGCCTGTGGTTTGTATCAGTTTCAGAAGCAGAGTTGAACTAGATATGGTCCCTGTGGGTAGGAAACACAGTTCTTTTGTTCTCAGCACACTCACGTTTCCAGCCTTATTAGAGACTCTAGAAAGCAAGAGCTTGCTTCTTGCTCTAAAGCAGAGTGTCTTTCATGGATGAGAACTGTGCTGTGTGTTTCCCTTCAGTAACGGAGTTAAATGGCAGGCTCTGTGTCTTCCTACAAGCAAGACTTCGTTTCAGGTAAACGCAGTCACTTTTGAGCTCAAACGAAGCTACAACTTTCACAAAGCTCACAGGTTTCTCACTCTTAACTGAAAGGCATTGGATGTTAGAGGGCCTGTGGTTTGTATCAGTTTCAGAAGCAGGGTTGAACTAGATATGGTCGTGTGTATAGGAAACACAGTTCTTTTGTTCTGAGCACACTCACGTTTTCCACCTTATTAGAGACTCTAGAATGCAAGAGCATGCTTCTTGCTCTAAAGCAGAGTGTGTTTCATGGATGAGAACTGTGCTGTGTGTTTCCCTTCAGAAACGGAGTTAAATGGCAGACTCAGTGTCTTCCTACAAGCAAGACTTAGTTTCAGGTAAACGCAGTCACTTTTGAGCTCAAACAAAGCTACATAGTTCACGAAGCTCACACGATACTCACTCTTAAGTGAAAAGCATTGGATGTTAGAGGGCCTGTGGTTTGTATCAGTTTCAGAAGCAGAGTTGAACTAGATATGGTCCGTGTGTGTAGGAAACACAGTTCTTTTGTTCTGAGCACACTCACGTTTCCCGCCTTATTAGAGACTCTAGAAAGCAAGAACTTGCTTCTTGCTCTAAAGCAGAGTGTCTTTCATGGATGAGAACTGTGCTGTGTGTTTACCTTCAGAAACTGAGTTAAATGGCAGGCTCTGTGTCTTCCTACTAGCAAGACTTCTTTTCAGGTAAATGCAGTCATTTTTGAGCTCAAAGGAAGCTACATCATACACGAAGCTCACACGTTTCTCACTCTTAACAAAAGGCATTGGATGTTAGAGGGACTGTGGTTTGTATCAGTTTCAAAGCAGAGTTGAACTAGATATGGTCCCTGTGGGTAGGAAACACAGTTCTTTTGTTGTGAGCACACTCACGTTTCCCGCCTTATTAGAGACTCTTGAAAGCAAGAGCTTGCTTCTTGCTCTAAAGCAGAGTGTGTTTCATGGAAGAGAACTGTGCTGTGTGTTTCCCTTCAGAAACGGAGTTAAATGGCAGGCTCTATGTCGTCCTACAAGCAAGACTTCGTTGTTTCAGGTAAACGCACTCACTTTTGAGCTCAAACGAAGCTACATCATTCACAAAGCTCACACGTTTCTCACTCATAAGTGAAAAGGATTGGATGTTAGAGGGCCTGTGGTTTGTATCAGTTTCCGAAGCAGAGTGGAACTAGATATGGTCCCTGTGTGTAGGAAACACAGTTCTTTTGTTCTGAGCACAGTCACGTTTCCCACCTTATTAGAGACTCTAGAATGCGAGAGCATGCTTCTTGCTTTAAAGCAGAGTGTGTTTCATGGATGAGAACTGTGCTGTATGTTTCCCTTCAGATCGGAGTTAAATGTCAGGCTCTGTGTCTTCCTACTAGCAAGACTTCGTTTTAGGTAAATGCAGTCATTTTGAGCTCAAAGGAAGCTACATCGTTCACGGAGCTCACACGTTTCTCGCTCTTAAGTGAAAGGCATTGGATGTTAGAGGGTCTATGGTTTGAATCATTTTCAGAAGCAGAGTTGAACTAGATATGGTCCGTGTGTGTAGGAAACACAGTTCTTTTGTTCTGAGCACACTCACGTTTCCAGCCTTATTAGACAATCTAGAAAGCAAGACCTTGCTTCTTGCTCTAAAGCAGAGTGTCTTTCATGCATGAGAACTGTGCTGTGTGTTTCCCTTCAGAAACGGAGTTAAATGGCAGGCTCTGTGTCCTCCTACAAGCAAGAATTCGTTTCAGATAAACGCAGTCACTTTTGAGCTCAAGGGAAGTTACATCGTTCACGAAGCTCACACGTTTCTCGCTCTTAAGTGAAAAGCATTGGATGTTAGAGGGCCTGTGGTTTGTATCAGTTTCAGAAGCAGAGTTGAACTAGATATGGTCCCTGTGGGTAGGAAACACAGTTCTTTTGTTCTCAGCACACTCACGTTTCCAGCCTTATTAGAGACTATAGAAAGCAAGAGCTTGCTTCTTGCTCTAAAGCAGAGTGTCTTTCATGGATGAGAACTGTGCTGTGTGTTTCCCTTCAGTAACGGAGTTAAATGGCAGGCTCTGTGTCTTCCTACAAGCAAGACTTCGTTTCAGGTAAACGCAGTCACTTTTGAGCTCAAACGAAGCTACAACTTTCACAAAGCTCACAGGTTTCTCACTCTTAACTGAAAGGCATTGGATGTTAGAGGGCCTGTGGTTTGTATCAGTTTCAGAAGCAGGGTTGAACTAGATATGGTCGTGTGTATAGGAAACACAGTTCTTTTGTTCTGAGCACACTCACGTTTTCCACCTTATTAGAGACTCTAGAATGCAAGAGCATGCTTCTTGCTCTAAAGCAGAGTGTGTTTCATGGATGAGAACTGTGCTGTGTGTTTCCCTTCAGAAACGGAGTTAAATGGCAGGCTCTATGTCGTCCTACAAGCAAGACTTCGTTGTTTCAGGTAAACGCACTCACTTTTGAGCTCAAACGAAGCTACATCTTTCACAAAGCTCACACGTTTCTCACTCATAAGTGAAAAGGATTGGATGTTAGAGGGCCTGTGGTTTGTATCAGTTTCCGAAGCAGAGTGGAACTAGATATGGTCCCTGTGTGTAGGAAACACAGTTCTTTTGTTCTGAGCACACTCACGTTTACAGCCTTATTAGAGACTCTAGAAAGCAAGAGCTTGCTTCTTGCTCTAAAGCAGAGTGACTTTCATGGATGAGAACTGTGCTGTGTGTTTCCCTTCAGAAACTGAGTTAAATGGCTGGCTCTGTGTCTTCCTACTAGCAAGACTTCGTTTCAGGTAAATGCAGTCATTTTTGAGCTGAAAGGAAGCTACATCGTTCACGAAGCTCACACGTTTCTCGCTTTTAAGTGAAAAGCATTGGATGTTAGAGGGCCTGTGGTTTGTATCAGTTTCAGAAGCAGAGTTGAACTAGATATGGTCCGTGTGTGTAAGAAACACAGTTCTTTTGTTCTGAGCACAGTCACGTTTTCCACCTTATTAGAGACTCTATAATGCGAGAGCATGCTTCTTGCTCTAAAGCGGAGTGTGTTTCATGGATGAGAACTGTGCTGTGTGTTTCCCTTCAGAAACGGAGTTAAATGGCAGACTCAGTGTCTTCCTACAAGCAAGACTTAGTTTCAGGTAAACGCAGTCACTTTTGAGCTCAAACAAAGCTACAGAGTTCACGAAGCTCTCACGATTCTCGCTCTTAAGTGAAAAGCATTGGATGTTAGAGGGCCTGTGGTTTGTATCAGTTTCAGAAGCAGAGTTGATCTAGATATAGTCCGTGTGTGTAGTAAACACAGTTCTTTTGTTCTGAGCACACTCACGTTTTCAGCCTTATTAGAGACTCTAGAAAGCAAGAACTTGCTTCTTGCTCTAAAGCAGAGTGTGTTTCATGGATGAGAACTGTGCTGTGTGTTTCCCTTCAGAAACTGAGTTAAATGGCAGGCTCTGTGCCTTCCTACTAGCAAGACTTCTTTTCAGGTAAATGTTGTCATTTTTGAGCTCAAAGGAAGCTACATCGTACAAGAAGCTCACACGTTTCTCATTCTTAACAAAAGGCATTGGATGTTAGAGGGACTGTGGTTTGTATCAGTTTCAAAGCAGAGTTGAACTAGATATGGTCCCTGTGGGTAGGAAACACAGTTCTTTTGTTGTGAGCACACTCACGCTTCCCGCCTTATTAGAGACTCTTGAAAGCAAGAGCTTGCTTCTTGCTCTAAAGCAGAGTGTGTTTCATGGAAGAGAACTGTGCTGTGTGTTTCCCTTCAGAAACGGAGTTAAATGGCAGGCTCTATGTCGTCCTACAAGCAAGACTTCATTGTTTCAGGTAAACGCAGTCACTTTTGAGCTCAAACGAAGCTACAACTTTCACAAAGCTCACAGGTTTCTCACTCTTAACTGAAAGGCATTGGATGTTAGAGGGCCTGTGGTTTGTATCAGTTTCAGAAGCAGGGTTGAACTAGATATGGTCGTGTGTATAGGAAACACAGTTCTTTTGTTCTGAGCACACTCACGTTTTCCACCTTATTAGAGACTCTAGAATGCGAGAGCATGCTTCTTGCTCTAAAGCAGAGTGTGTTTCATGGATGAGAACTGTGCTGTGTGTTTCCCTTCAGAAACGGAGTTAAATGGCAGACTCAGTGTCTTCCTACAAGCAAGACTTAGTTTCAGGTAAACGCAGTCACTTTTGAGCTCAAACAAAGCTACATAGTTCACGAAGCTCACACGATTCTCGCTCTTAAGTGAAAAGCATTGGATGTTATAGGGCCTGTGGTTTGTATCAGTTTCAGAAGCAGAGTTGAACTAGATAGGGTGTGTGTAGGTAACACAGTTCTTTTGTTCTGAGCACACTCACGTTTCCCGCCTTATTAGAGACTCTAGAAAGCAAGAACTTGCTTCTTGCTCTAAAGCAGAGTGTCTTTCATGGATGAGAACTGTGCTGTGTGTTTACCTTCAGAAACTGAGTTAAATGGCAGGCTCTGTGTCTTCCTAATAGCAAGACTTCTTTTCAGGTAAATGCAGTCATTTTTGAGCTCAAAGGAAGCTACATCATACACGAAGCTCACACGTTTCTCACTCTTAACAAAAGGCATTGGATGTTAGAGGGACTGTGGTTTGTATCAGTTTCAAAGCAGAGTTGAACTAGATATGGTCCCTGTGGGTAGGAAACACAGTTCTTTTGTTGTGAGCACACTCACGTTTCCCGCCTTATTAGAGCCTCTTGAAAGCAAGAGCTTGCTTCTTGCTCTAAAGCAGAGTGTGTTTCATGGAAGAGCACTGTGCTGTGTGTTTCCCTTCAGAAACGGAGTTAAATGGCAGACTCCGTGTCTTCCTTCAAGCAAGACTTAGTTTCAGGTAAACGCAGTCACTTTTGAGCTCAAACAAAGCTACTTAGTTCACGAAGCTCACACGATTCTCGCTCTTAAGTGAAAAGCATTGGATGTTAGAGGGCCTGTGGTTTGTATCAGTTTCAGAAGCAGAGTTGAACTAGATATAGTCCGTGTGTGTAGTAAACACAGTTCTTTTGTTCTGAGCACACTCACGTTTCCTGCCTTATTAGAGACTCTAGAAAGCAAGAACTTGCTTCTTGCTCTAAAGCAGAGTGTCTTTCATGGATGAGAACTGTGCTGTGTGTTTCCCTTCAGAAACTGAGTTAAATGGCAGGCTCTGTGTCTTCCTACTAGCAAGACTTCTTTTCAGGTAAATGTTGTCATTTTTGAGCTCAAAGGAAGCTACATCGTACAAGAAGCTCACAAGTTTCTCACTCTTAACAAAAGGCATTGGATGTTAGAGGGACTGTGGTTTGTATCAGTTTCAAAGCAGAGTTGAACTAGATATGGTCCCTGTGGGTAGGAAACACAGTTCTTTTGTTGTGAGCACACTCACGTTTCCCGCCTTATTAGAGACTCTTGAAAGCAAGAGCTTGCTTCTTGCTCTAAAGCAGAGTGTGTTTCATGGAAGAGAACTGTGCTGTGTGTTTCCCTTCAGAAACGGAGTTAAATGGCAGGCTCTATGTCGTCCTACAAGCAAGACTTCGTTGTTTCAGGTAAACGCACTCACTTTTGAGCTCAAACGAAGCTACATCTTTCACAAAGCTCACACGTTTCTCACTCATAAGTGAAAAGGATTGGATGTTAGAGGGCCTGTGGTTTGTATCAGTTTCAGAAGCAGAGTGGAACTAGATATGGTCCGTGTGTCTAGGAAACACAGTTCTTTTGTTCTGAGCACACTCACGTTTACAGCCTTATTAGAGACTCTAGAAAGCAAGAGCTTGCTTCTTGCTCTAAAGCAGAGTGTCTTTCATGGATGAGAACTGTGCTGTGTGTTTCCCTTCAGAAACGGAGTTAAATGGCAGGCTCTGTGTCTTCCTACTAGCAAGACTTCGTTTCAGGTAAACGCAGTCACTTTTGAGCTCAAATGAAGCTACATTGTTCATGAAGCTCTCATGTTTCTCGCTCTTAAGTGAAAGGCATTGGATGTTAGAGGGTCTATGGTTTGAATCAGTTTCAGAAGCAGAGTTGAACTAGATATGGTCTGTGTGTGTAGGAAACACAGTTCTTTTGTTCTGAGCACACTCACATTTCCAGCCTTATTAGACAATCTAGAAAGCAAGACCTTGCTTCTTGCTCTAAAGCAGAGTGTGTTTCATGCATGAGAACTGTGCTGTGTGTTTCCCTTCAGAAACGGAGTTAAATGGCAGGCTCTGTGTCCTCCTACAAGCAAGAATTCGTTTCAGATAAACGCAGTCACTTTTGAGCTCAAGGGAAGCTACATCGTTCACGAAGCTCACAGGTTTCTCACTCTTAACTGAAAGGCATTGGATGTTAGAGGGCCTGTGGTTTGTATCAGTTTCAGAAGCAGGGTTGAACTAGATATGGTCGTGTGTATAGGAAACACAGTTCTTTTGTTCTGAGCACACTCACGTTTTCCACCTTATTAGAGACTCTAGAATGCAAGAGCATGCTTCTTGCTCTAAAGCAGAGTGTGTTTCATGGATGAGAACTGTGCTGTGTGTTTCCCTTCAGAAACGGAGTTAAATGGCAGACTCAGTGTCTTCCTACAAGCAAGACTTAGTTTCAGGTAAATGCAGTCACTTTTGAGCTCAAACAAAGCTACATAGTTCAAGAAGCTCACACGATACTCGCTCTTAAGTGAAAAGCATTGGATGTTAGAGGGACTGTGGTTTGTTTCAGTTTCAAAGCAGAGTTGAACTAGATATGGTCCCTGTGGGTAGGAAACACAGTTCTTTTGTTGTGAACACACTCACGTTTCCCGCCTTATTAGAGACTCTTGAAAGCAAGAGCTTGCTTCTTGCTCTAAAGCAGAGTGTGTTTCATGGAAGAGAACTGTGCTGTGTGTTTCCCTTCAGAAACGGAGTTAAATGGCAGGCTCTATGTCGTCCTACAAGCAAGACTTCGTTGTTTCAGGTAAACGCACTCACTTTTGAGCTCAAATGAAGCTACATCTTTCACAAAGCTCACACGTTTCTCACTCATAAGTGAAAAGGATTGGATGTTAGAGCGCCTGTGGTTTGTATCAGTTTCCGAAGCAGAGTGGAACTAGATATGGTCCCTGTGTGTAGGAAACACAGTTCCTTTGTTCTGAGCACACTCACGTTTACAGCCTTATTAGAGACTCTAGAAAGCAAGAGCTTGCTTCTTGCTCTAAAGCAGAGTGTCTTTCATGGATGAGAACTGTGCTGTGTGTTTCCCTTCAGAAACGGAGTTAAATGGCTGGCTCTGTGTCTTCCTACTAGCAAGACTTCGTTTCAGGTAAATGCAGTCATTTTTGAGCTGAAAGGAAGCTACATCGTTCACGAAGCTCACACGTTTCTCGCTTTTAAGTGAAAAGCATTGGATGTTAGAGGGCCTGTGGTTTGTATCAGTTTCAGAAGCAGAGTTGAACTAGATATGGTCCGTGTGTGTAGGAAACACAGTTCTTTTGTTCTGAGCACAGTCACGTTTTCCACCTTATTAGAGACTCTAGAATGCGAGAGCATGCTTCTTGCTCTAAAGCAGAGTGTGTTTCATGGATGAGAACTGTGCTGTGTGTTTCCCTTCAGAAACGGAGTTAAATGGCAGACTCAGTGTCTTCCTTCAAGCAAGACTTAGTTTCAGGTAAACGCAGTCACTTTTGAGCTCAAACAAAGCTACTTAGTTCACGAAGCTCACACGATTCTCGCTCTTAAGTGAAAAGCATTGGATGTTAGAGGGCCTGTGGTTTGTATCAGTTTCAGAAGCAGAGTTGAACTAGATATAGTCCGTGTGTGTAGTAAACACAGTTCTTTTGTTCTGAGCACACTCACGTTTCCTGCCTTATTAGAGACTCTAGAAAGCAAGAACTTGCTTCTTGCTCTAAAGCAGAGTGTCTTTCATGGATGAGAACTGTGCTGTGTGTTTCCCTTCAGAAACTGAGTTAAATGGCAGGCTCTGTGTCTTCCTACTAGCAAGACTTCTTTTCAGGTAAATGTTGTCATTTTTGAGCTCAAAGGAAGCTACATCGTACAAGAAGCTCACAAGTTTCTCACTCTTAACAAAAGGCATTGGATGTTAGAGGGACTGTGGTTTGTATCAGTTTCAAAGCAGAGTTGAACTAGATATGGTCCCTGTGGGTAGGAAACACAGTTCTTTTGTTCTGAGCACAATCACGTTTCCCGCCTTATTAGAGACTCTTGAAAGCAAGAGCTTGCTTCTTGCTCTAAAGCAGAGTGTGTTTCATGGAAGAGAACTGTGCTGTGTGTTTCCCTTCAGAAACGGAGTTAAATGGCAGGCTCTATGTCGTCCTACAAGCAAGACTTCGTTGTTTCAGGTAAACGCACTCACTTTTGAGCTCAAACGAAGCTACATCTTTCACAAAGCTCACACGTTTCTCACTCATAAGTGAAAAGGATTGGATGTTAGAGGGCCTGTGGTTTGTATCAGTTTCCGAAGCAGAGTGGAACTAGATATGGTCCCTGTGTGTAGGAAACACAGTTCTTTTGTTCTGAGCACACTCACGTTTACAGCCTTATTAGAGACTCTAGAAAGCAAGAGCTTGCTTCTTGCTCTAAAGCAGAGTGTCTTTCATGGATGAGAACTGTGCTGTGTGTTTCCCTTCAGAAACGGAGTTAAATGGCTGGCTCTGTGTCTTCCTACTAGCAAGACTTCGTTTCAGGTAAATGCAGTCATTTTTGAGCTGAAAGGAAGCTACATCGTTCACGAAGCTCACACGTTTCTCGCTTTTAAGTGAAAAGCATTGGATGTTAGAGGGCCTGTGGTTTGTATCAGTTTCAGAAGCAGAGTTGAACTAGATAGGGTGTGTGTAGGAAACACAGTTCTTTTGTTCTGAGCACACTCACGTTTCCCGCCTTATTAGAGACTCTAGAAAGCAAGAACTTGCTTCTTGCTCTAAAGCAGAGTGTCTTTCATGGATGAGAACTGTGCTGTGTGTTTACCTTCAGAAACTGAGTTAAATGGCAGTCTCTGTGTCTTCCTAATAGCAAGACTTCTTTTCAGGTAAATGCAGTCATTTTTGAGCTCAAAGGAAGCTACATCATACACGAAGCTCACACGTTTCTCACTCTTAACAAAAGGCATTGGATGTTAGAGGGACTGTGGTTTGTATCAGTTTCAAAGCAGAGTTGAACTAGATATGGTCCCTGTGGGTAGGAAACACAGTTCTTTTGTTGTGAGCACACTCACGTTTCCCGCCTTATTAGAGCCTCTTGAAAGCAAGAGCTTGCTTCTTGCTCTAAAGCAGAGTGTGTTTCATGGAAGAGCACTGTGCTGTGTGTTTCCCTTCAGAAACGGAGTTAAATGGCAGACTCCGTGTCTTCCTTCAAGCAAGACTTAGTTTCAGGTAAACGCAGTCACTTTTGAGCTCAAACAAAGCTACTTAGTTCACGAAGCTCACACGATTCTCGCTCTTAAGTGAAAAGCATTGGATGTTAGAGGGCCTGTGGTTTGTATCAGTTTCAGAAGCAGAGTTGAACTAGATATAGTCCGTGTGTGTAGTAAACACAGTTCTTTTGTTCTGAGCACACTCACGTTTCCTGCCTTATTAGAGACTCTAGAAAGCAAGAACTTGCTTCTTGCTCTAAAGCAGAGTGTCTTTCATGGATGAGAACTGTGCTGTGTGTTTCCCTTCAGAAACTGAGTTAAATGGCAGGCTCTGTGTCTTCCTACTAGCAAGACTTCTTTTCAGGTAAATGTTGTCATTTTTGAGCTCAAAGGAAGCTACATCGTACAAGAAGCTCACAAGTTTCTCACTCTTAACAAAAGGCATTGGATGTTAGAGGGACTGTGGTTTGTATCAGTTTCAAAGCAGAGTTGAACTAGATATGGTCCCTGTGGGTAGGAAACACAGTTCTTTTGTTGTGAGCACACTCACGTTTCCCGCCTTATTAGAGACTCTTGAAAGCAAGAGCTTGCTTCTTGCTCTAAAGCAGAGTGTGTTTCATGGAAGAGAACTGTGCTGTGTGTTTCCCTTCAGAAACGGAGTTAAATGGCAGGCTCTATGTCGTCCTACAAGCAAGACTTCGTTGTTTCAGGTAAACGCACTCACTTTTGAGCTCAAACGAAGCTACATCTTTCACAAAGCTCACACGTTTCTCACTCATAAGTGAAAAGGATTGGATGTTAGAGGGCCTGTGGTTTGTATCAGTTTCAGAAGCAGAGTGGAACTAGATATGGTCCGTGTGTCTAGGAAACACAGTTCTTTTGTTCTGAGCACACTCACGTTTACAGCCTTATTAGAGACTCTAGAAAGCAAGAGCTTGCTTCTTGCTCTAAAGCAGAGTGTCTTTCATGGATGAGAACTGTGTTGTGTGTTTCCCTTCAGAAACGGAGTTAAATGGCAGGCTCTGTGTCTTCCTACTAGCAAGACTTCGTTTCAGGTAAATGCAGTCATTTTTGAGCTGAAAGGAAGCTACATCGTTCACGAAGCTCACACGTTTCTCGCTTTTAAGTGAAAAGCATTGGATGTTAGAGGGCCTGTGGTTTGTATCAGTTTCAGAAGCAGAGTTGAACTAGATATGGTCCGTGTGTGTAGGAAACACAGTTCATTTTTTCTGAGCACACTCACGTTTTCCACCTTATTAGAGACTCTAGAATGCGAGAGCATGCTTCTTGCTCTTAAGCAGAGTGTGTTTCATGGATGAGAACTGTGCTGTGTGTTTCCCTTCAGAAACGGAGTTAAATGGCTGGCTCTGTGTCTTCCTACTAGCAAGACTTCGTTTCAGGTAAATGCAGTCATTTTTGAGCTGAAAGGAAGCTACATCGTTCACGAAGCTCACACGTTTCTCGCTTTTAAGTGAAAAGCATTGGATGTTAGAGGGCCTGTGGTTTGTATCAGTTTCAGAAGCAGAGTTGAACTAGATAGGGTGTGTGTAGGAAACACAGTTCTTTTGTTCTGAGCACACTCACGTTTCCCGCCTTATTAGAGACTCTAGAAAGCAAGAACTTGCTTCTTGCTCTAAAGCAGAGTGTGTTTCATGGAAGAGAACTGTGCTGTGTGTTTCCCTTCAGAAACGGAGTTAAATGGCAGGCTCTATGTCGTCCTACAAGCAAGACTTCGTTGTTTCAGGTAAACGCACTCACTTTTGAGCTCAAACGAAGCTACATCTTTCACAAAGCTCACACGTTTCTCACTCATAAGTGAAAAGGATTGGATGTTAGAGGGCCTGTGGTTTGTATCAGTTTCCGAAGCAGAGTGGAACTAGATATGGTCCCTGTGTGTAGGAAACACAGTTCTTTTGTTCTGAGCACACTCACGTTTACAGCCTTATTAGAGACTCTAGAAAGCAAGAGCTTGCTTCTTGCTCTAAAGCAGAGTGTCTTTCATGGATGAGAACTGTGCTGTGTGTTTCCCTTCAGAAACGGAGTTAAATGGCTGGCTCTGTGTCTTCCTACTAGCAAGACTTCGTTTCAGGTAAATGCAGTCATTTTTGAGCTGAAAGGAAGCTACATCGTTCACGAAGCTCACACGTTTCTCGCTTTTAAGTGAAAAGCATTGGATGTTAGAGGGCCTGTGGTTTGTATCAGTTTCAGAAGCAGAGTTGAACTAGATAGGGTGTGTGTAGGAAACACAGTTCTTTTGTTCTGAGCACACTCACGTTTCCCGCCTTATTAGAGACTCTAGAAAGCAAGAACTTGCTTCTTGCTCTAAAGCAGAGTGTCTTTCATGGATGAGAACTGTGCTGTGTGTTTACCTTCAGAAACTGAGTTAAATGGCAGTCTCTGTGTCTTCCTAATAGCAAGACTTCTTTTCAGGTAAATGCAGTCATTTTTGAGCTCAAAGGAAGCTACATCATACACGAAGCTCACACGTTTCTCACTCTTAACAAAAGGCATTGGATGTTAGAGGGACTGTGGTTTGTATCAGTTTCAAAGCAGAGTTGAACTAGATATGGTCCCTGTGGGTAGGAAACACAGTTCTTTTGTTGTGAGCACACTCACGTTTCCCGCCTTATTAGAGCCTCTTGAAAGCAAGAGCTTGCTTCTTGCTCTAAAGCAGAGTGTGTTTCATGGAAGAGCACTGTGCTGTGTGTTTCCCTTCAGAAACGGAGTTAAATGGCAGACTCCGTGTCTTCCTTCAAGCAAGACTTAGTTTCAGGTAAACGCAGTCACTTTTGAGCTCAAACAAAGCTACTTAGTTCACGAAGCTCACACGATTCTCGCTCTTAAGTGAAAAGCATTGGATGTTAGAGGGCCTGTGGTTTGTATCAGTTTCAGAAGCAGAGTTGAACTAGATATAGTCCGTGTGTGTAGTAAACACAGTTCTTTTGTTCTGAGCACACTCACGTTTCCTGCCTTATTAGAGACTCTAGAAAGCAAGAACTTGCTTCTTGCTCTAAAGCAGAGTGTCTTTCATGGATGAGAACTGTGCTGTGTGTTTCCCTTCAGAAACTGAGTTAAATGGCAGGCTCTGTGTCTTCCTACTAGCAAGACTTCTTTTCAGGTAAATGTTGTCATTTTTGAGCTCAAAGGAAGCTACATCGTACAAGAAGCTCACAAGTTTCTCACTCTTAACAAAAGGCATTGGATGTTAGAGGGACTGTGGTTTGTATCAGTTTCAAAGCAGAGTTGAACTAGATATGGTCCCTGTGGGTAGGAAACACAGTTCTTTTGTTGTGAGCACACTCACGTTTCCCGCCTTATTAGAGACTCTTGAAAGCAAGAGCTTGCTTCTTGCTCTAAAGCAGAGTGTGTTTCATGGAAGAGAACTGTGCTGTGTGTTTCCCTTCAGAAACGGAGTTAAATGGCAGGCTCTATGTCGTCCTACAAGCAAGACTTCGTTGTTTCAGGTAAACGCACTCACTTTTGAGCTCAAACGAAGCTACATCTTTCACAAAGCTCACACGTTTCTCACTCATAAGTGAAAAGGATTGGATGTTAGAGGGCCTGTGGTTTGTATCAGTTTCAGAAGCAGAGTGGAACTAGATATGGTCCGTGTGTCTAGGAAACACAGTTCTTTTGTTCTGAGCACACTCACGTTTACAGCCTTATTAGAGACTCTAGAAAGCAAGAGCTTGCTTCTTGCTCTAAAGCAGAGTGTCTTTCATGGATGAGAACTGTGTTGTGTGTTTCCCTTCAGAAACGGAGTTAAATGGCAGGCTCTGTGTCTTCCTACTAGCAAGACTTCGTTTCAGGTAAATGCAGTCATTTTTGAGCTGAAAGGAAGCTACATCGTTCACGAAGCTCACACGTTTCTCGCTTTTAAGTGAAAAGCATTGGATGTTAGAGGGCCTGTGGTTTGTATCAGTTTCAGAAGCAGAGTTGAACTAGATATGGTCCGTGTGTGTAGGAAACACAGTTCATTTTTTCTGAGCACACTCACGTTTTCCACCTTATTAGAGACTCTAGAATGCGAGAGCATGCTTCTTGCTCTTAAGCAGAGTGTGTTTCATGGATGAGAACTGTGCTGTGTGTTTCCCTTCAGAAACGGAGTTAAATGGCTGGCTCTGTGTCTTCCTACTAGCAAGACTTCGTTTCAGGTAAATGCAGTCATTTTTGAGCTGAAAGGAAGCTACATCGTTCACGAAGCTCACACGTTTCTCGCTTTTAAGTGAAAAGCATTGGATGTTAGAGGGCCTGTGGTTTGTATCAGTTTCAGAAGCAGAGTTGAACTAGATAGGGTGTGTGTAGGAAACACAGTTCTTTTGTTCTGAGCACACTCACGTTTCCCGCCTTATTAGAGACTCTAGAAAGCAAGAACTTGCTTCTTGCTCTAAAGCAGAGTGTCTTTCATGGATGAGAACTGTGCTGTGTGTTTACCTTCAGAAACTGAGTTAAATGGCAGGCTCTGTGTCTTCCTAATAGCAAGACTTCTTTTCAGGTAAATGCAGTCATTTTTGAGCTCAAAGGAAGCTACATCATACACGAAGCTCACACGTTTCTCACTCTTAACAAAAGGCATTGGATGTTAGAGGGACTGTGGTTTGTATCAGTTTCAAAGCAGAGTTGAACTAGATATGGTCCCTGTGGGTAGGAAACACAGTTCTTTTGTTGTGAGCACACTCACGTTTCCCGCCTTATTAGAGCCTCTTGAAAGCAAGAGCTTGCTTCTTGCTCTAAAGCAGAGTGTGTTTCATGGAAGAGCACTGTGCTGTGTGTTTCCCTTCAGAAACGGAGTTAAATGGCAGACTCCGTGTCTTCCTTCAAGCAAGACTTAGTTTCAGGTAAACGCAGTCACTTTTGAGCTCAAACAAAGCTACTTAGTTCACGAAGCTCACACGATTCTCGCTCTTAAGTGAAAAGCATTGGATGTTAGAGGGCCTGTGGTTTGTATCAGTTTCAGAAGCAGAGTTGAACTAGATATAGTCCGTGTGTGTAGTAAACACAGTTCTTTTGTTCTGAGCACACTCACGTTTCCTGCCTTATTAGAGACTCTAGAAAGCAAGAACTTGCTTCTTGCTCTAAAGCAGAGTGTCTTTCATGGATGAGAACTGTGCTGTGTGTTTCCCTTCAGAAACTGAGTTAAATGGCAGGCTCTGTGTCTTCCTACTAGCAAGACTTCTTTTCAGGTAAATGTTGTCATTTTTGAGCTCAAAGGAAGCTACATCGTACAAGAAGCTCACAAGTTTCTCACTCTTAACAAAAGGCATTGGATGTTAGAGGGACTGTGGTTTGTATCAGTTTCAAAGCAGAGTTGAACTAGATATGGTCCCTGTGGGTAGGAAACACAGTTCTTTTGTTGTGAGCACACTCACGTTTCCCGCCTTATTAGAGACTCTTGAAAGCAAGAGCTTGCTTCTTGCTCTAAAGCAGAGTGTGTTTCATGGAAGAGAACTGTGCTGTGTGTTTCCCTTCAGAAACGGAGTTAAATGGCAGGCTCTATGTCGTCCTACAAGCAAGACTTCGTTGTTTCAGGTAAACGCACTCACTTTTGAGCTCAAACGAAGCTACATCTTTCACAAAGCTCACACGTTTCTCACTCATAAGTGAAAAGGATTGGATGTTAGAGGGCCTGTGGTTTGTATCAGTTTCAGAAGCAGAGTGGAACTAGATATGGTCCGTGTGTCTAGGAAACACAGTTCTTTTGTTCTGAGCACACTCACGTTTACAGCCTTATTAGAGACTCTAGAAAGCAAGAGCTTGCTTCTTGCTCTAAAGCAGAGTGTCTTTCATGGATGAGAACTGTGTTGTGTGTTTCCCTTCAGAAACGGAGTTAAATGGCAGGCTCTGTGTCTTCCTACTAGCAAGACTTCGTTTCAGGTAAATGCAGTCATTTTTGAGCTCAAAGGAAGCTACATCGTTCACGAAGCTCACACGTTTCTCGCTTTTAAGTGAAAAGCATTGGATGTTAGAGGGCCTGTGGTTTGTATCAGTTTCAGAAGCAGAGTTGAACTAGATATGGTCCGTGTGTGTAGGAAACACAGTTCTTTTTTTCTGAGCACACTCACGTTTTCCACCTTATTAGAGACTCTAGAATGCGAGAGCATGCTTCTTGCTCTTAAGCAGAGTGTGTTTCATGGATGAGAACTGTGCTGTGTGTTTCCCTTCAGAAACGGAGTTAAATGGCAGGCTCTGTGTCTTCCTACAAGCTAGACTTCGTTTCAGGTAAACGCAGTCACTTTTGAGCTCAAATGAAGCTACATTGTTCATGAAGCTCTCATGTTTCTCGCTCTTAAGTGAAAGGCATTGGATGTTAGAGGGTCTATGGTTTGAATCAGTTTCAGAAGCAGAGTTGAACTAGATATGGTCTGTGTGTGTAGGAAACACAGTTCTTTTGTTCTGAGCACACTCACATTTCCAGCCTTATTAGACAATCTAGAAAGCAAGACCTTGCTTCTTGCTCTAAAGCAGAGTGTGTTTCATGCATGAGAACTGTGCTGTGTGTTTCCCTTCAGAAACGGAGTTAAATGGCAGGCTCTGTGTCCTCCTACAAGCAAGAATTCGTTTCAGATAAACGCAGTCACTTTTGAGCTCAAGGGAAGCTACATCGTTCACGAAGCTCACAGGTTTCTCACTCTTAACTGAAAGGCATTGGATGTTAGAGGGCCTGTGGTTTGTATCAGTTTCAGAAGCAGGGTTGAACTAGATATGGTCGTGTGTATAGGAAACACAGTTCTTTTGTTCTGAGCACACTCACGTTTTCCACCTTATTAGAGACTCTAGAATGCAAGAGCATGCTTCTTGCTCTAAAGCAGAGTGTGTTTCATGGATGAGAACTGTGCTGTGTGTTTCCCTTCAGAAACGGAGTTAAATGGCAGACTCAGTGTCTTCCTACAAGCAGGCTTAGTTTCAGGTAAATGCAGTCACTTTTGAGCTCAAACAAAGCTACATAGTTCAAGAAGCTCACAAGATACTCGCTCTTAAGTGAAAAGCATTGGATGTTAGAGGGACTGTGGTTTGTTTCAGTTTCAAAGCAGAGTTGAACTAGATATGGTCCCTGTGGGTAGGAAACACAGTTCTTTTGTTGTGAACACACTCACGTTTCCCGCCTTATTAGAGACTCTTGAAAGCAAGAGCTTGCTTCTTGCTCTAAAGCAGAGTGTGTTTCATGGAAGAGAACTGTGCTGTGTGTTTCCCTTCAGAAACGGAGTTAAATGGCAGGCTCTATGTCGTCCTACAAGCAAGACTTCGTTGTTTCAGGTAAACGCACTCACTTTTGAGCTCAAACGAAGCTACATCTTTCACAAAGCTCACACGTTTCTCACTCATAAGTGAAAAGGATTGGATGTTAGAGGGCCTGTGGTTTGTATCAGTTTCCGAAGCAGAGTGGAACTAGATATGGTCCCTGTGTGTAGGAAACACAGTTCCTTTGTTCTGAGCACACTCACGTTTACAGCCTTATTAGAGACTCTAGAAAGCAAGAGCTTGCTTCTTGCTCTAAAGCAGAGTGTCTTTCATGGATGAGAACTGTGCTGTGTGTTTCCCTTCAGAAACGGAGTTAAATGGCTGGCTCTGTGTCTTCCTACTAGCAAGACTTCGTTTCAGGTAAATGCAGTCATTTTTGAGCTGAAAGGAAGCTACATCGTTCACGAAGCTCACACGTTTCTCGCTTTTAAGTGAAAAGCATTGGATGTTAGAGGGCCTGTGGTTTGTATCAGTTTCAGAAGCAGAGTTGAACTAGATATGGTCCGTGTGTGTAGGAAACACAGTTCTTTTGTTCTGAGCACAGTCACGTTTTCCACCTTATTAGAGACTCTAGAATGCGAGAGCATGCTTCTTGCTCTAAAGCAGAGTGTGTTTCATGGATGAGAACTGTGCTGTGTGTTTCCCTTCAGAAACGGAGTTAAATGGCAGACTCAGTGTCTTCCTTCAAGCAAGACTTAGTTTCAGGTAAACGCAGTCACTTTTGAGCTCAAACAAAGCTACTTAGTTCACGAAGCTCACACGATTCTCGCTCTTAAGTGAAAAGCATTGGATGTTAGAGGGCCTGTGGTTTGTATCAGTTTCAGAAGCAGAGTTGAACTAGATATAGTCCGTGTGTAGTAAACACAGTTCTTTTGTTCTGAGCACACTCACGTTTCCTGCCTTATTAGAGACTCTAGAAAGCAAGAACTTGCTTCTTGCTCTAAAGCAGAGTGTCTTTCATGGATGAGAACTGTGCTGTGTGTTTACCTTCAGAAACTGAGTTAAATGGCAGGCTCTGTGTCTTCCTACTAGCAAGACTTCTTTTCAGGTAAATGTTGTCATTTTTGAGCTCAAAGGAAGCTACATCGTACAAGAAGCTCACAAGTTTCTCACTCTTAACAAAAGGCATTGGATGTTAGAGGGACTGTGGTTTGTATCAGTTTCAAAGCAGAGTTGAACTAGATATGGTCCCTGTGGGTAGGAAACACAGTTCTTTTGTTCTGAGCACAATCACGTTTCCCGCCTTATTAGAGACTCTTGAAAGCAAGAGCTTGCTTCTTGCTCTAAAGCAGAGTGTGTTTCATGGAAGAGAACTGTGCTGTGTGTTTCCCTTCAGAAACGGAGTTAAATGGCAGGCTCTATGTCGTCCTACAAGCAAGACTTCGTTGTTTCAGGTAAACGCACTCACTTTTGAGCTCAAACGAAGCTACATCTTTCACAAAGCTCACACGTTTCTCACTCATAAGTGAAAAGGATTGGATGTTAGAGGGCCTGTGGTTTGTATCAGTTTCCGAAGCAGAGTGGAACTAGATATGGTCCCTGTGTGTAGGAAACACAGTTCTTTTGTTCTGAGCACACTCACGTTTACAGCCTTATTAGAGACTCTAGAAAGCAAGAGCTTGCTTCTTGCTCTAAAGCAGAGTGTCTTTCATGGATGAGAACTGTGCTGTGTGTTTCCCTTCAGAAACGGAGTTAAATGGCTGGCTCTGTGTCTTCCTACTAGCAAGACTTCGTTTCAGGTAAATGCAGTCATTTTTGAGCTGAAAGGAAGCTACATCGTTCACGAAGCTCACACGTTTCTCGCTTTTAAGTGAAAAGCATTGGATGTTAGAGGGCCTGTGGTTTGTATCAGTTTCAGAAGCAGAGTTGAACTAGATATGGTCCGTGTGTGTAGGAAACACAGTTCTTTTGTTTTGAGCACAGTCACGTTTTCCACCTTATTAGAGACTCTAGAATGCGAGAGCATGCTTCTTGCTCTAAAGCAGAGTGTGTTTCATGGATGAGAACTGTGCTGTGTGTTTCCCTTCAGAAACGGAGTTAAATGGCAGACTCAGTGTCTTCCTTCAAGCAAGACTTAGTTTCAGGTAAACGCAGTCAATTTTGAGCTCAAACAAAGCTACTTAGTTCACGAAGCTCACACGATTCTCGCTCTTAAGTGAAAAGCATTGGATGTTAGAGGGCCTGTGGTTTGTATCAGTTTCAGAAGCAGAGTTGAACTACATATGGTCCGTGTGTGTAGGAAACACAGTTCTTTTGTTCTGAGCACAGTCACGTTTTCCACCTTATTAGAGACTCTAGAATGCGAGAGCATGCTTCTTGCTCTAAAGCAGAGTGTGTTTCATGGATGAGAACTGTGCTGTGTGTTTCCCTTCAGAAACGGAGTTAAAAGGCAGACTCAGTGTCTTCCTTCAAGCAAGACTTAGTTTCAGGTAAACGCAGTCACTTTTGAGCTCAAACAAAGCTACTTAGTTCACGAAGCTCACACGATTCTCGCTCTTAAGTGAAAAGCATTGGATGTTAGAGGGCCTGTGGTTTGTATCAGTTTCAGAAGCAGAGTTGAACTAGATATAGTCCGTGTGTGTAGTAAACACAGTTCTTTTGTTCTGAGCACACTCACGTTTCCTGCCTTATTAGAGACTCTAGAAAGCAAGAACTTGCTTCTTGCTCTAAAGCAGAGTGTCTTTCATGGATGAGAACTGTGCTGTGTGTTTCCCTTCAGAAACTGAGTTAAATGGCAGGCTCTGTGTCTTCCTACTAGCAAGACTTCTTTTCAGGTAAATGTTGTCATTTTTGAGCTCAAAGGAAGCTACATCGTACAAGAAGCTCACACGTTTCTCACTCTTAACAAAAGGCATTGGATGTTAGAGGGACTGTGGTTTGTATCAGTTTCAAAGCAGAGTTGAACTAGATATGGTCCCTGTGGGTAGGAAACACAGTTCTTTTGTTCTGAGCACACACAGGTTTCCCGCCTTATTAGAGACTCTTGAAAGCAAGAGCTTGCTTCTTGCTCTAAAGCAGAGTGTGTTTCATGGAAGAGAACTGTGCTGTGTGTTTCCCTTCAGAAACGGAGTTAAATGGCAGGCTCTGTTTCATCCTACAAGCAAGACTTCGTTGTTTCAGGTAAACGCACTCACTTTTGAGCTCAAACAAAGCTACATCTTTCACAAAGCTCACACGTTTCTCACTCATAAGTGAAAAGGATTGGATGTTAGAGGGCCTGTGGTTTGTATCAGTTTCCGAAGCAGAGTGGAACTAGATATGGTCCGTGTGTCTAGGAAACACAGTTCTTTTGTTCTGAGCACACTCACGTTTACAGCCTTATTAGAGACTCTAGAAAGCAAGAGCTTGCTTCTTGCTCTAAAGCAGAGTGTCTTTCATGGATGAGAACTGTGTTGTGTGTTTCCCTTCAGAAACGGAGTTAAATGGCAGGCTCTGTGTCTTCCTACTAGCAAGACTTCGTTTCAGGTAAATGCAGTCATTTTTGAGCTCAAAGGAAGCTACATCGTTCACGAAGCTCACACGTTTCTCGCTTTTAAGTGAAAAGCATTGGATGTTAGAGGGCCTGTGGTTTGTATCAGTTTCAGAAGCAGAGTTGAACTAGATATGGTCCGTGTGTGTAGGAAACACAGTTCTTTTGTTTTGAGCACAGTCACGTTTTCCACCTTATTAGAGACTCTAGAATGCGAGAGCATGCTTCTTGCTCTAAAGCAGAGTGTGTTTCATGGATGAGAACTGTGCTGTGTGTTTCCCTTCAGAAACGGAGTTAAATGGCAGACTCAGTGTCTTCCTTCAAGCAAGACTTAGTTTCAGGTAAACGCAGTCAATTTTGAGCTCAAACAAAGCTACTTAGTTCACGAAGCTCACACGATTCTCGCTCTTAAGTGAAAAGCATTGGATGTTAGAGGGCCTGTGGTTTGTATCAGTTTCAGAAGCAGAGTTGAACTACATATGGTCCGTGTGTGTAGGAAACACAGTTCTTTTGTTCTGAGCACAGTCACGTTTTCCACCTTATTAGAGACTCTAGAATGCGAGAGCATGCTTCTTGCTCTAAAGCAGAGTGTGTTTCATGGATGAGAACTGTGCTGTGTGTTTCCCTTCAGAAACGGAGTTAAATGGCAGACTCAGTGTCTTCCTTCAAGCAAGACTTAGTTTCAGGTAAACGCAGTCACTTTTGAGCTCAAACAAAGCTACTTAGTTCACGAAGCTCACACGATTCTCGCTCTTAAGTGAAAAGCATTGGATGTTAGAGGGCCTGTGGTTTGTATCAGTTTCAGAAGCAGAGTTGAACTAGATATAGTCCGTGTGTGTAGTAAACACAGTTCTTTTGTTCTGAGCACACTCACGTTTCCTGCCTTATTAGAGACTCTAGAAAGCAAGAACTTGCTTCTTGCTCTAAAGCAGAGTGTCTTTCATGGATGAGAACTGTGCTGTGTGTTTCCCTTCAGAAACGGAGTTAAATGGCAGGCTCTGTTTCATCCTACAAGCAAGACTTCGTTGTTTCAGGTAAACGCACTCACTTTTGAGCTCAAACAAAGCTACATCTTTCACAAAGCTCACACGTTTCTCACTCATAAGTGAAAAGGATTGGATGTTAGAGGGCCTGTGGTTTGTATCAGTTTCCGAAGCAGAGTGGAACTAGATATGGTCCATGTGTCTAGGAAACACAGTTCTTTTGTTCTGAGCACACTCACGTTTACAGCCTTATTAGAGACTCTAGAAAGCAAGAGCTTGCTTCTTGCTCTAAAGCAGAGTGTCTTTCATGGATGAGAACTGTGCTGTGTGTTTCCCTTCAGAAACGGAGTTAAATGGCAGGCTCTGTTTCATCCTACAAGCAAGACTTCGTTGTTTCAGGTAAACGCACTCACTTTTGAGCTCAAACAAAGCTACATCTTTCACAAAGCTCACACGTTTCTCACTCATAAGTGAAAAGGATTGGATGTTAGAGGGCCTGTGGTTTGTATCAGTTTCCGAAGCAGAGTGGAACTAGATATTGTCCGTGTGTCTAGGAAACACAGTTCTTTTGTTCTGAGCACACTCACGTTTACAGCCTTATTAGAGACTCTAGAAAGCAAGAGCTTGCTTCTTGCTCTAAAGCAGAGTGTCTTTCATGGATGAGAACTGTGTTGTGTGTTTCCCTTCAGAAACGGAGTTAAATGGCAGGCTCTGTGTCTTCCTACTAGCAAGACTTCGTTTCAGGTAAATGCAGTCATTTTTGAGCTCAAAGGAAGCTACATCGTTCACGAAGCTCACACGTTTCTCGCTTTTAAGTGAAAAGCATTGGATGTTAGAGGGCCTGTGGTTTGTATCAGTTTCAGAAGCAGAGTTGAACTAGATATGGTCCGTGTGTGTAGGAAACACAGTTCTTTTGTTTTGAGCACAGTCACGTTTTCCACCTTATTAGAGACTCTAGAATGCGAGAGCATGCTTCTTGCTCTAAAGCAGAGTGTGTTTCATGGATGAGAACTGTGCTCTGTGTTTCCCTTCAGAAACGGAGTTAAATGGCAGACTCAGTGTCTTCCTTCAAGCAAGACTTAGTTTCAGGTAAACGCAGTCAATTTTGAGCTCAAACAAAGCTACTTAGTTCACGAAGCTCACACGATTCTCGCTCTTAAGTGAAAAGCATTGGATGTTAGAGGGCCTGTGGTTTGTATCAGTTTCAGAAGCAGAGTTGAACTACATATGGTCCGTGTGTGTAGGAAACACAGTTCTTTTGTTCTGAGCACAGTCACGTTTTCCACCTTATTAGAGACTCTAGAATGCGAGAGCATGCTTCTTGCTCTAAAGCAGAGTGTGTTTCATGGATGAGAACTGTGCTGTGTGTTTCCCTTCAGAAACGGAGTTAAATGGCAGACTCAGTGTCTTCCTTCAAGCAAGACTTAGTTTCAGGTAAACGCAGTCACTTTTGAGCTCAAACAAAGCTACTTAGTTCACGAAGCTCACATGATTCTCGCTCTTAAGTGAAAAGCATTGGATGTTAGAGGGCCTGTGGTTTGTATCAGTTTCAGAAGCAGAGTTGAACTAGATATAGTCCGTGTGTGTAGTAAACACAGTTCTTTTGTTCTGAGCACACTCACGTTTCCTGCCTTATTAGAGACTCTAGAAAGCAAGAACTTGCTTCTTGCTCTAAAGCAGAGTGTCTTTCATGGATGAGAACTGTGCTGTGTGTTTCCCTTCAGAAACTGAGTTAAATGGCAGGCTCTGTGTCTTCCTACTAGCAAGACTTCTTTTCAGGTAAATGTTGTCATTTTTGAGCTCAAAGGAAGCTACATCGTACAAGAAGCTCACACGTTTCTCACTCTTAACAAAAGGCATTGGATGTTAGAGGGACTGTGGTTTGTATCAGTTTCAAAGCAGAGTTGAACTAGATATGGTCCCTGTGGGTAGGAAACACAGTTCTTTTGTTCTGAGCACACACAGGTTTCCCGCCTTATTAGAGACTCTTGAAAGCAAGAGCTTGCTTCTTGCTCTAAAGCAGAGTGTGTTTCAAGGAAGAGAACTGTGCTGTGTGTTTCCCTTCAGAAACGGAGTTAAATGGCAGGCTCTGTTTCGTCCTACAAGCAAGACTTCGTTGTTTCAGGTAAACGCACTCACTTTTGAGCTCAAACAAAGCTACATCTTTCACAAAGCTCACACGTTTCTCACTCATAAGTGAAAAGGATTGGATGTTAGAGGGCCTGTGGTTTGTATCAGTTTCCGAAGCAGAGTGGAACTAGATATGGTCCGTGTGTCTAGGAAACACAGTTCTTTTGTTCTGAGCACACTCACGTTTACAGCCTTATTAGAGACTCTAGAAAGCAAGAGCTTGCTTCTTGCTCTAAAGCAGAGTGTCTTTCATGGATGAGAACTGTGTTGTGTGTTTCCCTTCAGAAACGGAGTTAAATGGCAGGCTCTGTGTCTTCCTACTAGCAAGACTTCGTTTCAGGTAAATGCAGTCATTTTTGAGCTCAAAGGAAGCTACATCGTTCACGAAGCTCACACGTTTCTCGCTTTTAAGTGAAAAGCATTGGATGTTAGAGGGCCTGTGGTTTGTATCAGTTTCAGAAGCAGAGTTGAACTAGATATGGTCCGTGTGTGTAGGAAACACAGTTCTTTTTTTCTGAGCACACTCACGTTTTCCACCTTATTAGAGACTCTAGAATGCGAGAGCATGCTTCTTGCTCTTAAGCAGAGTGTGTTTCATGGATGAGAACTGTGCTGTGTGTTTCCCTTCAGAAACGGAGTTAAATGGCAGGCTCTGTGTCTTCCTACAATCTAGACTTCGTTTCAGGTAAACGCAGTCACTTTTGAGCTCAAATGAAGCTACATTGTTCACGAAGCTCTCACGTTTCTCGCTCTTAAGTGAAAGGCATTGGATGTTAGAGGGTCTATGGTTTGAATCAGTTTCAGAAGCAGAGTTGAACTAGATATGGTCCGTGTGTGTAGGAAACACAGTTCTTTTGTTTTGAGCACAGTCACGTTTTCCACCTTATTAGAGACTCTAGAATGCGAGAGCATGCTTCTTGCTCTAAAGCAGAGTGTGTTTCATGGATGAGAACTGTGCTGTGTGTTTCCCTTCAGAAACGGAGTTAAATGGCAGACTCAGTGTCTTCCTTCAAGCAAGACTTAGTTTCAGGTAAACGCAGTCAATTTTGAGCTCAAACAAAGCTACTTAGTTCACGAAGCTCACACGATTCTCGCTCTTAAGTGAAAAGCATTGGATGTTAGAGGGCCTGTTGTTTGTATCAGTTTCAGAAGCAGAGTTGAACTACATATGGTCCGTGTGTGTAGGAAACACAGTTCTTTTGTTCTGAGCACAGTCACGTTTTCCACCTTATTAGAGACTCTAGAATGCGAGAGCATGCTTCTTGCTCTAAAGCAGAGTGTGTTTCATGGATGAGAACTGTGCTGTGTGTTTCCCTTCAGAAACGGAGTTAAATGGCAGACTCAGTGTCTTCCTTCAAGCAAGACTTAGTTTCAGGTAAACGCAGTCAATTTTGAGCTCAAACAAAGCTACTTAGTTCACGAAGCTCACACGATTCTCGCTCTTAAGTGAAAAGCATTGGATGTTAGAGGGCCTGTGGTTTGTATCAGTTTCAGAAGCAGAGTTGAACTAGATATAGTCCGTGTGTGTAGTAAACACAGTTCTTTTGTTCTGAGCACACTCACGTTTCCTGCCTTATTAGAGACTCTAGAAAGCAAGAGCTTGCTTCTTGCTCTAAAGCAGAGTGTGTTTCATGGAAGAGAACTGTGCTGTGTGTTTCCCTTCAGAAACGGAGTTAAATGGCAGGCTCTGTTTCGTCCTACAAGCAAGACTTCGTTGTTTCAGGTAAACGCACTCACTTTTGAGCTCAAACGAAGCTACATCTTTCACAAAGCTCACACGTTTCTCACTCATAAGTGAAAAGGATTGGATGTTAGAGGGCCTGTGGTTTGTATCAGTTTCCGAAGCAGAGTGGAACTAGATATGGTCCGTGTGTCTAGGAAACACAGTTCTTTTGTTCTGAGCACACTCACGTTTACAGCCTTATTAGAGACTCTAGAAAGCAAGAGCTTGCTTCTTGCTCTAAAGCAGAGTGTCTTTCATGGATGAGAACTGTGTTGTGTGTTTCCCTTCAGAAACGGAGTTAAATGGCAGGCTCTGTGTCTTCCTACTAGCAAGACTTCGTTTCAGGTAAATGTTGTCATTTTTGAGCTCAAAGGAAGCTACATCGTTCACGAAGCTCACACGTTTCTCGCTCTTAAGTGAAAGGCATTGGATGTTAGAGGGTCTATGGTTTGAATCAGTTTCAGAAGCAGAGTTGAACTAGATATGGTCCGTGTGTGTAGGAAACACAGTTCTTTTGTTTTGAGCACACTCACGTTTCCTGCCTTATTAGAGACTCTAGAATGCGAGAGCATGCTTCTTGCTCTAAAGCAGAGTGTGTTTCGTGGATGAGAACTGTGCTGTGTGTTTCCCTTCAGAAACGGAGTTAAATGGCAGACTCAGTGTCTTCCTTCAAGCAAGACTTAGTTTCAGGTAAACGCAGTCAATTTTGAGCTCAAACAAAGCTACTTAGTTCACGAAGCTCACACGATTCTCGCTCTTAAGTGAAAAGCATTGGATGTTAGAGGGCCTGTGGTTTGTATCAGTTTCAGAAGCAGAGTTGAACTACATATGGTCCGTGTGTGTAGGAAACACAGTTCTTTTGTTCTGAGCACAGTCACGTTTTCCACCTTATTAGAGACTCTAGAATGCGAGAGCATGCTTCTTGCTCTAAAGCAGAGTGTGTTTCATGGATGAGAACTGTGCTGTGTGTTTCCCTTCAGAAACGGAGTTAAATGGCAGACTCAGTGTCTTCCTTCAAGCAAGACTTAGTTTCAGGTAAACGCAGTCACTTTTGAGCTCAAACAAAGCTACTTAGTTCACGAAGCTCACACGATTCTCGCTCTTAAGTGAAAAGCATTGGATGTTAGAGGGCCTGTGGTTTGTATCAGTTTCAGAAGCAGAGTTGAACTAGATATAGTCCGTGTGTGTAGTAAACACAGTTCTTTTGTTCTGAGCACACTCACGTTTCCTGCCTTATTAGAGACTCTAGAAAGCAAGAACTTGCTTCTTGCTCTAAAGCAGAGTGTCTTTCATGGATGAGAACTGTGCTGTGTGTTTCCCTTCAGAAACTGAGTTAAATGGCAGGCTCTGTGTCTTCCTACTAGCAAGACATCTTTTCAGGTAAATGTTGTCATTTTTGAGCTCAAAGGAAGCTACATCGTACAAGAAGCTCACACGTTTCTCACTCTTAACAAAAGGCATTGGATGTTAGAGGGACTGTGGTTTGTATCAGTTTCAAAGCAGAGTTGAACTAGATATGGTCCGTGTGTGTAGGAAACACAGTTCTTTTTTTCTGAGCACACTCACGTTTTCCACCTTATTAGAGACTCTAGAATGCGAGAGCATGCTTCTTGCTCTTAAGCAGAGTGTGTTTCATGGATGAGAACTGTGCTGTGTGTTTCCCTTCAGAAACGGAGTTAAATGGCAGGCTCTGTGTCTTCCTACAATCTAGATTTCGTTTCAGGTAAACGCAGTCACTTTTGAGCTCAAATGAAGCTACATTGTTCACGAAGCTATCACGTTTCTCGCTCTTAAGTGAAAGGCATTGGATGTTAGAGGGTCTATGGTTTGAATCAGTTTCAGAAGCAGAGTTGAACTAGATATGGTCCGTGTGTGTAGGAAACACAGTTCTTTTGTTTTGAGCACAGTCACGTTTTCCACCTTATTAGAGACTCTAGAATGCGAGAGCATGCTTCTTGCTCTAAAGCAGAGTGTGTTTCATGGATGAGAACTGTGCTGTGTGTTTCCCTTCAGAAACGGAGTTAAATGGCAGACTCAGTGTCTTCCTTCAAGCAAGACTTAGTTTCAGGTAAACGCAGTCAATTTTGAGCTCAAACAAAGCTACTTAGTTCACGAAGCTCACACGATTCTCGCTCTTAAGTGAAAAGCATTGGATGTTAGAGGGCCTGTGGTTTGTATCAGTTTCAGAAGCAGAGTTGAACTACATATGGTCCGTGTGTGTAGGAAACACAGTTCTTTTGTTCTGAGCACAGTCACGTTTTCCACCTTATTAGAGACTCTAGAATGCGAGAGCATGCTTCTTGCTCTAAAGCAGAGTGTGTTTCATGGATGAGAACTGTGCTGTGTGTTTCCCTTCAGAAACGGAGTTAAATGGCAGACTCAGTGTCTTCCTTCAAGCAAGACTTAGTTTCAGGTAAACGCAGTCACTTTTGAGCTCAAACAAAGCTACTTAGTTCACGAAGCTCACACGATTCTCGCTCTTAAGTGAAAAGCATTGGATGTTAGAGGGCCTGTGGTTTGTATCAGTTTCAGAAGCAGAGTTGAACTAGATATAGTCCGTGTGTGTAGTAAACACAGTTCTTTTGTTCTGAGCACACTCACGTTTCCTGCCTTATTAGAGACTCTAGAAAGCAAGAACTTGCTTCTTGCTCTAAAGCAGAGTGTCTTTCATGGATGAGAACTGTGCTGTGTGTTTCCCTTCAGAAACTGAGTTAAATGGCAGGCTCTGTGTCTTCCTACTAGCAAGACATCTTTTCAGGTAAATGTTGTCATTTTTGAGCTCAAAGGAAGCTACATCGTACAAGAAGCTCACACGTTTCTCACTCTTAACAAAAGGCATTGGATGTTAGAGGGACTGTGGTTTGTATCAGTTTCAAAGCAGAGTTGAACTAGATATGGTCCCTGTGGGTAGGAAACACAGTTCTTTTGTTCTGAGCACACACAGGTTTCCCGCCTTATTAGAGACTCTTGAAAGCAAGAGCTTGCTTCTTGCTCTAAAGCAGAGTGTGTTTCATGGAAGAGAACTGTGCTGTGTGTTTCCCTTCAGAAACGGAGTTAAATGGCAGGCTCTGTTTCGTCCTACAAGCAAGACTTCGTTGTTTCAGGTAAACGCACTCACTTTTGAGCTCAAACGAAGCTACATCTTTCACAAAGCTCACACGTTTCTCACTCATAAGTGAAAAGGATTGGATGTTAGAGGGCCTGTGGTTTGTATCAGTTTCCGAAGCAGAGTGGAACTAGATATGGTCCGTGTGTCTAGGAAACACAGTTCTTTTGTTCTGAGCACACTCACGTTTACAGCCTTATTAGAGACTCTAGAAAGAAAGAGCTTGCTTCTTGCTCTAAAGCAGAGTGTCTTTCATGGATGAGAACTGTGTTGTGTGTTTCCCTTCAGAAACGGAGTTAAATGGCAGGCTCTGTGTCTTCCTACTAGCAAGACTTCGTTTCAGGTAAATGCATTCATTTTTGAGCTCAAAGGAAGCTACATCGTTCACGAAGCTCAGACGTTTCTCGCTTTTAAGTGAAAAGCATTGGATGTTAGAGGGCCTGTGGTTTGTATCAGTTTCAGAAGCAGAGTTGAACTAGATATGGTCCGTGTGTGTAGGAAACACAGTTCTTTTTTTCTGAGCACACTCACATTTTCCACCTTATTAGAGACTCTAGAATGCGAGAGCATGCTTCTTGCTCTAAAGCAGAGTGTGTTTCATGGATGAGAACTGTGCTGTGTGTTTCCCTTCAGAAACGGAGTTAAATGGCAGGCTCTGTGTCTTCCTACAAGCTAGACTTCGTTTCAGGTAAACGCAGTCACTTTTGAGCTCAAATGAAGCTACATTGTTCACGAAGCTCTCACGTTTCTCGCTCTTAAGTGAAAGGCATTGGATGTTAGAGGGTCTATGGTTTGAATCAGTTTCAGAAGCAGAGTTGAACTAGATATGGTCCGTGTGTGTAGGAAACACAGTTCTTTTGTTCTGAGCACACTCACGTTTCCAGCCTTATTAGACAATCTAGAAAGCAAGACCTTGCTTCTTGCTCTAAAGCAGAGTGTGTTTCATGCATGAGAACTGTGCTGTGTGTTTCCCTTCAGAAACGGAGTTAAATGGCAGGCTCTGTGTCCTCCTACAAGCAAGAATTCGTTTCAGATAAACGCAGTCACTTTTGAGCTCAAGGGAAGCTACATCGTTCACGAAGCTCACAGGTTTCTCACTCTTAACTGAAAGGCATTGGATGTTAGAGGGCCTGTGGTTTGTATCAGTTTCAGAAGCAGGGTTGAACTAGATATGGTCGTGTGTATAGGAAACACAGTTCTTTTGTTCTGAGCACACTCACGTTTTCCACCTTATTAGAGACTCTAGAATGCGAGAGCATGCTTCTTGCTCTAAAGCAGAGTGTGTTTCATGGATGAGAACTGTGCTGTGTGTTTCCCTTCAGAAACGGAGTTAAATGGCAGACTCAGTGTCTTCCTACAAGCAAGACTTAGTTTCAGGTAAACGCAGTCACTTTTGAGCTCAAACAAAGCTACATAGTTCACGAAGCTCACACGATTCTCGCTCTTAAGTGAAAAGCATTGGATGTTAGAGGGCCTGTGGTTTGTATCAGTTTCAGAAGCAATGTTGAACTAGATATGGTCCGTGTGTGTAGGAAACACAGTTCTTTTGTTCTGAGCACACTCACGTTTCCCGCCTTATTAGAGACTCTAGAAAGCAAGAACTTGCTTCTTGCTCTAATGCAGAGTGTCTTTCATGGATGAGAACTGTGCTGTGTGTTTACCTTCAGAAACTGAGTTAAATGGCAGGCACTGTGTCTTCCTACTAGCAAGACTTCTTTTCAGGTAAATGCAGTCATTTTTGAGCTCAAAGGAAGCTACATCATACACGAAGCTCACACGTTTCTCACTCTTAACAAAAGGCATTGGATGTTAGAGGGACTGTGGTTTGTATCAGTTTCAAAGCAGAGTTGAACTAGATATGGTCCCTGTGGGTAGGAAACACAGTTCTTTTGTTGTGAGCACACTCACGTTTCCCGCCTTATTAGAGACTCTTGAAAGCAAGAGCTTGCTTCTTGCTCTAAAGCAGAGTGTGTTTCATGGAAGAGAATTGTGCTATGTGTTTCCCTTCAGAAACGGAGTTAAATGGCAGGCTCTGTGTCGTCCTACAAGCAAGACTTCGTTGTTTCAGGTAAACGCACTCACTTTTGAGCTCAAACGAAGCTACATCTTTCACAAAGCTCACACGTTTCTCACTCATAAGTGAAAAGGATTGGATGTTAGTGGGCCTGTACTTTGTATCAGTTTCCGAAGCAGAGTGGAACTAGATATGGTCCGTGTGTGTAGGAAACACATTTCTTTTGTTCTGAGCACAGTCACGTTTCCCACCTTATTAGAGACTCTAGAATGCGAGAGCATGCTTCTTGCTTTAAAGCAGAGTGTGTTTCATGAATGAGAACTGTGCTGTGTGTTTCCCTTCAGAAACGGAGTTAAATGGCAGGCTCTTTGTCTTCCTACTAGCAAGACTTCGTTTCAGGTAAACGCAGTCACTTTTGAGCTCAAACGAAGCTACATCGTTCACAACGCTCACACGTTTCTCGCTCTTAACAAAAGGCACTGGATGTTAGAGGGCCTGTGGTTTGTATCACTTTCACAAGCAGAGTTGAACTAGATATGGTCCATCTGTGTAGGAAACACAATTCTTTTGTTCTGAGCACACTCAAGTTTCCCGCCTTATTAAGGACTCTAGAAAGCAAGAGCTTACTTCTTGCTCTAAAGCAGATTGTCTTTCATGGATGAGAACTGTGCTGTGTGTTTCCCTTCAGAAACGGAGTTAAATGGCAGGCTCTGTGTCTTCCTACTGGCAAGACTTCTTTTCAGGTAAATGCAGTCATTTTTGAGCTCAAAGGAAGCTACATCGTTCACGAAGCTCACACGTTTCTCGCTCTTAAGTGAAAAGCATTGGATGTTAGAGGACCTGTGGTTTGTATCAGTTTCAGAAGAAGAGTTGAACTAGATATGGTCCCTGTGTGTAGGAAACACAGTTCTTTTGTTCTGAGCACACTCACGTTTCCCGCCTTATGAGAGACTCTAGAAAGCAAGAGCTTGCTTCTTGCTCTAAAGCAGAGTGTCTTTCATGGATGAGAACTGTGCTGTGTGTTTCCCTTAAGTATCGGAGTTAAATGACAGGCTCTGTGTCGTCCTAGAAGCAAGACTTCGTTTGAGGTAAACGCAGTCACTCTTGATCTCAAATGAAGTTACATCTTTCACAAAACGCACACGTTTCTCAATTTTAACTGAAAGGCATTGGATGTTAGAGGGCCTGTGGTTTGTATCAGTTTCAGAAGCAGAGTTGAACTAGATATGGTCCGTGTGTGTATTGAAACACAGTTCTTTTGTTCTGAGCACAGTCACGTTTCCCACCTTATTAGAGACTCTAGAATGCGAGAGCATGCTTCTTGCTTTAAAGCAGGGTGTGTTTCATGGATGAGAACTGTGCTGTGTGTTTCCCTTCAGAAACGGAGTTAAATGGCAGGCTCTGTGTCTTCCTACTAGCAAGACTTCGTTTCAGGTAAATGCAGTCATTTTTGAGCTCAAAGGAAGCTACATCGTTCACGGAGGTCACACGTTTCTCATTCTTAAGTGAAAAGCATTGGATGTTAGAGGACCTGTGGTTTGTATCAGTTTCAGAAGAAGAGTTGAACTAGATATGGTCCCTGTGTGTAGGAAACACAGTTCTTTTGTTCTGAGCACACTCACGTTTCCCGCATTATTACAGACTCTAGGAAGCAAGAGCTTGCATCTTGCTCTAAAGCAGAGTGTCTTTCATGGATGAGAACTGTGCTGTGTGTTTCCCTTCAGTAACGGAGTTAAATGGCAGGCTCTGTGTCTTCCTACAAGCAAGACTTCGTTTCAGGTAAACGCAGTCACTTTTGAGCTCAAATGAAGCTACATCTTTCACAAAGCTCACACGTTTCTCAATTTTAACTGAAAGGCATTGGATGTTAGAGGGCCTGTGGTTTGTATCAGTTTCAGAAGCAGAGTTGAACTAGATATGGTCCCTGTGGGTAGGAAACACAGTTCTTTTTTCTGAGCACACTCACGTTTCCAGCCTTATTAGAGACTCTAGAAAGCAAGAGCTTGCTTCTTGCTCTAAAGCAGAGTGTCTTTCATGGATGAGAACTGTGCTGTGTGTTTCCCTTCAGTAACGGAGTTAAATGGCAGGCTCTGTGTCTTCCTACAAGCAAGACTTCGTTTCAGGTAAACGCACTCACTTTTGAGCTCAAACGAAGCTACAACTTTCACAAAGCTCACAGGTTTCTCACTCTTAACTGAAAGGCATTGGATGTTAGAGGGCCTGTGGTTTGTATCAGTTTCAGAAGCAGGGTTGAACTAGATATGGTCGTGTGTATAGGAAACACAGTTCTTTTGTTCTGAGCACACTCACGTTTTCCACCTTATTAGAGACTCTAGAATGCGAGAGCATGCTTCTTGCTCTAAAGCAGAGTGTGTTTCATGGATGAGAACTGTGCTGTGTGTTTCCCATCAGAAACGGAGTTAAATGGCAGACTCAGTGTCTTCCTACAAGCAAGACTTAGTTTCAGGTAAACGCAGTCACTTTTGAGCTCAAACAAAGCTACATAGTTCACGAAGCTCACACGATTCTCGCTCTTAAGTGAAAAGCATTGGATGTTAGAGGGCCTGTGGTTTGTATCAGTTTCAGAAGCAGAGTTGAACTAGATATGGTCCGTGTGTGTAGGAAACACAGTTCTTTTGTTATGAGCACACTCACGTTTCCCGCCTTATTAGAGACTCTAGAAAGCAAGAACTTGCTTCTTGCTCTAAAGCAGAGTGTCTTTCATGGATGAGAACTGTGCTGTGTGTTTACCTTCAGAAACTGAGTTAAATGGCAGGCACTGTGTCTTCCTACTAGCAAGACTTCTTTTCAGGTAAATGCAGTCATTTTTGAGCTCAAAGGAAGCTACATCATACACGAAGCTCACACGTTTCTCACTCTTAACAAAAGGCATTGGATGTTAGAGGGACTGTGGTTTGTATCAGTTTCAAAGCAGAGTTGAACTAGATATGGTCCCTGTGGGTAGGAAACACAGTTCTTTTGTTGTGAGCACACTCACGTTTCCCGCCTTATTAGAGACTCTTGAAAGCAAGAGCTTGCTTCTTGCTCTAAAGCAGAGTGTGTTTCATGGAAGAGAATTGTGCTGTGTGTTTCCCTTCAGAAACGGAGTTAAATGGCAGGCTCTGTGTCGTCCTACAAGCAAGACTTCGTTGTTTCAGGTAAACGCACTCACTTTTGAGCTCAAACGAAGCTACATCTTTCACAAAGCTCACACGTTTCTCACTCATAGGTGAAAAGGATTGGATGTTAGAGGGCCTGTACTTTGTATCAGTTTCCGAAGCAGAGTGGAACTAGATATGGTCCGTGTGTGTAGGAAACACAGTTCTTTTGTTCTGAGCACAGTCACGTTTCCCACCTTATTAGAGACTCTAGAATGCGAGAGCATGCTTCTTGCTTTAAAGCAGAGTGTGTTTCATGGATGAGAACTGTGCTGTGTGTTTCCCTTCAGAAACGGAGTTAAATGGCAGGCTCTGTGTCTTCCTACTAGCCAGACTTCGATTCAGGTAAATGCAGTCATTTTTGAGCTCAAAAGAAGCTACATCGTTCACGAAGCTCACACGTTTCTCACTCTTAACTGAAAGGCATTGGATGTTAGAGGGCCTGTGGTTTGTATCAGTTTCAGAAGAAGAGTTGAACTAGATATGGTCCGTGTGTGTAGGAATCACAGCTCTTTTGTTCTGAGCACACTCAAGTTTCCCGCCTTATTAGAGACCCTAGAAAGCAAGAGCTTGCTTCTTGCTCTAAAGCAGATTGTCTTTCATGGATGATAACTGTGCTGTGTGTTTCCCTTTAGAAACGGAGTTAAATGGTAGGCTCTGTGTCTTCCTACTAGCAAGACTTCGTTTCAGGTAAATGCAGTCATTTTTGAGCTCAAAGTAAGCTACATCGTTCACGAAGCTCACACGTTTCTCGCTCTTAAGTGAAAAGCATTGGATGTTAGAGGGCCTGTGGTTTATAACAGTTTCAGAAGCAGAGTTGAACTATATGGTCCGAGTGTGTACGAAACACAGTTCTTTTGTTCTGAGCACACTCACGTTTCCCACCTTATTAGAGACTCTAGAATGCAAGAGCATGCTTCTTGCTCTAAAGCAGAGTGTCTTTCATGGATGAGAACTGTGCTGTGTGTTTCCCTTCAGAAACGGAGTTAAATGGCAGGCTCTGTGTCTTCCTACTAGCAAGACTTCGTTTCAGGTAAATGCAGTCATTTTTGAGCTCAAAGGAAGCTACATCGTTCACGGAGCTCACACGTTTCTCGTTCTTAAGTGAAAAGCATTGGATGTTAGAGGGCCTGTGGTTTGTATCAGTTTCAGAAGAAGAGTTGAACTAGATATGGTCCCTGTGTGTAGGAAACACAGTTCTTTTGTTCTGAGCACACTCACGTTTCCCGCATTATTACAGACTCTAGAAAGCAAGAGCTTGCTTCTTGCTCTAAAGCAGAGTGTCTTTCATGGATGAGAACTGTGCTGTGTGTTTCCCTTCAGTATCGGAGTTAAATGGCAGGCTCTGTGTCTTCCTACAAGCAAGACTTCGTTTCAGGTAAACGCAGTCACTTTTGAGCTCAAATGAAGCTACATCTTTCACAAAGCTCACACGTTTCTCACTTTTAACTGAAAAGCATTGGATGTTAGAGGGCCTGTGGTTTGTATCAGTTTCAGAAGGAGAGTTGAACTAGATATGGTCCGTGTTTGTAGGAAACACAGTTCTTTTGTTCTGAGCACAGTCACGTTTCCCAACTTATTAGAGACTCTAGAATGCGAGAGCATGCTTCTTGCTCTTAAGCAGAGTGTGTTTCATGGAGGAGAACTGTGCTCTGTGTTTCCCTGCAGAAACGGAGTTAAATGGTAGGCTCTGTGTCCTCCTACAAGCAAGAATTCGTTTCAGATAAACGCAGTCACTTTTGAGCTCAAGGGAAGCTACATCGTTCACGAAGCTCACACGTTTCTCGCTCTTAAGTGAAAAGCATTGGATGTTAGAGGGCCTGTGGTTTGTATCAGTTTCAGAAGCAGAGTTGAACTAGATATGGTCCCTGTGGGTAGGAAACACAGTTCTTTTGTTCTCAGCACACTCACGTTTCCAGCCTTATTAGAGACTCTAGAAAGCAAGAGCTTGCTTCTTGCTCTAAAGCAGAGTGTCTTTCATGGATGAGAACTGTGCTGTGTGTTTCCCTTCAGTAACGGAGTTAAATGGCAGGCTCTGTGTCTTCCTACAAGCAAGACTTCGTTTCAGGTAAACGCAGTCACTTTTGAGCTCAAACGAAGCTACAACTTTCACAAAGCTCACAGGTTTCTCACTCTTAACTGAAAGGCATTGGATGTTAGAGGGCCTGTGGTTTGTATCAGTTTCAGAAGCAGGGTTGAACTAGATATGGTCGTGTGTATAGGAAACACAGTTCTTTTGTTCTGAGCACACTCACGTTTTCCACCATATTAGAGACTCTAGAATGCAAGAGCATGTTTCTTGCTCTAAAGCAGAGTGTGTTTCATGGATGAGAACTGTGCTGTGTGTTTCCCTTCAGTAACGGAGTTAAATGGCAGGCTCTGTGTCTTCCTACAAGCAAGACTTCGTTTCAGGTAAACGCAGTCACTTTTGAGCTCAAACGAAGCTACAACTTTCACAAAGCTCACAGGTTTCTCACTCTTAACTGAAAGGCATTGGATGTTAGAGGGCCTGTGGTTTGTATCAGTTTCAGAAGCAAGGTTGAACTAGATATGGTCGTGTGTATAGGAAACACAGTTCTTTTGTTCTGAGCACACTCACGTTTTCCACCTTATTAGAGACTCTAGAATGCGAGAGCATGCTTCTTGCTCTAAAGCAGAGTGTGTTTCATGGATGAGAACTGTGCTGTGTGTTTCCCTTCAGAAACGGAGTTAAATGGCAGACTCAGTGTCTTCCTACAAGCAAGACTTCGTTTCAGGTAAACGCAGTCACTTTTGAGCTCAAACAAAGCTACATAGTTCACGAAGCTCACACGATTCTCGCTCTTAAGTGAGAAGCATTGGATGTTAGAGGGCCTGTGGTTTGTATCAGTTTCAGAAGCAGAGATGAACTAGATATGGTCCGTGTGTGTAGGAAACACAGTTCTTTTGTTCTGAGCACACTCACGTTTCCCACCTTATTAGAGACTCTAGAAAGCAAGAACTTGCTTCTTGCTCTAAAGCAGAGTGTCTTTCATGGATGAGAACTGTGCTGTGTGTTTACCTTCAGAAACTGAGTTAAATGGCAGGCTCTGTGTCTTCCTACTAGCAAGACTTCTTTTCAGGTAAATGCAGTCATTTTTGAGCTCAAAGGAAGCTACATCATACACGAAGCTCACACGTTTCTCACTCTTAACAAAAGGCATTGGATGTTAGAGGGACTGTGGTTTGTATCAGTTTCAAAGCAGAGTTGAACTAGATATGGTCCCTGTGGGTAGGAAACACAGTTCTTTTGTTGTGAGCACACTCACGTTTCCCGCCTTATTAGAGACTCTTGAAAGCAAGAGCTTGCTTCTTGCTCTAAAGCAGAGTGTGTTTCATGAAAGAGAATTGTGCTGTGTGTTTCCCTTCAGAAACGGAGTTAAATGGCAGGCTCTGTGTCTTCCTACAAGCAAGACTTCGTTTCAGGTAAACGCACTCACTTTTGAGCTCAAACGAAGCTACATCTTTCACAAAGCTCACACGTTTCTCACTCATAGGTGAAAAGGATTGGATGTTAGAGGGCCTGTACTTTGTATCAGTTTCCGAAGCAGAGTGGAACTAGATATGGTCCGTGTGTGTAGGAAACACAGTTCTTTTGTTCTGAGCACAGTCACGTTTCCCACCTTATTAGAGACTCTAGAATGCGAGAGCATGCTTCTTGCTTTAAAGCAGAGTGTGTTTCATGGATGAGAACTGTGCTGTGTGTTTCCCTTCAGAAACGGAGTTAAATGGCAGGCTCTGTGTCTTCCTACTAGCCAGACTTCGATTCAGGTAAATGCAGTCATTTTTGAGCTCAAAAGAAGCTACATCGTTCACGAAGCTCACACGTTTCTCACTCTTAACTGAAAGGCATTGGATGTTAGAGGGCCTGTGGTTTGTATCAGTTTCAGAAGAAGAGTTGAACTAGATATGGTCCGTGTGTGTAGGAATCACAGTTCTTTTGTTCTGAGCACACTCAAGTTTCCCGCCTTATTAGAGACCCTAGAAAGAAAGAGCTTGCTTCTTGCTCTAAAGCAGATTGTCTTTCATGGATGATAACTGTGCTGTGTGTTTCCCTTTAGAAACGGAGTTAAATGGTAGGCTCTGTGTCTTCCTACTAGCAAGACTTCGTTTCAGGTAAATGCAGTCATTTTTGAGCTCAAAGGAAGCTACATCGTTCACGAAGCTCACACGTTTCTCGCTCTTAAGTGAAAAGCATTGGATGTTAGAGGGCCTGTGGTTTATAACAGTTTCAGAAGCAGAGTTGAACTATATGGTCCGAGTGTGTACGAAACACAGTTCTTTTGTTCTGAGCACACTCACGTTTCCCACCTTATTAGAGACTCTAGAATGCAAGAGCATGCTTCTTGCTCTAAAGCAGAGTGTCTTTCATGGATGAGAACTGTGCTGTGTGTTTCCCTTCAGAAACGGAGTTAAATGGCAGGCTCTGTGTCTTCCTACTAGCAAGACTTCGTTTCAGGTAAATGCAGTCATTTTTGAGCTCAAAGGAAGCTACATCGTTCACGGAGCTCACACGTTTCTCGTTCTTAAGTGAAAAGCATTGGATGTTAGAGGGCCTGTGGTTTGTATCAGTTTCAGAAGAAGAGTTGAACTAGATATGGTCCCTGTGTGTAGGAAACACAGTTCTTTTGTTCTGAGCACACTCACGTTTCCCGCATTATTACAGACTCTAGAAAGCAAGAGCTTGCTTCTTGCTCTAAAGCAGAGTGTCTTTCATGGATGAGAACTGTGCTGTGTGTTTCCCTTCAGTATCGGAGTTAAATGGCAGGCTCTGTGTCTTCCTACAAGCAAGACTTCGTTTCAGGTAAACGCAGTCACTTTTGAGCTCAAATGAAGCTACATCTTTCACAAAGCTCACACGTTTCTCACTTTTAACTGAAAAGCATTGGATGTTAGAGGGCCTGTGGTTTGTATCAGTTTCAGAAGGAGAGTTGAACTAGATATGGTCCGTGTTTGTAGGAAACACAGTTCTTTTGTTCTGAGCACAGTCACGTTTCCCAACTTATTAGAGACTCTAGAATGCGAGAGCATGCTTCTTGCTCTTAAGCAGAGTGTGTTTCATGGAGGAGAACTGTGCTCTGTGTTTCCCTGCAGAAACGGAGTTAAATGGTAGGCTCTGTGTCCTCCTACAAGCAAGAATTCGTTTCAGATAAACGCAGTCACTTTTGAGCTCAAGGGAAGCTACATCGTTCACGAAGCTCACACGTTTCTCGCTCTTAAGTGAAAAGCATTGGATGTTAGAGGGCCTGTGGTTTGTATCAGTTTCAGAAGCAGAGTTGAACTAGATATGGTCCCTGTGGGTAGGAAACACAGTTCTTTTGTTCTCAGCACACTCACGTTTCCAGCCTTATTAGAGACTCTAGAAAGCAAGAGCTTGCTTCTTGCTCTAAAGCAGAGTGTCTTTCATGGATGAGAACTGTGCTGTGTGTTTCCCTTCAGTAACGGAGTTAAATGGCAGGCTCTGTGTCTTCCTACAAGCAAGACTTCGTTTCAGGTAAACGCAGTCACTTTTGAGCTCAAACGAAGCTACAACTTTCACAAAGCTCACAGGTTTCTCACTCTTAACTGAAAGGCATTGGATGTTAGAGGGCCTGTGGTTTGTATCAGTTTCAGAAGCAGGGTTGAACTAGATATGGTCGTGTGTATAGGAAACACAGTTCTTTTGTTCTGAGCACACTCACGTTTTCCACCATATTAGAGACTCTAGAATGCAAGAGCATGTTTCTTGCTCTAAAGCAGAGTGTGTTTCATGGATGAGAACTGTGCTGTGTGTTTCCCTTCAGTAACGGAGTTAAATGGCAGGCTCTGTGTCTTCCTACAAGCAAGACTTCGTTTCAGGTAAACGCAGTCACTTTTGAGCTCAAACGAAGCTACAACTTTCACAAAGCTCACAGGTTTCTCACTCTTAACTGAAAGGCATTGGATGTTAGAGGGCCTGTGGTTTGTATCAGTTTCAGAAGCAAGGTTGAACTAGATATGGTCGTGTGTATAGGAAACACAGTTCTTTTGTTCTGAGCACACTCACGTTTTCCACCTTATTAGAGACTCTAGAATGCGAGAGCATGCTTCTTGCTCTAAAGCAGAGTGTGTTTCATGGATGAGAACTGTGCTGTGTGTTTCCCTTCAGAAACGGAGTTAAATGGCAGACTCAGTGTCTTCCTACAAGCAAGACTTCGTTTCAGGTAAACGCAGTCACTTTTGAGCTCAAACAAAGCTACATAGTTCACGAAGCTCACACGATTCTCGCTCTTAAGTGAGAAGCATTGGATGTTAGAGGGCCTGTGGTTTGTATCAGTTTCAGAAGCAGAGTTGAACTAGATATGGTCCGTGTGTGTAGGAAACACAGTTCTTTTGTTCTGAGCACACTCACGTTTCCCACCTTATTAGAGACTCTAGAAAGCAAGAACTTGCTTCTTGCTCTAAAGCAGAGTGTCTTTCATGGATGAGAACTGTGCTGTGTGTTTACCTTCAGAAACTGAGTTAAATGGCAGGCTCTGTGTCTTCCTACTAGCAAGACTTCTTTTCAGGTAAATGCAGTCATTTTTGAGCTCAAAGGAAGCTACATCATACACGAAGCTCACACGTTTCTCACTCTTAACAAAAGGCATTGGATGTTAGAGGGACTGTGGTTTGTATCAGTTTCAAAGCAGAGTTGAACTAGATATGGTCCCTGTGGGTAGGAAACACAGTTCTTTTGTTGTGAGCACACTCACGTTTCCCGCCTTATTAGAGACTCTTGAAAGCAAGAGCTTGCTTCTTGCTCTAAAGCAGAGTGTCTTTCATGGAAGAGAACTGTGCTGTGTGTTCCCCTTCAGAAACGGAGTTAAATGGCAGGCTCTGTGTCGTCCTACAAGCAAGACTTCGTTGTTTCAGTTAAACGCACTCACTTTTGAGCTCAAACGAAGCTACAACTTTCACAAAGCTCACACGTTTCTCACTCATAAGTGAAAAGGATTGGATGTTAGAGGGCCTGTACTTTGTATCAGTTTCCGAAGCCGAGTGGAACTAGATATGGTCCGTGTGTGTAGGAAACACAGTTCTTTTGTTCTGAGCACAGTCACGTTTCCCACCTTATTAGAGACTCTAGAATGCGAGAGCATGCTTCTTGCTTTAAAGCAGAGTGTGTTTCATGGATGAGAACTGTGCTGTTTGTTTCCCTTCAGAAACGGAGTTAAATGTCAGGCTCTGTGTCTTCCTACTAGCAAGACTTCGTTTTAGGTAAATGCAGTCATTTTGAGCTCAAAGGAAGCTACATCGTTCACGGAGCTCACACGTTTCTCGCTCTTAAGTGAAAGGCATTGGATGTTAGAGGGTCTATGGTTTGAATCAGTTTCAGAAGCAGAGTTGAACTAGATATGGTCCGTGTGTGTAGGAAACACAGTTCTTTTGTTCTGAGCACACTCACGTTTCCAGCCTTATTAGACAATCTAGAAAGCAAGACCTTGCTTCTTGCTCTAAAGCAGAGTGTCTTTCATGCATGAGAACTGTGCTGTGTGTTTCCCTTCAGAAACGGAGTTAAATGGCAGGCTCTGTGTCCTCCTACAAGCAAGAATTCGTTTCAGATAAACGCAGTCACTTTTGAGCTCAAGGGAAGCTACATCGTTCACGAAGCTCACACGTTTCTCGCTCTTAAGTGAAAAGCATTGGATGTTAGAGGGCCTGTGGTTTGTATCAGTTTCTGAAGCAGAGTTGAAATAGATATGGTCCCTGTGGGTAGGAAACACAGTTCTTTTGTTCTCAGCACACTCACGTTTCCAGCCTTATTAGAGACTCTAGAAAGCAAGAGCTTGCTTCTTGCTCTAAAGCAGAGTGTCTTTCATGGATGAGAACTGTGCTGTGTGTTTCCCTTCAGTAACGGAGTTAAATGGCAGGCTCTGTGTCTTCCTACAAGCAAGACTTCGTTTCAGGTAAACGCAGTCACTTTTGAGCTCAAACGAAGCTACAACTTTCACAAAGCTCACAGGTTTCTCACTCTTAACTGAAAGGCATTGGATGTTAGAGGGCCTGTGGTTTGTATCAGTTTCAGAAGCAGGGTTGAACTAGATATGGTCGTGTGTATAGGAAACACAGTTCTTTTGTTCTGAGCACACTCACGTTTTCCACCATATTAGAGACTCTAGAATGCAAGAGCATGTTTCTTGCTCTAAAGCAGAGTGTGTTTCATGGATGAGAACTGTGCTGTGTGTTTCCCTTCAGTAACGGAGTTAAATGGCAGGCTCTGTGTCTTCCTACAAGCAAGACTTCGTTTCATGTAAACGCAGTCACTTTTGAGCTCAAACGAAGCTACAACTTTCACAAAGCTCACAGGTTTCTCACTCTTAACTGAAAGGCATTGGATGTTAGAGGGCCTGTGGTTTGTATCAGTTTCAGAAGCAGGGTTGAACTAGATATGGTCGTGTGTATAGGAAACACAGTTCTTTTGTTCTGAGCACACTCACGTTTTCCACCTTATTAGAGACTCTAGAATGCGAGAGCATGCTTCTTGCTCTAAAGCAGAGTGTGTTTCATGGATGAGAACTGTGCTGTGTGTTTCCCTTCAGAAACGGAGTTAAATGGCAGACTCAGTGTCTTCCTACAAGCAAGACTTCGTTTCAGGTAAACGCAGTCACTTTTGAGCTCAAACAAAGCTACATAGTTCACGAAGCTCACACGATTCTCGCTCTTAAGTGAGAAGCATTGGATGTTAGAGGGCCTGTGGTTTGTATCAGTTTCAGAAGCAGAGTTGAACTAGATATGGTCCGTGTGTGTAGGAAACACAGTTCTTTTGTTCTGAGCACACTCACGTTTCCCACCTTATTAGAGACTCTAGAAAGCAAGAACTTGCTTCTTGCTCTAAAGCAGAGTGTCTTTCATGGATGAGAACTGTGCTGTGTGTTTACCTTCAGAAACTGAGTTAAATGGCAGGCTCTGTGTCGTCCTACAAGCAAGACTTCGTTGTTTCAGGTAAACGCACTCACTTTTGAGCTCAAACGAAGCTACAACTTTCACAAAGCTCACACGTTTCTCACTCATAAGTGAAAAGGATTGGATGTTAGAGGGCCTGTACTTTGTATCAGTTTCCGAAGCCGAGTGGAACTAGATATGGTCCGTGTGTGTAGGAAACATAGTTCTTTTGTTCTGAGCACACTCATGTTTCCCACCTTATTAGAGACTCTAGAATGCAAGAGCATGCTTCTTGCTCTAAAGCAGAGTGTCTTTCATGGATGAGAACTGTGCTGTGTGTTTCCCTTCAGAAACGGAGTTAAATGGCAGGCTCTGTGTCTTCCTACAAGCAAGACGTAGTTTCAAGTAAACACAGTCACTTTTGAGCTCAAACGAAGCTACATCGTTCACAACGCTCACACGTTTCTCGCTCTTAACAAAAGGCACTGGATGTTAGAGGGCCTGTGGTTTGTATCAGTTTCAGAAGCAGAGTTGAACTAGATATGGTCCGTCTGTGTAGGAAACACAATTCTTTTGTTCTGAGCACACTGAAGTTTCCCGCCTTATTAGAGACTCTATAAAGCAAGAGCTTACTTCTTGCTCTAAAGCAGATTGTCTTTCATGGAGGAGAACTGTGCTGTGTGTTTCCCTTCAGAAACGGAGTTAAATGGCAGGCTCTGTGTCTTCCTACTAGCAAGACTTCGTTTCAGGTAAATGCAGTCATTTTTGAGCTCAAAGGAAGCTACATCGTTCACGAAGCTCACACGTTTCTCGCTCTTAAGTGAAAAGCATTGGATGTTAGAGGACCTGTGGTTTGTATCAGTTTCAGAAGAAGAGTTGAACTAGATATGGTCCCTGTGTGTAGTAAACACAGTTCTTTTGTTCTGAGCACACTCACGTTTCCCGCATTATTACAGACTCTAGGAAGCAAGAGCTTGCATCTTGCTCTAAAGCAGAGTGTCTTTCATGGATGAGAACTGTGCTGTGTGTTTCCCTTCAGTAACGGAGTTAAATGGCAGGCTCTGTGTCTTCCTACAAGCAAGACTTCGTTTCAGGTAAACGCAGTCACTTTTGAGCTCAAATGAAGCTACATCTTTCACAAAGCTCACACGTTTCTCACTTTTAACTGAAAGGCATTGGATGTTAGAGGGCCTGTGGTTTGTATCAGTTTCAGAAGGAGAGTTGAACTAGATATGGTCCCTGTGGGTAGGAAACACAGTTCTTTTTTCTGAGCACACTCACGTTTCCAGCCTTATTAGAGACTCTAGAAAGCAAGAGCTTGCTTCTTGCTCTAAAGCAGAGTGTCTTTCATGGATGAGAACTGTGCTGTGTGTTTCCCTTCAGTAACGGAGTTAAATGGCAGGCTCTGTGTCTTCCTACAAGCAAGACTTCGTTTCAGGTAAACGCAGTTACTTTTGAGCTCAAACGAAGCTACAACTTTCACAAAGCTCACAGGTTTCTCACTCTTAACTGAAAGGCATTGGATGTTAGAGGGCCTGTGGTTTGTATCAGTTTCAGAAGCAGGGTTGAACTAGATATGGTCGTGTGTATAGGAAACACAGTTCTTTTGTTCTGAGCACACTCACGTTTTCCACCTTATTAGAGACTCTAGAATGCGAGAGCATGCTTCTTGCTCTAAAGCAGAGTGTGTTTCATGGATGAGAACTGTGCTGTGTGTTTCCCTTCAGAAACGGAGTTAAATGGCAGACTCAGTGTCTTCCTACAAGCAAGACTTAGTTTCAGGTAAACGCAGTCACTTTTGAGCTCAAACAAAGCTACATAGTTCACGAAGCTCACACGATTCTCGCTCTTAAGTGAAAAGCATTGGATGTTAGAGGGCCTGTGGTTTGTATCAGTTTCAGAAGCAGAGTTGAACTAGATATGGTCTGTGTGTAGGAAACACAGTTCTTTTGTTCTGAGCACACTCACGTTTCCCGCCTTTTTAGAGACTCTAGAAAGCAAGAACTTGCTTCTTGCTCTAAAGCAGAGTGTCTTTCATGGATGAGAACTGTGCTGTGTGTTTCCCTTCAGAAACTGAGTTAAATGGCAGGCTCTGTGTCTTCCTAATAGCAAGACTTCTTTTCAGGTAAATGCAGTCATTTTTGAGCTCAAAGGAAGCTACATCATACACGAAGCTCACACGTTTCTCACTCTTAACAAAAGGCATTGGATGTTAGAGGGACTGTGGTTTGTATCAGTTTCAAAGCAGAGTTGAACTAGATATGGTCCCTGTGGATAGGAAACACAGTTCTTTTGTTGTGAGCACACTCACGTTTCCCGCCTTATTAGAGCCTCTTGAAAGCAAGAGCTTGCTTCTTGCTCTAAAGCAGAGTGTGTTTCATGGAAGAGCACTGTGCTGTGTGTTTCCCTTCAGAAACGGAGTTAAATGGCAGGCTCTGTGTTGTCCTACAAGCAAGACTTTGTTGTTTCAGGCAAACGCACTCACTTTTGAGGTCAAACGAAGCTACATCTTTCACAAAGCTCACACGTTTCTCACTCATAAGTGAAAAGGATTGGATGTTAGAGGGCCTGTACTTTGTATCAGTTTCCGAAGCAGAGTGGAACTAGATATGGTCCGTGTGTGTAGGAAACACAGTTCTTTTGTTCTGAGCACAGTCACGTTTCCCACCTTATTAGAGACTCTAGAATGCGAGAGCATGCTTCTTGCTTTAAAGCAGAGTGTGTTTCATGGATGAGAACTGTGCTGTTTGTTTCGCTTCAGAAACGGAGTTAAATGTCAGGCTCTGTGTCTTCCTACTAGCAAGACTTCGTTTTAGGTAAATGCAGTCATTTTGAGCTCAAAGGAAGCTACATCGTTCACGGAGCTCACACGTTTCTCGCTCTTAAGTGAAAGGCATTGGATGTTAGAGGGTCTATGGTTTGAATCAGTTTCAGAAGCAGAGTTGAACTAGATATGGTCCGTGTGTGTAGGAAACACAGTTCTTTTGTTCTGAGCACACTCACGTTTCCAGCCTTATTAGACAATCTAGAAAGCAAGACCTTGCTTCTTGCTCTAAAGCAGAGTGTCTTTCATGCATGAGAACTGTGCTGTGTGTTTCCCTTCAGAAACGGAGTTAAATGGCAGGCTCTGTGTCCTCCTACAAGCAAGAATTCGTTTCAGATAAACGCAGTCACTTTTGAGCTCAAGGGAAGCTACATCGTTCACGAAGCTCACACGTTTCTCGCTCTTAAGTGAAAAGCATTGGATGTTAGAGGGCCTGTGGTTTGTATCAGTTTCAGAAGCAGAGTTGAACTAGATATGGTCCCTGTGGGTAGGAAACACAGTTCTTTTGTTCTCAGCACACTCACGTTTCCAGCCTTATTAGAGACTCTAGAAAGCAAGAGCTTGCTTCTTGCTCTAAAGCAGAGTGTCTTTCATGGATGAGAACTGTGCTGTGTGTTTCCCTTCAGTAACGGAGTTAAATGGCAGGCTCTGTGTCTTCCTACAAGCAAGACTTCGTTTCAGGTAAACGCAGTCACTTTTGAGCTCAAACGAAGCTACAACTTTCACAAAGCTCACAGGTTTCTCACTCTTAACTGAAAGGCATTGGATGTTAGAGGGCCTGTGGTTTGTATCAGTTTCAGAAGCAGGGTTGAACTAGATATGGTCGTGTGTATAGGAAACACAGTTCTTTTGTTCTGAGCACACTCACGTTTTCCACCTTATTAGAGACTCTAGAATGCAAGAGCATGCTTCTTGCTCTAAAGCAGAGTGTCTTTCATGGATGAGAACTGTGCTGTGTGTTTCCCTTCAGAAACGGAGTTAAATGGCAGACTCAGTGTCTTCCTACAAGCAAGACTTAGTTTCAGGTAAACGCAGTCACTTTTGAGCTCAAACAAAGCTACATAGTTCACGAAGCTCACACGATACTCACTCTTAAGTGAAAAGCATTGGATGTTAGAGGGCCTGTGGTTTGTATCAGTTTCAGAAGCAGAGTTGAACTAGATATGGTCCGTGTGTGTAGGAAACACAGTTCTTTTGTTCTGAGCACACTCACGTTTCCCGCCTTATTAGAGACTCTAGAAAGCAAGAACTTGCTTCTTGCTCTAAAGCAGAGTGTCTTTCATGGATGAGAACTGTGCTGTGTGTTTACCTTCAGAAACTGAGTTAAATGGCAGGCTCTGTGTCTTCCTACTAGCAAGACTTCTTTTCAGGTAAATGCAGTCATTTTTGAGCTCAAAGGAAGCTACATCATACACGAAGCTCACACGTTTCTCACTCTTAACAAAAGGCATTGGATGTTAGAGGGACTGTGGTTTGTATCAGTTTCAAAGCAGAGTTGAACTAGATATGGTCCCTGTGGGTAGGAAACACAGTTCTTTTGTTGTGAGCACACTCACGTTTCCCGCCTTATTAGAGACTCTTGAAAGCAAGAGCTTGCTTCTTGCTCTAAAGCAGAGTGTGTTTCATGGAAGAGAACTGTGCTGTGTGTTTCCCTTCAGAAACGGAGTTAAATGGCAGGCTCTATGTCGTCCTACAAGCAAGACTTCGTTGTTTCAGGTAAACGCACTCACTTTTGAGCTCAAACGAAGCTACATCTTTCACAAAGCTCACACGTTTCTCACTCATAAGTGAAAAGGATTGGATGTTAGAGGGCCTGTGGTTTGTATCAGTTTCCGAAGCAGAGTGGAACTAGATATGGTCCCTGTGTGTAGGAAACACAGTTCTTTTGTTCTGAGCACACTCACGTTTACAGCCTTATTAGAGACTCTAGAAAGCAAGAGCTTGCTTCTTGCTCTAAAGCAGAGTGACTTTCATGGATGAGAACTGTGCTGTGTGTTTCCCTTCAGAAACTGAGTTAAATGGCTGGCTCTGTGTCTTCCTACTAGCAAGACTTCGTTTCAGGTAAATGCAGTCATTTTTGAGCTGAAAGGAAGCTACATCGTTCACGAAGCTCACACGTTTCTCGCTTTTAAGTGAAAAGCATTCGATGTTAGAGGGCCTGTGGTTTGTATCAGTTTCAGAAGCAGAGTTGAACTAGATATGGTCCGTGTGTGTAAGAAACACAGTTCTTTTGTTCTGAGCACAGTCACGTTTTCCACCTTATTAGAGACTCTATAATGCGAGAGCATGCTTCTTGCTCTAAAGCGGAGTGTGTTTCATGGATGAGAACTGTGCTGTGTGTTTCCCTTCAGAAACGGAGTTAAATGGCAGACTCAGTGTCTTCCTACAAGCAAGACTTAGTTTCAGGTAAACGCAGTCACTTTTGAGCTCAAACAAAGCTCCATAGTTCACGAAGCTCACACGATTCTCGCTCTTAAGTGAAAAGCATTGGATGTTATAGGGCCTGTGGTTTGTATCAGTTTCAGAAGCAGAGTTGAACTAGATAGGGTGTGTGTAGGAAACACAGTTCTTTTGTTCTGAGCACACTCACGTTTCCCGCCTTATTAGAGACTCTAGAAAGCAAGAACCTGCTTCTTGCTCTAAAGCAGAGTGTCTTTCATGGATGAGAACTGTGCTGTGTGTTTACCTTCAGAAACTGAGTTAAATGGCAGGCTCTGTGTCTTCCTAATAGCAAGACTTCTTTTCAGGTAAATGCAGTCATTTTTGAGCTCAAAGGAAGCTACATCATACACGAAGCTCACACGTTTCTCACTCTTAACAAAAGGCATTGGATGTTAGAGGGACTGTGGTTTGTATCAGTTTCAAAGCAGAGTTGAACTAGATATGGTCCCTGTGGGTAGGAAACACAGTTCTTTTGTTGTGAGCACACTCACGTTTCCTGCCTTATTAGAGCCTCTTGAAAGCAAGAGCTTGCTTCTTGCTCTAAAGCAGAGTGTGTTTCATGGAAGAGCACTGTGCTGTGTGTTTCCCTTCAGAAACGGAGTTAAATGGCAGACTCCGTGTCTTCCTTCAAGCAAGACTTAGTTTCAGGTAAACGCAGTCACTTTTGAGCTCAAACAAAGCTACTTAGTTCACGAAGCTCACACGATTCTCGCTCTTAAGTGAAAAGCATTGGATGTTAGAGGGCCTGTGGTTTGTATCAGTTTCAGAAGCAGAGTTGAACTAGATATAGTCCGTGTGTGTAGTAAACACAGTTCTTTTGTTCTGAGCACACTCACGTTTCCTGCCTTATTAGAGACTCTAGAAAGCAAGAACTTGCTTCTTGCTCTAAAGCAGAGTGTCTTTCATGGATGAGAACTGTGCTGTGTGTTTCCCTTCAGAAACTGAGTTAAATGGCAGGCTCTGTGTCTTCCTACTAGCAAGAATTCTTTTCAGGTAAATGTTGTCATTTTTGAGCTCAAAGGAAGCTACATCGTACAAGAAGCTCACAAGTTTCTCACTCTTAACAAAAGGCATTGGATGTTAGAGGGACTGTGGTTTGTATCAGTTTCAAAGCAGAGTTGAACTAGATATGGTCCCTGTGGGTAGGAAACACAGTTCTTTTGTTGTGAGCACACTCACGTTTCCCGCCTTATTAGAGACTCTTGAAAGCAAGAGCTTGCTTCTTGCTCTAAAGCAGAGTGTGTTTCATGGAAGAGAACTGTGCTGTGTGTTTCCCTTCAGAAACGGAGTTAAATGGCAGGCTCTATGTCGTCCTACAAGCAAGACTTCGTTGTTTCAGGTAAACGCATTCACTTTTGAGCTCAAACGAAGCTACATCGTTCACGAAGCTCACACGTTTCTCGCTTTTAAGTGAAAAGCATTGGATGTTAGAGGGCCTGTGGTTTGTATCAGTTTCAGAAGCAGAGTTGAACTAGATATGGTCCGTGTGTGTAGGAAACACAGTTCTTTTTTTCTGAGCACACTCACGTTTTCCACCTTATTAGAGACTCTAGAATGCGAGAGCATGCTTCTTGCTCTTAAGCAGAGTGTGTTTCATGGATGAGAACTGTGCTGTGTGTTTCCCTTCAGAAACGGAGTTAAATGGCAGGCTCTGTGTCTTCCTACAAGCTAGACTTCGTTTCAGGTAAACGCAGTCACTTTTGAGCTCAAATGAAGCTACATTGTTCATGAAGCTCTCATGTTTCTCGCTCTTAAGTGAAAGGCATTGGATGTTAGAGGGTCTATGGTTTGAATCAGTTTCAGAAGCAGAGTTGAACTAGATATGGTCTGTGTGTGTAGGAAACACAGTTCTTTTGTTCTGAGCACACTCACATTTCCAGCCTTATTAGACAATCTAGAAAGCAAGACCTTGCTTCTTGCTCTAAAGCAGAGTGTGTTTCATGCATGAGAACTGTGCTGTGTGTTTCCCTTCAGAAACGGAGTTAAATGGCAGGCTCTGTGTCCTCCTACAAGCAAGAATTCGTTTCAGATAAACGCAGTCACTTTTGAGCTCAAGGGAAGCTACATCGTTCACGAAGCTCACAGGTTTCTCACTCTTAACTGAAAGGCATTGGATGTTAGAGGGCCTGTGGTTTGTATCAGTTTCAGAAGCAGGGTTGAACTAGATATGGTCGTGTGTATAGGAAACACAGTTCTTTTGTTCTGAGCACACTCACGTTTTCCACCATATTAGAGACCCTAGAATGCAAGAGCATGTTTCTTGCTCTAAAGCAGAGTGTGTTTCATGGATGAGAACTGTGCTGTGTGTTTCCCTTCAGTAACGGAGTTAAATGGCAGGCTCTGTGTCTTCCTACAAGCAAGACTTCGTTTCATGTAAACGCAGTCACTTTTGAGCTCAAACGAAGCTACAACTTTCACAAAGCTCACAGGTTTCTCACTCTTAACTGAAAGGCATTGGATGTTAGAGGGCCTGTGGTTTGTATCAGTTTCAGAAGCAGGGTTGAACTAGATATGGTCGTGTGTATAGGAAACACAGTTCTTTTGTTCTGAGCACACTCACGTTTTCCACCTTATTAGAGACTCTAGAATGCGAGAGCATGCTTCTTGCTCTAAAGCAGAGTGTGTTTCATGGATGAGAACTGTGCTGTGTGTTTCCCTTCAGAAACGGAGTTAAATGGCAGACTCAGTGTCTTCCTACAAGCAAGACTTCGTTTCAGGTAAACGCAGTCACTTTTGAGCTCAAACAAAGCTACATAGTTCACGAAGCTCACACGATTCTCGCTCTTAAGTGAGAAGCATTGGATGTTAGAGGGCCTGTGGGTTGTATCAGTTTCAGAAGCAGAGTTGAACTAGATATGGTCCGTGTGTGTAGGAAACACAGTTCTTTTGTTCTGAGCACACTCACGTTTCCCACCTTATTAGAGACTCTAGAAAGCAAGAACTTGCTTCTTGCTCTAAAGCAGAGTGTCTTTCATGGATGAGAACTGTGCTGTGTGTTTACCTTCAGAAACTGAGTTAAATGGCAGGCTCTGTGTCGTCCTACAAGCAAGACTTCGTTGTTTCAGGTAAACGCACTCACTTTTGAGCTCAAACGAAGCTACAACTTTCACAAAGCTCACACGTTTCTCACTCATAAGTGAAAAGGATTGGATGTTAGAGGGCCTGTACTTTGTATCAGTTTCCGAAGCCGAGTGGAACTAGATATGGTCCGTGTGTGTAGGAAACATAGTTCTTTTGTTCTGAGCACACTCATGTTTCCCACCTTATTAGAGACTCTAGAATGCAAGAGCATGCTTCTTGCTCTAAAGCAGAGTGTCTTTCATGGATGAGAACTGTGCTGTGTGTTTCCCTTCAGAAACGGAGTTAAATGGCAGGCTCTGTGTCTTCCTACAAGCAAGACGTAGTTTCAAGTAAACACAGTCACTTTTGAGCTCAAACGAAGCTACATCGTTCACAACGCTCACACGTTTCTCGCTCTTAACAAAAGGCACTGGATGTTAGAGGGCCTGTGGTTTGTATCAGTTTCAGAAGCAGAGTGGAACTAGATATGGTCCGTCTGTGTAGGAAACACAATTCTTTTGTTCTGAGCACACTGAAGTTTCCCGCCTTATTAGAGACTCTATAAAGCAAGAGCTTACTTCTTGCTCTAAAGCAGATTGTCTTTCATGGAGGAGAACTGTGCTGTGTGTTTCCCTTCAGAAACGGAGTTAAATGGCAGGCTCTGTGTCTTCCTACTAGCAAGACTTCGTTTCAGGTAAATGCAGTCATTTTTGAGCTCAAAGGAAGCTACATCGTTCACGAAGCTCACACGTTTCTCGCTCTTAAGTGAAAAGCATTGGATGTTAGAGGACCTGTGGTTTGTATCAGTTTCAGAAGAAGAGTTGAACTAGATATGGTCCCTGTGTGTAGTAAACACAGTTCTTTTGTTCTGAGCACACTCACGTTTCCCGCATTATTACAGACTCTAGGAAGCAAGAGCTTGCATCTTGCTCTAAAGCAGAGTGTCTTTCATGGATGAGAACTGTGCTGTGTGTTTCCCTTCAGTAACGGAGTTAAATGGCAGGCTCTGTGTCTTCCTACAAGCAAGACTTCGTTTCAGGTAAACGCAGTCACTTTTGAGCTCAAATGAAGCTACATCTTTCACAAAGCTCACACGTTTCTCACTTTTAACTGAAAGGCATTGGATGTTAGAGGGCCTGTGGTTTGTATCAGTTTCAGAAGGAGAGTTGAACTAGATATGGTCCCTGTGGGTAGGAAACACAGTTCTTTTTTCTGAGCACACTCACGTTTCCAGCCTTATTAGAGACTCTAGAAAGCAAGAGCTTGCTTCTTGCTCTAAAGCAGAGTGTCTTTCATGGATGAGAACTGTGCTGTGTGTTTCCCTTCAGTAACGGAGTTAAATGGCAGGCTCTGTGTCTTCCTACAAGCAAGACTTCGTTTCAGGTAAACGCAGTTACTTTTGAGCTCAAACGAAGCTACAACTTTCACAAAGCTCACAGGTTTCTCACTCTTAACTGAAAGGCATTGGATGTTAGAGGGCCTGTGGTTTGTATCAGTTTCAGAAGCAGGGTTGAACTAGATATGGTCGTGTGTATAGGAAACACAGTTCTTTTGTTCTGAGCACACTCACGTTTTCCACCTTATTAGAGACTCTAGAATGCGAGAGCATGCTTCTTGCTCTAAAGCAGAGTGTGTTTCATGGATGAGAACTGTGCTGTGTGTTTCCCTTCAGAAACGGAGTTAAATGGCAGACTCAGTGTCTTCCTACAAGCAAGACTTAGTTTCAGGTAAACGCAGTCACTTTTGAGCTCAAACAAAGCTACATAGTTCACGAAGCTCACACGATTCTCGCTCTTAAGTGAAAAGCATTGGATGTTAGAGGGCCTGTGGTTTGTATCAGTTTCAGAAGCAGAGTTGAACTAGATATGGTCTGTGTGTAGGAAACACAGTTCTTTTGTTCTGAGCACACTCACGTTTCCCGCCTTTTTAGAGACTCTAGAAAGCAAGAACTTGCTTCTTGCTCTAAAGCAGAGTGTCTTTCAAGGATGAGAACTGTGCTGTGTGTTTCCCTTCAGAAACTGAGTTAAATGGCAGGCTCTGTGTCTTCCTAATAGCAAGACTTCTTTTCAGGTAAATGCAGTCATTTTTGAGCTCAAAGGAAGCTACATCATACACGAAGCTCACACGTTTCTCACTCTTAACAAAAGGCATTGGATGTTAGAGGGACTGTGGTTTGTATCAGTTTCAAAGCAGAGTTGAACTAGATATGGTCTCTGTGGATAGGAAACACAGTTCTTTTGTTGTGAGCACACTCACGTTTCCCGCCTTATTAGAGCCTCTTGAAAGCAAGAGCTTGCTTCTTGCTCTAAAGCAGAGTGTGTTTCATGGAAGAGCACTGTGCTGTGTGTTTCCCTTCAGAAACGGAGTTAAATGGCAGGCTCTGTGTTGTCCTACAAGCAAGACTTTGTTGTTTCAGGCAAACGCACTCACTTTTGAGGTCAAACGAAGCTACATCTTTCACAAAGCTCACACGTTTCTCACTCATAAGTGAAAAGGATTGGATGTTAGAGGGCCTGTACTTTGTATCAGTTTCCGAAGCAGAGTGGAACTAGATATGGTCCGTGTGTGTAGGAAACACAGTTCTTTTGTTCTGAGCACAGTCACGTTTCCCACCTTATTAGAGACTCTAGAATGCGAGAGCATGCTTCTTGCTTTAAAGCAGAGTGTGTTTCATGGATGAGAACTGTGCTGTTTGTTTCCCTTCAGAAACGGAGTTAAATGTCAGGCTCTGTGTCTTCCTACTAGCAAGACTTCGTTTTAGGTAAATGCAGTCATTTTGAGCTCAAAGGAAGCTACATCGTTCACGGAGCTCACACGTTTCTCGCTCTTAAGTGAAAGGCATTGGATGTTAGAGGGTCTATGGTTTGAATCAGTTTCAGAAGCAGAGTTGAACTAGATATGGTCCGTGTGTGTAGGAAACACAGTTCTTTTGTTCTGAGCACACTCACGTTTCCAGCCTTATTAGACAATCTAGAAAGCAAGACCTTGCTTCTTGCTCTAAAGCAGAGTGTCTTTCATGCATGAGAACTGTGCTGTGTGTTTCCCTTCAGAAACGGAGTTAAATGGCAGGCTCTGTGTCCTCCTACAAGCAAGAATTCGTTTCAGATAAACGCAGTCACTTTTGAGCTCAAGGGAAGCTACATCGTTCACGAAGCTCACACGTTTCTCGCTCTTAAGTGAAAAGCATTGGATGTTAGAGGGCCTGTGGTTTGTATCAGTTTCAGAAGCAGAGTTGAACTAGATATGGTCCCTGTGGGTAGGAAACACAGTTCTTTTGTTCTCAGCACACTCACGTTTCCAGCCTTATTAGAGACTCTAGAAAGCAAGAGCTTGCTTCTTGCTCTAAAGCAGAGTGTCTTTCATGGATGAGAACTGTGCTGTGTGTTTCCCTTCAGTAACGGAGTTAAATGGCAGGCTCTGTGTCTTCCTACAAGCAAGACTTCGTTTCAGGTAAACGCAGTCACTTTTGAGCTCAAACGAAGCTACAACTTTCACAAAGCTCACAGGTTTCTCACTCTTAACTGAAAGGCATTGGATGTTAGAGGGCCTGTGGTTTGTATCAGTTTCAGAAGCAGGGTTGAACTAGATATGGTCGTGTGTATAGGAAACACAGTTCTTTTGTTCTGAGCACACTCACGTTTTCCACCTTATTAGAGACTCTAGAATGCAAGAGCATGCTTCTTGCTCTAAAGCAGAGTGTCTTTCATGGATGAGAACTGTGCTGTGTGTTTCCCTTCAGAAACGGAGTTAAATGGCAGACTCAGTGTCTTCCTACAAGCAAGACTTAGTTTCAGGTAAACGCAGTCACTTTTGAGCTCAAACAAAGCTACATAGTTCACGAAGCTCACACGATACTCACTCTTAAGTGAAAAGCATTGGATGTTAGAGGGCCTGTGGTTTGTATCAGTTTCAGAAGCAGAGTTGAACTAGATATGGTCCGTGTGTGTAGGAAACACAGTTCTTTTGTTCTGAGCACACTCACGTTTCCCGCCTTATTAGAGACTCTAGAAAGCAAGAACTTGCTTCTTGCTCTAAAGCAGAGTGTCTTTCATGGATGAGAACTGTGCTGTGTGTTTACCTTCAGAAACTGAGTTAAATGGCAGGCTCTGTGTCTTCCTACTAGCAAGACTTCTTTTCAGGTAAATGCAGTCATTTTTGAGCTCAAAGGAAGCTACATCATACACGAAGCTCACACGTTTCTCACTCTTAACAAAAGGCATTGGATGTTAGAGGGACTGTGGTTTGTATCAGTTTCAAAGCAGAGTTGAACTAGATATGGTCCCTGTGGGTAGGAAACACAGTTCTTTTGTTGTGAGCACACTCACGTTTCCCGCCTTATTAGAGACTCTTGAAAGCAAGAGCTTGCTTCTTGCTCTAAAGCAGAGTGTGTTTCATGGAAGAGAACTGTGCTGTGTGTTTCCCTTCAGAAACGGAGTTAAATGGCAGGCTCTATGTCGTCCTACAAGCAAGACTTCGTTGTTTCAGGTAAACGCACTCACTTTTGAGCTCAAACGAAGCTACATCTTTCACAAAGCTCACACGTTTCTCACTCATAAGTGAAAAGGATTGGATGTTAGAGGGCCTGTGGTTTGTATCAGTTTCCGAAGCAGAGTGGAACTAGATATGGTCCCTGTGTGTAGGAAACACAGTTCTTTTGTTCTGAGCACACTCACGTTTACAGCCTTATTAGAGACTCTAGAAAGCAAGAGCTTGCTTCTTGCTCTAAAGCAGAGTGACTTTCATGGATGAGAACTGTGCTGTGTGTTTCCCTTCAGAAACTGAGTTAAATGGCTGGCTCTGTGTCTTCCTACTAGCAAGACTTCGTTTCAGGTAAATGCAGTCATTTTTGAGCTGAAAGGAAGCTACATCGTTCACGAAGCTCACACGTTTCTCGCTTTTAAGTGAAAAGCATTCGATGTTAGAGGGCCTGTGGTTTGTATCAGTTTCAGAAGCAGAGTTGAACTAGATATGGTCCGTGTGTGTAAGAAACACAGTTCTTTTGTTCTGAGCACAGTCACGTTTTCCACCTTATTAGAGACTCTATAATGCGAGAGCATGCTTCTTGCTCTAAAGCGGAGTGTGTTTCATGGATGAGAACTGTGCTGTGTGTTTCCCTTCAGAAACGGAGTTAAATGGCAGACTCAGTGTCTTCCTACAAGCAAGACTTAGTTTCAGGTAAACGCAGTCACTTTTGAGCTCAAACAAAGCTCCATAGTTCACGAAGCTCACACGATTCTCGCTCTTAAGTGAAAAGCATTGGATGTTATAGGGCCTGTGGTTTGTATCAGTTTCAGAAGCAGAGTTGAACTAGATAGGGTGTGTGTAGGAAACACAGTTCTTTTGTTCTGAGCACACTCACGTTTCCCGCCTTATTAGAGACTCTAGAAAGCAAGAACCTGCTTCTTGCTCTAAAGCAGAGTGTCTTTCATGGATGAGAACTGTGCTGTGTGTTTACCTTCAGAAACTGAGTTAAATGGCAGGCTCTGTGTCTTCCTAATAGCAAGACTTCTTTTCAGGTAAATGCAGTCATTTTTGAGCTCAAAGGAAGCTACATCATACACGAAGCTCACACGTTTCTCACTCTTAACAAAAGGCATTGGATGTTAGAGGGACTGTGGTTTGTATCAGTTTCAAAGCAGAGTTGAACTAGATATGGTCCCTGTGGGTAGGAAACACAGTTCTTTTGTTGTGAGCACACTCACGTTTCCCGCCTTATTAGAGCCTCTTGAAAGCAAGAGCTTGCTTCTTGCTCTAAAGCAGAGTGTGTTTCATGGAAGAGCACTGTGCTGTGTGTTTCCCTTCAGAAACGGAGTTAAATGGCAGACTCCGTGTCTTCCTTCAAGCAAGACTTAGTTTCAGGTAAACGCAGTCACTTTTGAGCTCAAACAAAGCTACTTAGTTCACGAAGCTCACACGATTCTCGCTCTTAAGTGAAAAGCATTGGATGTTAGAGGGCCTGTGGTTTGTATCAGTTTCAGAAGCAGAGTTGAACTAGATATAGTCCGTGTGTGTAGTAAACACAGTTCTTTTGTTCTGAGCACACTCACGTTTCCTGCCTTATTAGAGACTCTAGAAAGCAAGAACTTGCTTCTTGCTCTAAAGCAGAGTGTCTTTCATGGATGAGAACTGTGCTGTGTGTTTCCCTTCAGAAACTGAGTTAAATGGCAGGCTCTGTGTCTTCCTACTAGCAAGAATTCTTTTCAGGTAAATGTTGTCATTTTTGAGCTCAAAGGAAGCTACATCGTACAAGAAGCTCACAAGTTTCTCACTCTTAACAAAAGGCATTGGATGTTAGAGGGACTGTGGTTTGTATCAGTTTCAAAGCAGAGTTGAACTAGATATGGTCCCTGTGGGTAGGAAACACAGTTCTTTTGTTGTGAGCACACTCACGTTTCCCGCCTTATTAGAGACTCTTGAAAGCAAGAGCTTGCTTCTTGCTCTAAAGCAGAGTGTGTTTCATGGAAGAGAACTGTGCTGTGTGTTTCCCTTCAGAAACGGAGTTAAATGGCAGGCTCTATGTCGTCCTACAAGCAAGACTTCGTTGTTTCAGGTAAACGCATTCACTTTTGAGCTCAAACGAAGCTACATCGTTCACGAAGCTCACACGTTTCTCGCTTTTAAGTGAAAAGCATTGGATGTTAGAGGGCCTGTGGTTTGTATCAGTTTCAGAAGCAGAGTTGAACTAGATATGGTCCGTGTGTGTAGGAAACACAGTTCTTTTTTTCTGAGCACACTCACGTTTTCCACCTTATTAGAGACTCTAGAATGCGAGAGCATGCTTCTTGCTCTTAAGCAGAGTGTGTTTCATGGATGAGAACTGTGCTGTGTGTTTCCCTTCAGAAACGGAGTTAAATGGCAGGCTCTGTGTCTTCCTACAAGCTAGACTTCGTTTCAGGTAAACGCAGTCACTTTTGAGCTCAAATGAAGCTACATTGTTCATGAAGCTCTCATGTTTCTCGCTCTTAAGTGAAAGGCATTGGATGTTAGAGGGTCTATGGTTTGAATCAGTTTCAGAAGCAGAGTTGAACTAGATATGGTCTGTGTGTGTAGGAAACACAGTTCTTTTGTTCTGAGCACACTCACATTTCCAGCCTTATTAGACAATCTAGAAAGCAAGACCTTGCTTCTTGCTCTAAAGCAGAGTGTGTTTCATGCATGAGAACTGTGCTGTGTGTTTCCCTTCAGAAACGGAGTTAAATGGCAGGCTCTGTGTCCTCCTACAAGCAAGAATTCGTTTCAGATAAACGCAGTCACTTTTGAGCTCAAGGGAAGCTACATCGTTCACGAAGCTCACAGGTTTCTCACTCTTAACTGAAAGGCATTGGATGTTAGAGGGCCTGTGGTTTGTATCAGTTTCAGAAGCAGGGTTGAACTAGATATGGTCGTGTGTATAGGAAACACAGTTCTTTTGTTCTGAGCACACTCACGTTTTCCACCTTATTAGAGACTCTAGAATGCAAGAGCATGCTTCTTGCTCTAAAGCAGAGTGTGTTTCATGGATGAGAACTGTGCTGTGTGTTTCCCTTCAGAAACGGAGTTAAATGGCAGACTCAGTGTCTTCCTACAAGCAAGACTTAGTTTCAGGTAAATGCAGTCACTTTTGAGCTCAAACAAAGCTACATAGTTCAAGAAGCTCACACGATACTCGCTCTTAAGTGAAAAGCATTGGATGTTAGAGGGACTGTGGTTTGTTTCAGTTTCAAAGCAGAGTTGAACTAGATATGGTCCCTGTGGGTAGGAAACACAGTTCTTTTGTTCTGAGCACACTCACGTTTCCCGCCTTATTAGAGACTCTTGAAAGCAAGAGCTTGCTTCTTGCTCTAAAGCAGAGTGTGTTTCATGGAAGAGAACTGTGCTGTGTGTTTCCCTTCAGAAACGGAGTTAAATGGCAGGCTCTATGTCGTCCTACAAGCAAGACTTCGTTGTTTCAGGTAAACGCACTCACTTTTGAGCTCAAACGAAGCTACATCTTTCACAAAGCTCACACGTTTCTCACTCATAAGTGAAAAGGATTGGATGTTAGAGGGCCTGTGGTTTGTATCAGTTTCCGAAGCAGAGTGGAACTAGATATGGTCCCTGTGTGTAGGAAACACAGTTCCTTTGTTCTGAGCACACTCACGTTTACAGCCTTATTAGAGACTCTAGAAAGCAAGAGCTTGCTTCTTGCTCTAAAGCAGAGTGTCTTTCATGGATGAGAACTGTGCTGTGTGTTTCCCTTCAGAAACGGAGTTAAATGGCTGGCTCTGTGTCTTCCTACTAGCAAGACTTCGTTTCAGGTAAATGCAGTCATTTTTGAGCTGAAAGGAAGCTACATCGTTCACGAAGCTCACACGTTTCTCGCTTTTAAGTGAAAAGCATTGGATGTTAGAGGGCCTGTGGTTTGTATCAGTTTCAGAAGCAGAGTTGAACTAGATATGGTCCGTGTGTGTAGGAAACACAGTTCTTTTGTTCTGAGCACAGTCACGTTTTCCACCTTATTAGAGACTCTAGAATGCGAGAGCATGCTTCTTGCTCTAAAGCAGAGTGTGTTTCATGGATGAGAACTGTGCTGTGTGTTTCCCTTCAGAAACGGAGTTAAATGGCAGACTCAGTGTCTTCCTTCAAGCAAGACTTAGTTTCAGGTAAACGCAGTCACTTTTGAGCTCAAACAAAGCTACTTAGTTCACGAAGCTCACACGATTCTCGCTCTTAAGTGAAAAGCATTGGATGTTAGAGGGCCTGTGGTTTGTATCAGTTTCAGAAGCAGAGTTGAACTAGATATAGTCCGTGTGTGTAGTAAACACAGTTCTTTTGTTCTGAGCACACTCACGTTTCCTGCCTTATTAGAGACTCTAGAAAGCAAGAACTTGCTTCTTGCTCTAAAGCAGAGTGTCTTTCATGGATGAGAACTGTGCTGTGTGTTTCCCTTCAGAAACTGAGTTAAATGGCAGGCTCTGTGTCTTCCTACTAGCAAGACTTCTTTTCAGGTAAATGTTGTCATTTTTGAGCTCAAAGGAAGCTACATCGTACAAGAAGCTCACAAGTTTCTCACTCTTAACAAAAGGCATTGGATGTTAGAGGGACTGTGGTTTGTATCAGTTTCAAAGCAGAGTTGAACTAGATATGGTCCCTGTGGGTAGGAAACACAGTTCTTTTGTTCTGAGCACAATCACGTTTCCCGCCTTATTAGAGACTCTTGAAAGCAAGAGCTTGCTTCTTGCTCTAAAGCAGAGTGTGTTTCATGGAAGAGAACTGTGCTGTGTGTTTCCCTTCAGAAACGGAGTTAAATGGCAGGCTCTATGTCGTCCTACAAGCAAGACTTCGTTGTTTCAGGTAAACGCACTCACTTTTGAGCTCAAACGAAGCTACATCTTTCACAAAGCTCACACGTTTCTCACTCATAAGTGAAAAGGATTGGATGTTAGAGGGCCTGTGGTTTGTATCAGTTTCCGAAGCAGAGTGGAACTAGATATGGTCCCTGTGTGTAGGAAACACAGTTCTTTTGTTCTGAGCACACTCACGTTTACAGCCTTATTAGAGACTCTAGAAAGCAAGAGCTTGCTTCTTGCTCTAAAGCAGAGTGTCTTTCATGGATGAGAACTGTGCTGTGTGTTTCCCTTCAGAAACGGAGTTAAATGGCTGGCTCTGTGTCTTCCTACTAGCAAGACTTCGTTTCAGGTAAATGCAGTCATTTTTGAGCTGAAAGGAAGCTACATCGTTCACGAAGCTCACACGTTTCTCGCTTTTAAGTGAAAAGCATTGGATGTTAGAGGGCCTGTGGTTTGTATCAGTTTCAGAAGCAGAGTTGAACTAGATATGGTCCGTGTGTGTAGGAAACACAGTTCTTTTTTTCTGAGCACACTCACGTTTTCCACCTTATTAGAGACTCTAGAATGCGAGAGCATGCTTCTTGCTCTAAAGCAGAGTGTGTTTCATGGATGAGAACTGTGCTGTGTGTTTCCCTTCAGAAACGGAGTTAAATGGCAGACTCAGTGTCTTCCTTCAAGCAAGACTTAGTTTCAGGTAAACGCAGTCAATTTTGAGCTCAAACAAAGCTACTTAGTTCACGAAGCTCACACGATTCTCGCTCTTAAGTGAAAAGCATTGGATGTTAGAGGGCCTGTGGTTTGTATCAGTTTCAGAAGCAGAGTTGAACTACATATGGTCCGTGTGTGTAGGAAACACAGTTCTTTTGTTCTGAGCACAGTCACGTTTTCCACCTTATTAGAGACTCTAGAATGCGAGAGCATGCTTCTTGCTCTAAAGCAGAGTGTGTTTCATGGATGAGAACTGTGCTGTGTGTTTCCCTTCAGAAACGGAGTTAAATGGCAGACTCAGTGTCTTCCTTCAAGCAAGACTTAGTTTCAGGTAAACGCAGTCACTTTTGAGCTCAAACAAAGCTACTTAGTTCACGAAGCTCACACGATTCTCGCTCTTAAGTGAAAAGCATTGGATGTTAGAGGGCCTGTGGTTTGTATCAGTTTCAGAAGCAGAGTTGAACTAGATATAGTCCGTGTGTGTAGTAAACACAGTTCTTTTGTTCTGAGCACACTCACGTTTCCTGCCTTATTAGAGACTCTAGAAAGCAAGAACTTGCTTCTTGCTCTAAAGCAGAGTGTCTTTCATGGATGAGAACTGTGCTGTGTGTTTCCCTTCAGAAACTGAGTTAAATGGCAGGCTCTGTGTCTTCCTACTAGCAAGACTTCTTTTCAGGTAAATGTTGTCATTTTTGAGCTCAAAGGAAGCTACATCGTACAAGAAGCTCACACGTTTCTCACTCTTAACAAAAGGCATTGGATGTTAGAGGGACTGTGGTTTGTATCAGTTTCAAAGCAGAGTTGAACTAGATATGGTCCCTGTGGGTAGGAAACACAGTTCTTTTGTTCTGAGCACACACAGGTTTCCCGCCTTATTAGAGACTCTTGAAAGCAAGAGCTTGCTTCTTGCTCTAAAGCAGAGTGTGTTTCATGGAAGAGAACTGTGCTGTGTGTTTCCCTTCAGAAACGGAGTTAAATGGCAGGCTCTGTTTCATCCTACAAGCAAGACTTCGTTGTTTCAGGTAAACGCACTCACTTTTGAGCTCAAACAAAGCTACATCTTTCACAAAGCTCACACGTTTCTCACTCATAAGTGAAAAGGATTGGATGTTAGAGGGCCTGTGGTTTGTATCAGTTTCCGAAGCAGAGTGGAACTAGATATGGTTCGTGTGTCTAGGAAACACAGTTCTTTTGTTCTGAGCACACTCATGTTTACAGCCTTATGAGAGACTCTAGAAAGCAAGAGCTTGCTTCTTGCTCTAAAGCAGAGTGTCTTTCATGGATGAGAACTGTGTTGTGTGTTTCCCTTCAGAAACGGAGTTAAATGGCAGGCTCTGTGTCTTCCTACTAGCAAGACTTCGTTTCAGGTAAATGCAGTCATTTTTGAGCTCAAAGGAAGCTACATCGTTCACGAAGCTCACACGTTTCTCGCTTTTAAGTGAAAAGCATTGGATGTTAGAGGGCCTGTGGTTTGTATCAGTTTCAGAAGCAGAGTTGAACTACATATGGTCCGTGTGTGTAGGAAACACAGTTCTTTTTTTCTGAGCACACTCACGTTTTCCACCTTATTAGAGACTCTAGAATGCGAGAGCATGCTTCTTGCTCTAAAGCAGAGTGTGTTTCATGGATGAGAACTGTGCTGTGTGTTTCCCTTCAGAAACGGAGTTAAATGGCAGACTCAGTGTCTTCCTTCAAGCAAGACTTAGTTTCAGGTAAACGCAGTCAATTTTGAGCTCAAACAAAGCTACTTAGTTCACGAAGCTCACACGATTCTCGCTCTTAAGTGAAAAGCATTGGATGTTAGAGGGCCTGTGGTTTGTATCAGTTTCAGAAGCAGAGTTGAACTACATATGGTCCGTGTGTGTAGGAAACACAGTTCTTTTGTTCTGAGCACAGTCACGTTTTCCACCTTATTAGAGACTCTAGAATGCGAGAGCATGCTTCTTGCTCTAAAGCAGAGTGTGTTTCATGGATGAGAACTGTGCTGTGTGTTTCCCTTCAGAAACGGAGTTAAATGGCAGACTCAGTGTCTTCCTTCAAGCAAGACTTAGTTTCAGGTAAACGCAGTCACTTTTGAGCTCAAACAAAGCTACTTAGTTCACGAAGCTCACACGATTCTCGCTCTTAAGTGAAAAGCATTGGATGTTAGAGGGCCTGTGGTTTGTATCAGTTTCAGAAGCAGAGTTGAACTAGATATAGTCCGTGTGTGTAGTAAACACAGTTCTTTTGTTCTGAGCACACTCACGTTTCCTGCCTTATTAGAGACTCTAGAAAGCAAGAACTTGCTTCTTGCTCTAAAGCAGAGTGTCTTTCATGGATGAGAACTGTGCTGTGTGTTTCCCTTCAGAAACTGAGTTAAATGGCAGGCTCTGTGTCTTCCTACTAGCAAGACTTCTTTTCAGGTAAATGTTGTCATTTTTGAGCTCAAAGGAAGCTACATCGTACAAGAAGCTCACACGTTTCTCACTCTTAACAAAAGGCATTGGATGTTAGAGGGACTGTGGTTTGTATCAGTTTCAAAGCAGAGTTGAACTAGATATGGTCCCTGTGGGTAGGAAACACAGTTCTTTTGTTCTGAGCACACACAGGTTTCCCGCCTTATTAGAGACTCTTGAAAGCAAGAGCTTGCTTCTTGCTCTAAAGCAGAGTGTGTTTCATGGAAGAGAACTGTGCTGTGTGTTTCCCTTCAGAAACGGAGTTAAATGGCAGGCTCTGTTTCATCCTACAAGCAAGACTTCGTTGTTTCAGGTAAACGCACTCACTTTTGAGCTCAAACAAAGCTACATCTTTCACAAAGCTCACACGTTTCTCACTCATAAGTGAAAAGGATTGGATGTTAGAGGGCCTGTGGTTTGTATCAGTTTCCGAAGCAGAGTGGAACTAGATATGGTTCGTGTGTCTAGGAAACACAGTTCTTTTGTTCTGAGCACACTCATGTTTACAGCCTTATGAGAGACTCTAGAAAGCAAGAGCTTGCTTCTTGCTCTAAAGCAGAGTGTCTTTCATGGATGAGAACTGTGTTGTGTGTTTCCCTTCAGAAACGGAGTTAAATGGCAGGCTCTGTGTCTTCCTACTAGCAAGACTTCGTTTCAGGTAAATGCAGTCATTTTTGAGCTCAAAGGAAGCTACATCGTTCACGAAGCTCACACGTTTCTCGCTTTTAAGTGAAAAGCATTGGATGTTAGAGGGCCTGTGGTTTGTATCAGTTTCAGAAGCAGAGTTGAACTAGATATGGTCCGTGTGTGTAGGAAACACAGTTCTTTTGTTTTGAGCACAGTCACGTTTTCCACCTTATTAGAGACTCTAGAATGCGAGAGCATGCTTCTTGCTCTAAAGCAGAGTGTGTTTCATGGATGAGAACTGTGCTGTGTGTTTCCCTTCAGAAACGGAGTTAAATGGCAGACTCAGTGTCTTCCTTCAAGCAAGACTTAGTTTCAGGTAAACGCAGTCAATTTTGAGCTCAAACAAAGCTACTTAGTTCACGAAGCTCACACGATTCTCGCTCTTAAGTGAAAAGCATTGGATGTTAGAGGGCCTGTGGTTTGTATCAGTTTCAGAAGCAGAGTTGAACTACATATGGTCCGTGTGTGTAGGAAACACAGTTCTTTTGTTCTGAGCACAGTCACGTTTTCCACCTTATTAGAGACTCTAGAATGCGAGAGCATGCTTCTTGCTCTAAAGCAGAGTGTGTTTCATGGATGAGAACTGTGCTGTGTGTTTCCCTTCAGAAACGGAGTTAAATGGCAGACTCAGTGTCTTCCTTCAAGCAAGACTTAGTTTCAGGTAAACGCAGTCACTTTTGAGCTCAAACAAAGCTACTTAGTTCACGAAGCTCACATGATTCTCGCTCTTAAGTGAAAAGCATTGGATGTTAGAGGGCCTGTGGTTTGTATCAGTTTCAGAAGCAGAGTTGAACTAGATATAGTCCGTGTGTGTAGTAAACACAGTTCTTTTGTTCTGAGCACACTCACGTTTCCTGCCTTATTAGAGACTCTAGAAAGCAAGAACTTGCTTCTTGCTCTAAAGCAGAGTGTCTTTCATGGATGAGAACTGTGCTGTGTGTTTCCCTTCAGAAACTGAGTTAAATGGCAGGCTCTGTGTCTTCCTACTAGCAAGACTTCTTTTCAGGTAAATGTTGTCATTTTTGAGCTCAAAGGAAGCTACATCGTACAAGAAGCTCACACGTTTCTCACTCTTAACAAAAGGCATTGGATGTTAGAGGGACTGTGGTTTGTATCAGTTTCAAAGCAGAGTTGAACTAGATATGGTCCCTGTGGGTAGGAAACACAGTTCTTTTGTTCTGAGCACACACAGGTTTCCCGCCTTATTAGAGACTCTTGAAAGCAAGAGCTTGCTTCTTGCTCTAAAGCAGAGTGTGTTTCATGGAAGAGAACTGTGCTGTGTGTTTCCCTTCAGAAACGGAGTTAAATGGCAGGCTCTGTTTCGTCCTACAAGCAAGACTTCGTTGTTTCAGGTAAACGCACTCACTTTTGAGCTCAAACAAAGCTACATCTTTCACAAAGCTCACACGTTTCTCACTCATAAGTGAAAAGGATTGGATGTTAGAGGGCCTGTGGTTTGTATCAGTTTCCGAAGCAGAGTGGAACTAGATATGGTCCGTGTGTGTAGGAAACACAGTTCTTTTGTTCTGAGCACACTCACGTTTACAGCCTTATTAGAGACTCTAGAAAGCAAGAGCTTGCTTCTTGCTCTAAAGCAGAGTGTCTTTCATGGATGAGAACTGTGTTGTGTGTTTCCCTTCAGAAACGGAGTTAAATGGCAGGCTCTGTGTCTTCCTACTAGCAAGACTTCGTTTCAGGTAAATGCAGTCATTTTTGAGCTCAAAGGAAGCTACATCGTTCACGAAGCTCACACGTTTCTCGCTTTTAAGTGAAAAGCATTGGATGTTAGAGGGCCTGTGGTTTGTATCAGTTTCAGAAGCAGAGTTGAACTAGATATGGTCCGTGTGTGTAGGAAACACAGTTCTTTTTTTCTGAGCACACTCACGTTTTCCACCTTATTAGAGACTCTAGAATGCAAGAGCATGCTTCTTGCTCTTAAGCAGAGTGTGTTTCATGGATGAGAACTGTGCTGTGTGTTTCCCTTCAGAAACGGAGTTAAATGGCAGGCTCTGTGTCTTCCTACAAACTAGACTTCGTTTCAGGTAAACGCAGTCACTTTTGAGCTCAAATGAAGCTACATTGTTCACGAAGCTCTCACGTTTCTCGCTCTTAAGTGAAAGGCATTGGATGTTAGAGGGTCTATGGTTTGAATCAGTTTCAGAAGCAGAGTTGAACTAGATATGGTCCGTGTGTGTAGGAAACACAGTTCTTTTGTTTTGAGCACAGTCACGTTTTCCACCTTATTAGAGACTCTAGAATGCGAGAGCATGCTTCTTGCTCTAAAGCAGAGTGTGTTTCATGGATGAGAACTGTGCTGTGTGTTTCCCTTCAGAAACGGAGTTAAATGGCAGACTCAGTGTCTTCCTTCAAGCAAGACTTAGTTTCAGGTAAACGCAGTCAATTTTGAGCTCAAACAAAGCTACTTAGTTCACGAAGCTCACACGATTCTCGCTCTTAAGTGAAAAGCATTGGATGTTAGAGGGCCTGTTGTTTGTATCAGTTTCAGAAGCAGAGTTGAACTACATATGGTCCGTGTGTGTAGGAAACACAGTTCTTTTGTTCTGAGCACAGTCACGTTTTCCACCTTATTAGAGACTCTAGAATGCGAGAGCATGCTTCTTGCTCTAAAGCAGAGTGTGTTTCATGGATGAGAACTGTGCTGTGTGTTTCCCTTCAGAAACGGAGTTAAATGGCAGACTCAGTGTCTTCCTTCAAGCAAGACTTAGTTTCAGGTAAACGCAGTTCTTTTGAGCTCAAACAAAGCTACTTAGTTCACGAAGCTCACACGATTCTCGCTCTTAAGTGAAAAGCATTGGATGTTAGAGGGCCTGTGGTTTGTATCAGTTTTAGAAGCAGAGTTGAACTAGATATAGTCCGTGTGTGTAGTAAACACAGTTCTTTTGTTCTGAGCACACTCACGTTTCCTGCCTTATTAGAGACTCTAGAAAGCAAGAGCTTGCTTCTTGCTCTAAAGCAGAGTGTGTTTCATGGAAGAGAACTGTGCTGTGTGTTTCCCTTCAGAAACGGAGTTAAATGGCAGGCTCTGTTTCGTCCTACAAGCAAGACTTCGTTGTTTCAGGTAAACGCACTCACTTTTGAGCTCAAACGAAGCTACATCTTTCACAAAGCTCACACGTTTCTCACTCATAAGTGAAAAGGATTGGATGTTAGAGGGCCTGTGGTTTGTATCAGTTTCCGAAGCAGAGTGGAACTAGATATGGTCCGTGTGTCTAGGAAACACAGTTCTTTTGTTCTGAGCACACTCACGTTTACAGCCTTATTAGAGACTCTAGAAAGCAAGAGCTTGCTTCTTGCTCTAAAGCAGAGTGTCTTTCATGGATGAGAACTGTGTTGTGTGTTTCCCTTCAGAAACGGAGTTAAATGGCAGGCTCTGTGTCTTCCTACTAGCAAGACTTCGTTTCAGGTAAATGTTGTCATTTTTGAGCTCAAAGGAAGCTACATCGTTCACGAAGCTCACACGTTTCTCGCTCTTAAGTGAAAGGCATTGGATGTTAGAGGGTCTATGGTTTGAATCAGTTTCAGAAGCAGAGTTGAACTAGATATGGTCCGTGTGTGTAGGAAACACAGTTCTTTTGTTTTGAGCACACTCACGTTTCCTGCCTTATTAGAGACTCTAGAATGCGAGAGCATGCTTCTTGCTCTAAAGCAGAGTGTGTTTCATGGATGAGAACTGTGCTGTGTGTTTCCCTTCAGAAACGGAGTTAAATGGCAGACTCAGTGTCTTCCTTCAAGCAAGACTTAGTTTCAGGTAAACGCAGTCAATTTTGAGCTCAAACAAAGCTACTTAGTTCACGAAGCTCACACGATTCTCGCTCTTAAGTGAAAAGCATTGGATGTTAGAGGGCCTGTGGTTTGTATCAGTTTCAGAAGCAGAGTTGAACTACATATGGTCCCTGTGTGTAGGAAACACAGTTCTTTTGTTCTGAGCACAGTCACGTTTTCCACCTTATTAGAGACTCTAGAATGCGAGAGCATGCTTCTTGCTCTAAAGCAGAGTGTGTTTCATGGATGAGAACTGTGCTGTGTGTTTCCCTTCAGAAACGGAGTTAAATGGCAGACTCAGTGTCTTCCTTCAAGCAAGACTTAGTTTCAGGTAAACGCAGTCACTTTTGAGCTCAAACAAAGCTACTTAGTTCACGAAGCTCACACGATTCTCGCTCTTAAGTGAAAAGCATTGGATGTTAGAGGGCCTGTGGTTTGTATCAGTTTCAGAAGCAGAGTTGAACTAGATATAGTCCGTGTGTGTAGTAAACACAGTTCTTTTGTTCTGAGCACACTCACGTTTCCTGCCTTATTAGAGACTCTAGAAAGCAAGAACTTGCTTCTTGCTCTAAAGCAGAGTGTCTTTCATGGATGAGAACTGTGCTGTGTGTTTCCCTTCAGAAACTGAGTTAAATGGCAGGCTCTGTGTCTTCCTACTAGCAAGACATCTTTTCAGGTAAATGTTGTCATTTTTGAGCTCAAAGGAAGCTACATCGTACAAGAAGCTCACACGTTTCTCACTCTTAACAAAAGGCATTGGATGTTAGAGGGACTGTGGTTTGTATCAGTTTCAAAGCAGAGTTGAACTAGATATGGTCCCTGTGGGTAGGAAACACAGTTCTTTTGTTCTGAGCACACACAGGTTTCCCGCCTTATTAGAGACTCTTGAAAGCAAGAGCTTGCTTCTTGCTCTAAAGCAGAGTGTGTTTCATGGAAGAGAACTGTGCTGTGTGTTTCCCTTCAGAAACGGAGTTAAATGGCAGGCTCTGTTTCGTCCTACAAGCAAGACTTCGTTGTTTCAGGTAAACGCACTCACTTTTGAGCTCAAACGAAGCTACATCTTTCACAAAGCTCACACGTTTCTCACTCATAAGTGAAAAGGATTGGATGTTAGAGGGCCTGTGGTTTGTATCAGTTTCCGAAGCAGAGTGGAACTAGATATGGTCCGTGTGTCTAGGAAACACAGTTCTTTTGTTCTGAGCACACTCACGTTTACAGCCTTATTAGAGACTCTAGAAAGCAAGAGCTTGCTTCTTACTCTAAAGCAGAGTGTCTTTCATGGATGAGAACTGTGTTGTGTGTTTCCCTTCAGAAACGGAGTTAAATGGCAGGCTCTGTGTCTTCCTACTAGCAAGACTTCGTTTCAGGTAAATGCATTCATTTTTGAGCTCAAAGGAAGCTACATCGTTCACGAAGCTCACACGTTTCTCGCTTTTAAGTGAAAAGCATTGGATGTTAGAGGGCCTGTGGTTTGTATCAGTTTCAGAAGCAGAGTTGAACTAGATATGGTCCGTGTGTGTAGGAAACACAGTTCTTTTTTTCTGAGCACACTCACATTTTCCACCTTATTAGAGACTCTAGAATGCGAGAGCATGCTTCTTGCTCTTAAGCAGAGTGTGTTTCATGGATGAGAACTGTGCTGTGTGTTTCCCTTCAGAAACGGAGTTAAATGGCAGGCTCTGTGTCTTCCTACAAGCTAGACTTCGTTTCAGGTAAACGCAGTCACTTTTGAGCTCAAATGAAGCTACATTGTTCACGAAGCTCTCACGTTTCTCGCTCTTAAGTGAAAGGCATTGGATGTTAGAGGGTCTATGGTTTGAATCAGTTTCAGAAGCAGAGTTGAACTAGATATGGTCCGTGTGTGTAGGAAACACAGTTCTTTTGTTCTGAGCACACTCACGTTTCCAGCCTTATTAGACAATCTAGAAAGCAAGACCTTGCTTCTTGCTCTAAAGCAGAGTGTGTTTCATGCATGAGAACTGTGCTGTGTGTTTCCCTTCAGAAACGGAGTTAAATGGCAGGCTCTGTGTCCTCCTACAAGCAAGAATTCGTTTCAGATAAACGCAGTCACTTTTGAGCTCAAGGGAAGCTACATCGTTCACGAAGCTCACAGGTTTCTCACTCTTAACTGAAAGGCATTGGATGTTAGAGGGCCTGTGGTTTGTATCAGTTTCAGAAGCAGGGTTGAACTAGATATGGTCGTGTGTATAGGAAACACAGTTCTTTTGTTCTGAGCACACTCACGTTTTCCACCTTATTAGAGACTCTAGAATGCGAGAGCATGCTTCTTGCTCTAAAGCAGAGTGTGTTTCATGGATGAGAACTGTGCTGTGTGTTTCCCTTCAGAAACGGAGTTAAATGGCAGACTCAGTGTCTTCCTACAAGCAAGACTTAGTTTCAGGTAAACGCAGTCACTTTTGAGCTCAAACAAAGCTACATAGTTCACGAAGCTCACACGATACTCGCTCTTAAGTGAAAAGCATTGGATGTTAGAGGGCCTGTGGTTTGTATCAGTTTCAGAAGCAGAGTTGAACTAGATATAGTCCGTGTGTGTAGTAAACACAGTTCTTTTGTTCTGAGCACACTCACGTTTCCTACCTTATTAGAGACTCTAGAAAGCAAGAACTTGCTTCTTGCTCTAAAGCAGAGTGTCTTTCATGGATGAGAACTGTGCTGTGTGTTTCCCTTCAGAAACTGAGTTAAATGGCAGGGTCTGTGTCTTCCTACTAGCAAGACTTCTTTTCAGGTAAATGTTGTCATTTTTGAGCTCAAAGGAAGCTACATCGTACAAGAAGCTCACACGTTTCTCACTCTTAACAAAAGGCATTGGATGTTAGAGGGACTGTGGTTTGTATCAGTTTCAAAGCAGAGTTGAACTAGATATGGTCCCTGTGGGTAGGAAACACAGTTCTTTTGTTCTGAGCACACACAGGTTTCCCGCCTTATTAGAGACTCTTGAAAGCAAGAGCTTGCTTCTTGCTCTAAAGCAGAGTGTGTTTCATGGAAGAGAACTGTGCTGTGTGTTTCCCTTCAGAAACGGAGTTAAATGGCAGGCTCTGTTTCGTCCTACAAGCAAGACTTCGTTGTTTCAGGTAAACGCACTCACTTTTGAGCTCAAACGAAGCTACATCTTTCACAAAGCTCACACGTTTCTCACTGATAAGTGAAAAGGATTGGATGTTAGAGGGCCTGTGGTTTGTATCAGTTTCCGAAGCAGAGTGGAACTAGATATGGTCCGTGTGTCTAGGAAACACAGTTCTTTTGTTCTGAGCACACTCACGTTTACAGCCTTATTAGAGACTCTAGAAAGCAAGAGCTTGCTTCTTGCTCTAAAGCAGAGTGTCTTTCATGGATGAGAACTGTGTTGTGTGTTTCCCTTCAGAAACGGAGTTAAATGGCAGGCTCTGTGTCTTCCTACTAGCAAGACTTCGTTTCAGGTAAATGCAGTCATTTTTGAGCTCAAAGGAAGCTACATCGTTCACGAAGCTCACACGTTTCTCGCTTTTAAGTGAAAAGCATTGGATGTTAGAGGGCCTGTGGTTTGTATCAGTTTCAGAAGCAGAGTTGAACTAGATATGGTCCGTGTGTGTAGGAAACACAGTTCTTTTTTTCTGAGCACACTCACGTTTTCCACCTTATTAGAGACTCTAGAATGCGAGAGCATGCTTCTTGCTCTTAAGCAGAGTGTGTTTCATGGATGAGAACTGTGCTGTGTGTTTCCCTTCAGAAACGGAGTTAAATGGCAGGCTCTGTGTCTTCCTACAAGCTAGACTTCGTTTCAGGTAAACGCAGTCACTTTTGAGCTCAAATGAAGCTACATTGTTCACGAAGCTCTCACGTTTCTCGCTCTTAAGTGAAAGGCATTGGATGTTAGAGGGTCTATGGTTTGAATCAGTTTCAGAAGAAGAGTTGAACTAGATATGGTCCGTGTGTGTAGGAAACACAGTTCTTTTGTTTTGAGCACAGTCACGTTTTCCACCTTATTAGAGACTCTAGAATGCGAGAGCATGCTTCTTGCTCTAAAGCAGAGTGTGTTTCATGGATGAGAACTGTGCTGTGTGTTTCCCTTCAGAAACGGAGTTAAATGGCAGACTCAGTGTCTTCCTTCAAGCAAGACTTAGTTTCAGGTAAACGCAGTCACTTTTGAGCTCAAACAAAGCTACTTAGTTCACGAAGCTCACACGATTCTCGCTCTTAAGTGAAAAGCATTGGATGTTAGAGGGCCTGTGGTTTGTATCAGTTTCAGAAGCAGAGTTGAACTAGATATAGTCCGTGTGTGTAGTAAACACAGTTCTTTTGTTCTGAGCACACTCACGTTTCCTGCCTTATTAGAGACTCTAGAAAGCAAGAGCTTGCTTCTTGCTCTAAAGCAGAGTGTGTTTCATGGAAGAGAACTGTGCTGTGTGTTTCCCTTCAGAAACGGAGTTAAATGGCAGGCTCTGTTTCGTCCTACAAGCAAGACTTCGTTGTTTCAGGTAAACGCACTCACTTTTGAGCTCAAACGAAGCTACATCTTTCACAAAGCTCACACGTTTCTCACTCATAAGTGAAAAGGATTGGATGTTAGAGGGCCTGTGGTTTGTATCAGTTTCCGAAGCAGAGTGGAACTAGATATGGTCCGTGTGTCTAGGAAACACAGTTCTTTTGTTCTGAGCACACTCACGTTTACAGCCTTATTAGAGACTCTAGAAAGCAAGAGCTTGCTTCTTGCTCTAAAGCAGAGTGTCTTTCATGGATGAGAACTGTGTTGTGTGTTTCCCTTCAGAAACGGAGTTAAATGGCAGGCTCTGTGTCTTCCTACTAGCAAGACTTCGTTTCAGGTAAATGCAGTCATTTTTGAGCTCAAAGGAAGCTACATCGTTCACGAAGCTCACACGTTTCTCGCTTTTAAGTGAAAAGCATTGGATGTTAGTGGGCCTGTGGTTTGTATCAGTTTCAGAAGCAGAGTTGAACTAGATATGGTCCGTGTGTGTAGGAAACACAGTTCTTTTTTTCTGAGCACACTCACGTTTTCCACCTTATTAGAGATTCTAGAATGCGAGAGCATGCTTCTTGCTCTTAAGCAGAGTGTGTTTCATGGATGAGAACTGTGCTGTGTGTTTCCCTTCAGAAACGGAGTTAAATGGCAGGCTCTGTTTCTTCCTACAAGCAAGACTTCGTTTCAGGTAAACGCAGTCACTTTTGAGCTCAAACGAAGCTACATCTTTCACAAAGCTCACACGTTTCTCACTCTTAACTTAAAGGCATTGGATGTTAGAGGGCCTGTGGTTTGTATCAGTTTCAGAAGGAGAGTTGAACTAGATATGGTCCGTGTTTGTAGGAAACACAGTTCTTTTGTTCTGAGCACACTCACATTTCCAGCCTTATTAGACAATCTAGAAAGCAAGACCTTGCTTCTTGCTCTAAAGCAGAGTGTGTTTCATGCATGAGAACTGTGCTGTGTGTTTCCCTTCAGAAACGGAGTTAAATGGCAGGCTCTGTGTCCTCCTACAAGCAAGAATTCGTTTCAGATAAACGCAGTCACTTTTGAGCTCAAGGGAAGCTACATCGTTCACGAAGCTCACACGTTTCTCGCTCTTAAGTGAAAAGCATTGGATGTTAGAGGGCCTGTGGTTTGTATCAGTTTCAGAAGCAGAGTTGAACTAGATATGGTCCCTGTGGGTAGGAAACACAGTTCTTTTGTTCTGACCACACTCACGTTTCCCGCCTTATTAGAGACTCTAGAAAGCAAGAGCTTGCTTCTTGCTCTAAAGCAGAGTGTGTTTCATGGAAGAGAACTGTGCTGTGTGTTTCCCTTCAGAAACGGAGTTAAATGGCAGGCTCTATTTCGTCCTACAAGCAAGACTTCGTTGTTTCAGGTAAACGCACTCACTTTTGAGCTCAAACGAAGCTACATCTTTCACAAAGCTCACACGTTTCTCACTCATAAGTGAAAAGGATTGGATGTTAGAGGGCCTGTGGTTTGTATCAGTTTCCGAAGCAGAGTGGAACTAGATATGGTCCGTGTGTCTAGGAAACACAGTTCTTTTGTTCTGAGCACACTCACGTTTACAGCCTTATTAGAGACTCTAGAAAGCAAGAGCTTGCTTCTTGCTCTAAAGCAGAGTGTCTTTCATGGATGAGAACTGTGTTGTGTGTTTCCCTTCAGAAACGGAGTTAAATGGCAGGCTCTGTGTCTTCCTACTAGCAAGACTTCGTTTCAGGTAAATGTTGTCATTTTTGAGCTCAAAGGAAGCTACATCGTTCACGAAGCTCACACGTTTCTCGCTCTTAAGTGAAAGGCATTGGATGTTAGAGGGTCTATGGTTTGAATCAGTTTCAGAAGCAGAGTTGAACTAGATATGGTCCGTGTGTGTAGGAAACACAGTTCTTTTGTTTTGAGCACACTCACGTTTCCTGCCTTATTAGAGACTCTAGAATGCGAGAGCATGCTTCTTGCTCTAAAGCAGAGTGTGTTTCATGGATGAGAACTGTGCTGTGTGTTTCCCTTCAGAAACGGAGTTAAATGGCAGACTCAGTGTCTTCCTTCAAGCAAGACTTAGTTTCAGGTAAACGCAGTCAATTTTGAGCTCAAACAAAGCTACTTAGTTCACGAAGCTCACACGATTCTCGCTCTTAAGTGAAAAGCATTGGATGTTAGAGGGCCTGTGGTTTGTATCAGTTTCAGAAGCAGAGTTGAACTACATATGGTCCCTGTGTGTAGGAAACACAGTTCTTTTGTTCTGAGCACAGTCACGTTTTCCACCTTATTAGAGACTCTAGAATGCGAGAGCATGCTTCTTGCTCTAAAGCAGAGTGTGTTTCATGGATGAGAACTGTGCTGTGTGTTTCCCTTCAGAAACGGAGTTAAATGGCAGACTCAGTGTCTTCCTACAAGCAAGACTTAGTTTCAGGTAAACGCAGTCACTTTTGAGCTCAAACAAAGCTACATAGTTCACGAAGCTCACACGATACTCGCTCTTAAGTGAAAAGCATTGGATGTTAGAGGGCCTGTGGTTTGTATCAGTTTCAGAAGCAGAGTTGAACTAGATATAGTCCGTGTGTGTAGTAAACACAGTTCTTTTGTTCTGAGCACACTCACGTTTCCTACCTTATTAGAGACTCTAGAAAGCAAGAACTTGCTTCTTGCTCTAAAGCAGAGTGTCTTTCATGGATGAGAACTGTGCTGTGTGTTTCCCTTCAGAAACTGAGTTAAATGGCAGGGTCTGTGTCTTCCTACTAGCAAGACTTCTTTTCAGGTAAATGTTGTCATTTTTGAGCTCAAAGGAAGCTACATCGTACAAGAAGCTCACACGTTTCTCACTCTTAACAAAAGGCATTGGATGTTAGAGGGACTGTGGTTTGTATCAGTTTCAAAGCAGAGTTGAACTAGATATGGTCCCTGTGGGTAGGAAACACAGTTCTTTTGTTCTGAGCACACACAGGTTTCCCGCCTTATTAGAGACTCTTGAAAGCAAGAGCTTGCTTCTTGCTCTAAAGCAGAGTGTGTTTCATGGAAGAGAACTGTGCTGTGTGTTTCCCTTCAGAAACGGAGTTAAATGGCAGGCTCTGTTTCGTCCTACAAGCAAGACTTCGTTGTTTCAGGTAAACGCACTCACTTTTGAGCTCAAACGAAGCTACATCTTTCACAAAGCTCACACGTTTCTCACTGATAAGTGAAAAGGATTGGATGTTAGAGGGCCTGTGGTTTGTATCAGTTTCCGAAGCAGAGTGGAACTAGATATGGTCCGTGTGTCTAGGAAACACAGTTCTTTTGTTCTGAGCACACTCACGTTTACAGCCTTATTAGAGACTCTAGAAAGCAAGAGCTTGCTTCTTGCTCTAAAGCAGAGTGTCTTTCATGGATGAGAACTGTGTTGTGTGTTTCCCTTCAGAAACGGAGTTAAATGGCAGGCTCTGTGTCTTCCTACTAGCAAGACTTCGTTTCAGGTAAATGCAGTCAATTTTGAGCTCAAAGGAAGCTACATCGTTCACGAAGCTCACACGTTTCTCGCTTTTAAGTGAAAAGCATTGGATGTTAGAGGGCCTGTGGTTTGTATCAGTTTCAGAAGCAGAGTTGAACTAGATATGGTCCGTGTGTGTAGGAAACACAGTTCTTTTTTTCTGAGCACACTCACGTTTTCCACCTTATTAGAGACTCTAGAATGCGAGAGCATGCTTCTTGCTCTTAAGCAGAGTGTGTTTCATGGATGAGAACTGTGCTGTGTGTTTCCCTTCAGAAACGGAGTTAAATGGCAGGCTCTGTGTCTTCCTACAAGCTAGACTTCGTTTCAGGTAAACGCAGTCACTTTTGAGCTCAAATGAAGCTACATTGTTCACGAAGCTCTCACGTTTCTCGCTCTTAAGTGAAAGGCATTGGATGTTAGAGGGTCTATGGTTTGAATCAGTTTCAGAAGCAGAGTTGAACTAGATATGGTCCGTGTGTGTAGGAAACACAGTTCTTTTGTTTTGAGCACAGTCACGTTTTCCACCTTATTAGAGACTCTAGAATGCGAGAGCATGCTTCTTGCTCTAAAGCAGAGTGTGTTTCATGGATGAGAACTGTGCTGTGTGTTTCCCTTCAGAAACGGAGTTAAATGGCAGACTCAGTGTCTTCCTTCAAGCAAGACTTAGTTTCAGGTAAACGCAGTCACTTTTGAGCTCAAACAAAGCTACTTAGTTCACGAAGCTCACACGATTCTCGCTCTTAAGTGAAAAGCATTGGATGTTAGAGGGCCTGTGGTTTGTATCAGTTTCAGAAGCAGAGTTGAACTAGATATAGTCCGTGTGTGTAGTAAACACAGTTCTTTTGTTCTGAGCACACTCACGTTTCCTGCCTTATTAGAGACTCTAGAAAGCAAGAGCTTGCTTCTTGCTCTAAAGCAGAGTGTGTTTCATGGAAGAGAACTGTGCTGTGTGTTTCCCTTCAGAAACGGAGTTAAATGGCAGGCTCTGTTTCGTCCTACAAGCAAGACTTCGTTGTTTCAGGTAAACGCACTCACTTTTGAGCTCAAACGAAGCTACATCTTTCACAAAGCTCACACGTTTCTCACTCATAAGTGAAAAGGATTGGATGTTAGAGGGCCTGTGGTTTGTATCAGTTTCCGAAGCAGAGTGGAACTAGATATGGTCCGTGTGTCTAGGAAACACAGTTCTTTTGTTCTGAGCACACTCACGTTTACAGCCTTATTAGAGACTCTAGAAAGCAAGAGCTTGCTTCTTGCTCTAAAGCAGAGTGTCTTTCATGGATGAGAACTGTGTTGTGTGTTTCCCTTCAGAAACGGAGTTAAATGGCAGGCTCTGTGTCTTCCTACTAGCAAGACTTCGTTTCAGGTAAATGCAGTCATTTTTGAGCTCAAAGGAAGCTACATCGTTCACGAAGCTCACACGTTTCTCGCTTTTAAGTGAAAAGCATTGGATGTTAGTGGGCCTGTGGTTTGTATCAGTTTCAGAAGCAGAGTTGAACTAGATATGGTCCGTGTGTGTAGGAAACACAGTTCTTTTTTTCTGAGCACACTCACGTTTTCCACCTTATTAGAGATTCTAGAATGCGAGAGCATGCTTCTTGCTCTTAAGCAGAGTGTGTTTCATGGATGAGAACTGTGCTGTGTGTTTCCCTTCAGAAACGGAGTTAAATGGCAGGCTCTGTTTCTTCCTACAAGCAAGACTTCGTTTCAGGTAAACGCAGTCACTTTTGAGCTCAAACGAAGCTACATCTTTCACAAAGCTCACACGTTTCTCACTCTTAACTTAAAGGCATTGGATGTTAGAGGGCCTGTGGTTTGTATCAGTTTCAGAAGGAGAGTTGAACTAGATATGGTCCGTGTTTGTAGGAAACACAGTTCTTTTGTTCTGAGCACACTCACATTTCCAGCCTTATTAGACAATCTAGAAAGCAAGACCTTGCTTCTTGCTCTAAAGCAGAGTGTGTTTCATGCATGAGAACTGTGCTGTGTGTTTCCCTTCAGAAACGGAGTTAAATGGCAGGCTCTGTGTCCTCCTACAAGCAAGAATTCGTTTCAGATAAACGCAGTCTCTTTTGAGCTCAAGGGAAGCTACATCGTTCACGAAGCTCACACGTTTCTCGCTCTTAAGTGAAAAGCATTGGATGTTAGAGGGCCTGTGGTTTGTATCAGTTTCAGAAGCAGAGTTGAACTAGATATGGTCCCTGTGGGTAGGAAACACAGTTCTTTTGTTCTGACCACACTCACGTTTCCCGCCTTATTAGAGACTCTAGAAAGCAAGAGCGTGCTTCTTGCTCTAAAGCAGAGTGTCTTTCATGGATGATAACTGTGCTGTGTGTTTCCCTTCAGTAACGGAGTTAAATGGCAGGCTCTGTGTCTTCCTACAAGCAAGACTTCGTTTCAGGTAAACGCAGTCACTTTTGAGCTCAAACGAAGCTACAACTTTCACAAAGCTCACAGGTTTCTCACTCTTAACTGAAAGGCATTGGATGTTAGAGGGCCTGTAGTTTGTATCAGTTTCAGAAGCAGGGTTGAACTAGATATGGTCGTGTGTATAGGAAACACAGTTCTTTTGTTCTGAGCACACTCACGTTTTCCACCTTATTAGAGACTCTAGAATGCGAGAGCATGCTTCTTGCTCTAAAGCAGAGTGTGTTTCATGGATGAGAACTGTGCTGTGTGTTTCCCTTCAGAAACGGAGTTAAATGGCAGACTCAGTGTCTTCCTACAAGCAAGACTTAGTTTCAGGTAAACGCAGTCACTTTTGAGCTCAAACAAAGCTACATAGTTCACGAAGCTCACACGATACTCGCTCTTAAGTGAAAAGCATTGGATGTTAGAGGGCCTGTGGTTTGTATCAGTTTCAGAAGCAGAGTTGAATTAGATATGGTCCGTGTGTGTAGGAAACACAGTTCTTTTGTTCTGAGCACACTCACGTTTCCCGCCTTATTAGAGACTCTAGAAAGCAAGCACTTCCTTCTTGCTCTAAAGCAGAGTGTCTTTCATGGATGAGAACTGTGCTGTGTGTTTACCTTCAGAAACTGAGTTAAATGGCAGGCTCTGTGTCTTCCTACTAGGAAGACTTCTTTTCAGGTAAATGCAGTCATTTTTGAGCTCAAAGGAAGCTACATCATACACGAAGCTCACACGTTTCTCACTCTTAACAAAAGGCATTGGATGTTAGAGGGACTGTGGTTTGTATCAGTTTCAAAGCAGAGTTGAACTAGATATGGTCCCTGTGGGTAGGAAACACAGTTCTTTTGTTCTGAGCACACACAGGTTTCCCGCCTTATTAGAGACTCTTGAAAGCAAGAGCTTGCTTCTTGCTCTAAAGCAGAGTGTGTTTCATGGAAGAGAACTGTGCTGTGTGTTTCCCTTCAGAAACGGAGTTAAATGGCAGGCTCTGTTTCGTCCTACAAGCAAGACTTCGTTGTTTCAGGTAAACGCACTCACTTTTGAGCTCAAACGAAGCTACATCTTTCACAAAGCTCACACGTTTCTCACTCATAAGTGAAAAGGATTGGATGTTAGAGGGCCTGTGGTTTGTATCAGTTTCCGAAGCAGAGTGGAACTTGATATGGTCCGTGTGTCTAGGAAACACAGTTCTTTTGTTCTGAGCACACTCACGTTTACAGCCTTATTAGAGACTCTAGAAAGCAAGAGCTTGCTTCATGCTCTAAAGCAGAGTGTCTTTCATGGATGAGAACTGTGTTGTGTGTTTCCCTTCAGAAACGGAGTTAAATGGCAGGCTCTGTGTCTTCCTACAAGCAAGACTTCGTTTCAGGTAAATGCAGTCATTTTTGAGCTCAAAGGAAGCTACATCGTTCACGAAGCTCACACGTTTCTCGCTTTTAAGTGAAAAGCATTGGATGTTAGAGGGCCTGTGGTTTGTATCAGTTTCAGAAGCAGAGTTGAACTAGATATGGTCCGTGTGTGTAGGAAACACAGTTCTATTTTTCTGAGCACACTCACGTTTTCCACCTTATTAGAGACTCTAGAATGCGAGAGCATGCTTCTTGCTCTAAAGCACAGTGTGTTTCATGGATGAGAACTGTGCTGTGTGTTTCCCTTCAGAAACGGAGTTAAATGGCAGACTCAGTGTCTTCCTACAAGCAACACTTAGTTTCAGGTAAACGCAGTCACTTTTGAGCTCAAACAAAGCTACATAGTTCACGAAGCTCACACGATTCTCGCTCTTAAGTGAAAAGCATTGGATGTTAGAGGGCCTGTGGTTTGTATCAGTTTCAGAAGCAGAGTTGAACTAGATATGGTCCGTGTGTGTAGGAAACACAGTTCTTTTGTTCTGAGCACACTCACGTTTCCCACCTTATTAGAGACTCTAGAAAGCAAGAGCTTGCTTCTTGCTCTAAAGCAGAGTGTCTTTCATGGATGAGAACTGTGCTGTGTGTTTCCCTTAAGTATCGGAGTTAAATGACAGGCTCTGTGTCTTCCTAGAAGCAAGACTTCGTTTCAGGTAAACGCAGTCACTTTTGATCTCAAACGAAGCTACATCTTTCACAAAGCTCACACGTTTCTCACTCTTAACTGAAAGGCATTGGATGTTAGAGGGCCTGTGGTTTGTATCAGTTTCAGAAGCAGAGTTGAACTAGATATGGTCCATGTGTGTATTGAAACACAGTTCTTTTGTTCTGAGCACAGTCACGTTTCCCACCTTATTAGAGACTCTAGAATGCGAGAGCATGCTTCTTGCTTTAAAGCAGAGTGTGTTTCATGGATGAGAACTGTACTGTGTGTTTCCCTTAAGTATCGGAGTTAAATGACAGGCTCTGTGTCTTCCTAGAAGCAAGACTTCGTTTCAGGTAAATGCAGTCATTTTTGAGCTCAAAGGAAGCTACATCGTTCACGAAGCTCACACGTTTCTCGCTTTTAAGTGAAAAGCATTGGATGTTAGAGGGCCTGTGGTTTGTATCAGTTTCAGAAGAAGAGTTGAACTAGATATGGTCCTTGTTTGTGGGAAACACAGTTCTTTTGTTCTGAGCACACTCACGTTTCCAGCCTTATTAGACAATCTAGAAAGCAAGACCTTGCTTCTTGCTCTAAAGCAGAGTGTGTTTCATGCATGAGAACTGTGCTGTGTGTTTCCCTTCAGAAACGGAGTAAAATGGCAGGCTCTGTGTCCTCCTACAAGCAAGAATTCGTTTCAGATAAACGCAGTCACTTTTGAGCTCAAGGGAAGCTACATCATACACGAAGCTCACACGTTTCTCGCTCTTAAGTGAAAAGCATTGGATGTTAGAGGGCCTGTGGTTTGTATCAGTTTCAGAAGCAGAGTTGAACTAGATATGGTCGTGTGTATAGGAAACACAGTTCTTTTGTTCTGAGCACACTCACGTTTCCCGCCTTATTAGAGACTCTAGAAAGCAAGAGCTTGCTTCTTGCTCTAAAGCAGAGTGTCTTTCATGGATGAGAACTGTGCTGTGTGTTTCCCTTCAGTAACGGAGTTAAATGGCAGGCTCTGTGTCTTCCTACAAGCAAGACTTCGTTTCACGTAAACGCAGTCACTTTTGAGCTCAAACGAAGCTACAACTTTCACAAAGCTCACAGGTTTCTCACTCTTAACTGAAAGGCATTGGATGTTAGAGGGCCTGTGGTTTGTATCAGTTTCAGAAGCAGGGTTGAACTAGATATGGTCGTGTGTATAGGAAACACAGTTCATTTGTTCTGAGCACACTCACGTTTTCCACCTTATTAGAGACTCTAGAATGCGAGAGCATGCTTCTTGCTCTAAAGCAGAGTGTGTTTCATGGATGAGAACTGTGCTGTGTGTTTCCCTTCAGAAACGGAGTTAAATGGCAGACTCAGTGTCTTCCTACAAGCAAGACTTAGTTTCAGGTAAACGCAGTCACTTTTGAGCTCAAACAAAGCTACATAGTTCACGAAGCTCACACGAAACTCGCTCTTAAGTGAAAAGCATTGGATGTTAGAGGGCCTGTGGTTTGTATCAGTTTCAGAAGCAGAGTTGAACTAGATATGGTCCGTGTGTGTAGGAAACACAGTTCATTTGTTCTGAGCACACTCACGTTTCCCGCCTTAATAGAGACTCTAGAAAGCAAGAACTTCCTTCTTGCTCTAAAGCAGAGTGTCTTTCATGGATGAGAACTGTGCTGTGTGTTTACCTTCAGAAACTGAGTTAAATGGCAGGCTCTGTGTCTTCCTACTAGCAAGACTTCTTTTCAGGTAAATGCAGTCATTTTTGAGCTCAAAGGAAGCTACATCATACACGAAGCTCACACGTTTCTCACTCTTAACAAAAGGCATTGGATGTTAGAGGGACTGTGGTTTGTATCAGTTTCAAAGCAGAGTTGAACTAGATATGGTCCCTGTGGGTAGGAAACACAGTTCTTTTGTTGTGAGCACACTCACGTTTCCTGCCTTATTAGAGACTCTTGAAAGCAAGAGCTTTCTTCTTGCTCTAAAGCAGAGTGTGTTTCATGGAAGAGAACTGTGCTGTGTGTTTCCTTCAGAAACGGAGTTAAATGGCAGGCTCTATGTTGTCCTACAAGCAAGACTTTGTTGTTTCAGGTAAACGCACTCACTTTTGAGCTCAAACGAAGCTACATCGTTCACGAAGCTCACACGTTTCTCGCTTTAAAGTGAAAAGCAATGGATGTTAGAGGGCCTGTGGTTTGTATCAGTTTCAGAAGCAGAGTTGAACTAGATATGGTCCGTGCGTGTAGGAAACACAGTTCTTTTGTTCTGAGCACACTCACGTTTACAGCCTTATTAGAGACTCTAGAAAGCAAGAGCTTGCTTCTTGCTCTAAAGCAGAGTGTCTTTCATGGATGAGAACTGTGCTGTGTGTTTACCTTCAGAAACTGAGTTAAATGGCAGGGTCTGTGTCTTCCTACTAGCAAGACTTCTTTTCAGGTAAATGCAGTCATTTTTGAGCTCAAAGGAACCTACATCATACACGAAGCTCACACGTTTCTCACTCTTAACAAAAGGCATTGGATGTTAGAGTGACTGTGGTTTGTATCAGTTTCAAAGCAGAGTTGAACTAGATATGGTCCCTGTGGGTAGGAAACACAGTTCTATTGTTGTGAGCACACTCACGTTTCCCGCCTTATTAGAGACTCTTGAAAGCAAGAGCTTGCTTCTTGCTCTAAAGCAGAGTGTGTTTCATGGAAGAGCACTGTGCTGTGTGTTTCCCTTCAGAAACGGAGTTAAATGGCAGGCTCTGTGTCTTCCTACAAGCAAGACTTCGTTTCAGGTAAACACAGTCACTTTTGAGCTCAAACGAAGCTACATCTTTCACAAAGCTCACACGTTTCTCACTCTTAACTGAAAGGCATTGGATGTTAGAGGGTCTATGGTGTGAATCAGTTTCAGAAGCAGAGTTGAACTAGATATGGTCCGTGTGTGTAGGAAACACAGTTCCTTTGTTCTGAGCACACTCACGTTTCCAGCCTTATTAGACACTCTAGAAAGCAAGACCTTGCTTCTTTCTCTAAGGCAGAGTGTGTTTCATGCAGGAGAACTGTGCTGTGTGTTTCCCTTCAGAAACGGAGTTAAATGGCAGGCTCTGTGTCCTCCTACAAGCAAGACTTCGTTGTTTCAGGTAAACGCACTCACTTTTGAGCTCAAACGAAGCTACATCTTTCACAAAGCTCACACGTTTCTCACTCATAAGTGAAAAGGATTGGATGTTAGAGGGCCTGTGGTTTGTATCAGTTTCCGAAGCAGAGTGGAACTAGATATGGTCCCTGTGTGTAGGAAACACATTTCTTTTGTTCTGAGCACACTCACGTTTCCAGCCTTATTAGAGACTCTAGAAAGCAAGAGCTTGCTTCTTGCTCTAAAGCAGAGTGTCTTTCATGGATGAGAACTGTGCTGTGTGTTTCCCTTCAGAAACGGAGTTAAATGGCTGGCTCTGTGTCTTCCTAGTAGCAAGACTTCGTTTCAGGTAAATGCAGTCATTTTTGAGCTGAAAGGAAGCTACATCGTTCACGAAGCTCACACGTTTCTCGCTTTTAAGTGAAAAGCATTGGATGTTAGAGGGCCTGTGGTTTGTATCAGTTTCAGATGCAGAGTTGAACTAGATATGGTCCGTGTGTGTAGGAAACACAGTTCTTTTTTTCTGAGCACACTCACGTTTTCCACCTTATTAGAGACTCTAGCATGCGAGAGCATGCTTCTTGCTCTAAAGCAGAGTGTGTTTCATGGATGAGAACTGTGCTGTGTGTTTCCCTTCAGTAACGGAGTTAAATGGCAGGCTCTGTGTCTTCCTACAAGCAAGATTCGTTTCAGGTAAACGCAGTCACTTTTGACCTCAAACGAAGCTACATCTTTCACAAAGCTCACACGTTTCTCACTCTTAACTGAAAGGCATTGGATGTTAGAGGGCCTGTAGTTTGTATCAGTTTCAGAAGGAGAGTTGAACTAGATATGGTCCGTGTTTGTAGGAAACACAGTTCTTTTGTTCTGAGCACAGTCACGTTTCCCACCTTATTAGAGACTCTAGAATGTGAGAGCATGCTTCTTGCTCTTAAGCAGAGTGTGTTTCATGGATGAGAACTGTGCTGTGTGTTTCCCTTCAGAAACGGAGTTAAATGGCAGGCTCTGTGTCTTCCTACAAGCTAGACTTCGTTTCAGGTAAATGCAGTCACTTTTGAGCTCAAATGAAGCTACATCGTTCAAGAAGCTCTCACGTTTCTCGCTCTTAACTGAAAGGCATTGGATGTTAGAGGGTCTATGGTTTGAATCAGTTTCAGAAGCAGAGTTGAACTAGATATGGTCCGTGTGTGTAGGAAACACAGTTCTTTTGTTCTGAGCACCCTCACGTTTCCAGCCTTATTAGACACTCTAGAAAGCAAGACCTTGCTTCTTGCTCTAAAGCAGAGTGTGTTTCATGGATGAGAACTGTGCTGTGTGTTTCCCTTCAGAACCGGAGTTAAATGGCAGGCTCTGTGTCTTCCTACAAGCAAGAATTCGTTTCAGATAAACAGAGTCACTTTTGAGCTCAAAGGAAGCTACATAGTTCACGAAGCTTACACGTTTCTCGCTCTTAAGTGAAAAGCATTGGATGTTAGAGGGCCTGTGGTTTGTATCAGTTTCAGAAGAAGAGTTGAAATAGATATGGTCCGTGTGTGTAGGAAACACAGTTCTTTTGTTCTGAGCACACTCAAGTTTCCCGCCTTATTAGAGACTCTAGAAAGCAAGAACTTGCTTCTTGCTCTAAAGCAGAGTGTCTTTCATGGATGAGAACTGTGCTGTGTGTTTCCCTTCAGAAACTGAGTTAAATGGCAGGGTCTGTGTCTTCCTACTAGCAAGACTTCTTTTCAGGTAAATGCAGTCATTTTTGAGCTCAAAGGAAGCTACATCGTACACGAAGGTCACACGTTTCTCACTCTTAACAAAAGGCATTGGATGTTAGAGGGCCTGTGGTTTGTATCAGTTTCAAAGCAGAGTGGAACTAGATATGGTCCGTGTGTGTAGGAAACACAGTTCTATTGTTCTGAGCACAGTCACGTTTTCCACCTTATTAGAGACTCTAGAAAGCAAGAGCTTGCTTCTTGCTCTAAAGCAGAGTGTATTTCATGGATGAGAACTGTGCTGTGTGTTTCCCTTCAGAAACGGAGTTAAATGGCACGCTCTGTGTCTTCCTACTAGCTAGACTTCGTTTCAGGTAAATGCAGTCATTTTTGAGCTCAAAGGAAGCTACATCTTTCACAAAGCTCACACGTTTCTCACTCATAAGTGAAAAGGATTGGATGTTAGAGGGCCTGTGGTTTGTATCATTTTCCGAAGCAGAGTGGAACTAGATATGGTCCATGTGTGTAGGAAACACAGTTCTTTTGTTTTGAGCACACTCACGTTTCCAGCCTTATTAGAGACTCTAGAAAGCAAGAGCTTGCTTCTTGCTCTAAAGCAGAGTGTGTTTCATGGATGAGAACTGTGCTGTGTGTTTCCCTTGAGAAACGGAGTTAAATGGCAGGCTCTGTGTCTTCCTACTAGCAAGACTTCGTTTCAGGTAAATGCAGTCATTTTTGAGCTCAAAGGAAGCTACATCGTTCACGAAGCTCACACGTTTCTCGCTTTTAAGTGAAAAGCATTGGATGTTAGAGCGCCTGTGGTTTGTATCAGTTTCAGAAGCAGAGTTGAACTAGATATGGTCCGTGTGTGTAGGAAACACAGTTCTTTTGTTCTGAGCACAGTCACGTTTTCCACCTTATTAGATACTCTAGAATGCGAGAGCATGCTTCTTGCTCTAAAGCAGAGTGTGTTTCATGGATGAGAAATGTGCTGTGTGTTTCCCTTCAGAAACGGAGTTAAATGGCAGACTCAGTGTCTTCCTACAAGTAAGACTTAGTTTCAGGTAAACGCAGTCACTTTTGAGCTCAAACAAAGCTACATAGTTCACGAAGCTCACACGATTCTCGCTCTTAAGTGAAAAGCATTGGATGTTAGAGGGCCTGTGGTTTGTATCAGTTTCAGAAGCAGAGTTGAACTAGATATGGTCCGTGTGTGTAGTAAACACAATTCTTTTGTTCTGAGCACACTCACGTTTCCCGCCTTATTAGAGACTCTAGAAAGCAAGAACTTGCTTCTTGCTCTAAAGCAGAGTGTCTTTCATGGATGAGAACTGTGCTGTGTGTTTCCCTTCAGAAACGGAGTTAAATGGCAGGCTCTGTGTCTTCCTACAAGCAAGACGTAGTTTCAGGTAAACGCAGTCACTTTTGAGCTCAAGCGAAGCTACATCTTTCACAAAGCTCACACGTTTCTCACTCTTAACTGAAAGGCATTGGATGTTAGAGGGCCTGTGGTTTATATCAGTTTCAGAAGGAGAGTTGAACTAGATATGGTCCGTGTTTGTAGGAAACACAGTTCTTCTGTTCTGAGCACAGTCACGTTTCCCACCTTATTAGAGACTCTAGAATGCGAGAGCATGCTTCTTGCTCTTAAGCAGAGTGTGTTTCATGGATGAGAACTGTGCTGTTTGTTTCCCTTCTGAAACGGAGTTAAATGGCAGGCTCTGTGTCTTCCTACAAGCTAGACTTTGTTTCAGGTAAACGCAGTCACTTTTGAGCTCAAATGAAGCTACATCGTTCACGAAGCTCTCACGTTTCTCGCTCTTAACTGAAAGGCATTGGATGTTAGAGGGTCTATGGTTTGTATCAGTTTCAGAAGCAGAGTTGAACTAGATATGGTCCGTGTGTAGGAAACACAGTTCTTTTGTTCTGAGCACACTCATGTTTCCCGCCTTATTAGAGACTCTAGAAAGCAAGAGCTTGCTTCTTGCTCTAAATCAGAGTGTGTTTCATGGAAGAGAACTGTGCTGTGTGTTTCCCTTCAGAAACGGAGTTAAATGGCAGGCTCTGTGTCGTCCTACAAGCAAGACTTCGTTGTTTCAGGTAAACGCACTCACTTTTGAGCTCAAACGAAGCTACATCTTTCACAAAGCTCACACGTTTCTCACTCATAAGTTTAAAGGATTGGATGTTAGAGGGCCTGTGGTTTGTATCAATTTCCGAAGCAGAGTGGAACTAGATATGGTCCGTGTGTGTAGGAAACACAGTTCTTTTGTTCTGAGCACACTCTCGTTTCCAGCCTTATTAGAGACTCTAGAAAGCAAGAGCTTGCTAATTGCTCTAAAGCAGAGTGTCTTTCATGGATTGAAACTGTGCTGTGTGTTTCCCTTCAGAAATGGAGTTAAATGGCAGGCGCTGTGTCTTCCTACAAGCAAGACTTCGTTTCAGGTAATCGCAGTCAGTTTTGTGCTCAAAAGAAGCTACATTGTTCACAAATCTCACACGTTTCTCGCTCTTAACTGAAAGGCATTGGAGGTTAGAGGGCCTGTAGTTTGTATCAGTATCAGAAGCAGAGTTGAACTAGATATGGTCCGTGTGTGTAGGAAACACAGTTCTTTTGTTCTGAGCACACTCACGTTTCCCGCCTTTTTAGAGACTCTAGAAAGCAAGAGCTTGCTTCTTGGTCTAAAGCAGAGTGTCTTTCATGGATGAGAACTGTGCTGTGTGTTTCCCTTCAGTAACGGAGTTAAATGGCAGGCTCTGTGTCTTCCTACAAGCAAGACTTCGTTTCAGGTAAACACAGTCACTTTTGAGTTCAAACGAAGCTACATCTTTCACAAAACTCACACGTTTCACACTCATAAGTGAAAAGGATTTGATGTTATAGGGCCTGTTGTTTATATCAGTTTCCGGAGCAGAGTTGAACTAGATATGGTCCGTGTGTGTAGGAAACACAGTTCTTTTTTTCTGAGCACACTCATGTTTCCCACCTTATTAGAGACTCTAGAGTGCAAGAGCATGCTTCTTGCTCTAAAGCAGACTGTCTTTCATGGATGAGAACTGTGCTGTGTGTTTCCCTTCAAAAACGGAGTTAAATGGCATGCTCTGTGTCTTCCTACAAGCAACACGTAGTTTCAGGTAAATGCAGTCACTTTTGAGCTCAAACGAAGCTACATCGTTCACGACGCTCACACGTTTCTCGCTCTTAAGAAAAGGCACTGGATGTTAGAGGGCCTGTGGTTTGTATCAGTTTCATAAGCAGAGTTGAACTAGATATGGTCTGTCTGTGTAGGAAACAAAGTTCTTTTGTTCTGAGCACACTCACGTTTCCAGCCTTATTAGAGACTCTATAAAGCAAGAGCTTGCTTCTTGCTCTAAAGCAGAGTGTGTTTCATGGATGAGAACTGTGCTGTGTGTTTCCCTTCAGAAACGGAGTTAAATGGCAGGCTCTGTGTCCTCCTACAATCAAGACTTCGTTTCAGATAAACGCAGTCACTTTTGAGCTCAAAGGAATCTACATCGTTCACGAAGCTCACGTTTCTCGCTCTTAAGTGAAAAGCATTGGATGTTAGAGGGCCTGTGGTTTGTATCAGTTTCAGAAGAAGAGTTGAAATAGATATGGTCCGTGTGTGTAGGAAACACAGTTCTTTTGTTCTGAGCACACTCAAGTTTCCCGCCTTATTAGAGACCCTAGAAAGCAAGAGCTAGCTTCTTGCTCTAAAGCAGAGTGTCTTTCATGGATGAGAACTGTGCTGTGTGTTTCCCTTCAGAAACGGAGTTAAATGGCAGGCTCTGTGTCTTCCTACTAGCAAGACTTCGTTTCAGGTAAATGCAGTCATTTTTGAGCTCAAAGGAAGCTACATCGTTCACGAAGCTCACACGTTTCTCGCTCTTAAGTGAAAAGCATTGGATGTTAGAGGGCCTGTGGTTTGTATCAGTTTCAGAAGCAGAGTTGAACTAGAAAAGGTCCGTGTTTGTAGGAAACACAGTTCTTTTGTTCTGAGCACACTCACGTTTCCTGCCTTATTAGAGACTCTTGAAAGCAAGAGCTTGCTTCTTGCTCTAAAGCAGAGTGTGTTTCATGGAAGAGAACTTTGCTGTGTGTTTCCCTTCAGAAACGGAGTTAAATGGCAGGCTCTGTGTCCTCCTACAAGCAAGAATTCGTTTCAGATAAACGCAGTCACTTTTGAGCTCAAAGGAAGCTACATAGTTCACGAAGCTCACATGTTTCTCGCTCTTAAGTGAAAAGCATTGGATGTTAGAGGGCCTGTGGTTTGTATCAGTTTCAGAAGAAGAGTTGAAATAGATATGATCCGTGTGTGTAGGAAACACAGTTCTTTTGTTCTGAGCACACTCATGTTTCCCGCCTTATTAGAGACTCTAGAAAGCAAGAGCTTGCTTCTTGCTCTAAAGCAGAGTGTGTTTCATGGAAGAGAACTGTGCTGTGTGTTTCCCTTCAGAAACGGAGTTAAATGGCAGGCTCTGTGTCGTCCTACAAGCAAGACTTCGTTGTTTCAGGTAAACGCACTCACTTTTGAGCTCAAACGAAGCTACATCTTTCACAAAGCTCACACGTTTCTCACTCATAAGTTTAAAGGATTGGATGTTAGAGGGCCTGTGGTTTGTATCAATTTCCGAAGCAGAGTGGAACTAGATATGGTCCGTGTGTGTAGGAAACACAGTTCTTTTGTTCTGAGCACACTCACGTTTCCAGCCTTATTAGAGACTCTAGAAAGCAAGAGCTTGCTAATTGCTCTAAAGCAGAGTGTCTTTCATGGATTGAAACTGTGCTGTGTGTTTCGCTTCAGAAATGGAGTTAAATGGCAGGCGCTGTGTCTTCCTACAAGCAAGACTTCGTTTCAGGTAATCGCAGTCAGTTTTGTGCTCAAAAGAAGCTACATTGTTCACAAAGCTCACACGTTTCTCGCTCTTAACTGAAAGGCATTGGAGGTTAGAGGGCCTGTAGTTTGTATCAGTATCAGAAGCAGAGTTGAACTAGATATGGTCCGTGTGTGTAGGAAACACAGTTCTTTTGTTCTGAGCACACTCACGTTTCCCGCCTTTTTAGAGACTCTAGAAAGCAAGAGCTTGCTTCTTGGTCTAAAGCAGAGTGTCTTTCATGGATGAGAACTGTGCTGTGTGTTTCCCTTCAGTAACGGAGTTAAATGGCAGGCTCTGTGTCTTCCTACAAGCAAGACTTCGTTTCAGGTAAACACAGTCACTTTTGAGTTCAAACGAAGCTACATCTTTCACAAAACTCACACGTTTCACACTCATAAGTGAAAAGGATTGGATGTTATAGGGCCTGTTGTTTATATCAGTTTCCGAAGCAGAGTTGAACTAGATATGGTCCGTGTGTGTAGGAAACACAGTTCTTTTTTTCTGAGCACACTCACGTTTCCCACCTTATTAGAGACTCTAGAGTGCAAGAGCATGCTTCTTGCTCTAAAGCAGACTGTCTTTCATGGATGAGAACTGTGCTGTGTGTTTCCCTTCAAAAACGGAGTTAAATGGCATGCTCTGTGTCTTCCTACAAGCAAGACGTAGTTTCAGGTAAATGCAGTCACTTTTGAGCTCAAACGAAGCTACATCGTTCACGACGCTCACACGTTTCTCGCTCTTAACAAAAGGCACTGGATGTTAGAGGGCCTGTGGTTTGTATCAGTTTCATAAGCAGAGTTGAACTAGATATGGTCTGTCTGTGTAGGAAACAAAGTTCTTTTGTTCTGAGCACACTCACGTTTCCAGCCTTATTAGAGACTCTATAAAGCAAGAGCTTGATTCTTGCTCTAAAGCAGAGTGTGTTTCATGGATGAGAACTGTGCTGTGTGTTTCCCTTCAGAAACGGAGTTAAATGGCAGGCTCTGTGTCCTCCTACAAGCAAGACTTCGTTTCAGATAAACGCAGTCACTTTTGAGCTCAAAGGAAGCTGCATCGTTCACGAAGCTCACACGTTTCTCGCTCTTAAGTGAAAAGCATTGGATGTTAGAGGGCCTGTGGTTTGTATCAGTTTCAGAAGAAGAGTTGAAATAGATATGGTCCGTGTGTGTAGGAAACACAGTTCTTTTGTTCTGAGCACACTCAAGTTTCCCGCCTTATTAGAGACCCTAGAAAGCAAGAGCTTGCTTCTTGCTCTAAAGCAGATTGTCTTTCATGGATGAGAACTGTGCTGTGTGTTTCCCTTCAGAAACGGAGTTAAATGGCAGGCTCTGTGTCTTCCTACTAGCAAGAATTCGTTTCAGGTAAACGCACTCACTTTTAAGCTCAAACGAAGCTACATCTTTCACAAAGCTCACACGTTTCTCACTCATAAGTTTAAAGGATTGGATGTTAGAGGGCCTGTGGTTTGTATCAATTTCCGAAGCAGAGTGGAACTAGATATGGTCCGTGTGTGTAGGAAACACAGTTCATTTGTTCTGAGCACACTCACGTTTCCAGCCTTATTAGAGACTCTAGAAAGCAAGAGCTTGCTAATTGCTCTAAAGCAGAGTGTCTTTCATGGATTGAAACTGTGCTGTGTGTTTCCCTTCAGAAATGGAGTTAAATGGCAGGCGCTGTGTCTTCCTACTAGCAAGACTTCGTTTCAGGTAAAAGCAGTCATTTTTGAGCTCAAAGGAAGCTACATCGTTCACGAAGCTCACACGTTTCTCGCTCTTAAGTGAAAAGCATTGGATGTTAGAGGGCCTGTGGTTTGTATCGGTTTCAGAAGCAGAGTAGAACTAGAAATGGTCCGTGTTTGTAGGAAACACAGTTCTTTTGTTCTGAGCACACTCACGTTTCCTGCCTTATTAGAGACTCTTGAAAGCAAGAGCTTGCTTCTTGCTCTAAAGCAGAGTTTGTTTCATGGAAGAGAACTTTGCTGTGTGTTTCCCTTCAGAAACGGAGTTAAATGGCAGGCTCTGTGTCTTCTTACAAGCAATACGTAGTTTCAGGTTAACGTAGTCACTTTTGAGCTCAAGCGAAGCTACATCTTTCACAATGCTCACACGTTTCTCACTCTTAACTGAAAGGCATTGGATGTTAGAGGGACTGTGGTTTGTATCAGTTTCAAAGCAGAGTTGAACTAGATATGGTCCCTGTGGGTAGGAAACACAGTTCTTTTGTTCTGAGCACACTCACATTTCCCGACTTATTAGAGGCTCTTGAAAGCAAGAGCTTGCTTCTTGCTCTAAAGCAGAGTGTGTTTCATGGAAGAGAACTGTGCTGTGTGTTTCCCTTCAGAAACGGAGTTAAATGGCAGGCTCTGTGTCGTCCTACAAGCAAGACTTCGTTGTTTCACGTAAACGCACTCACTTTTGAGCAAACGAAGCTACATCTTTCACAAAGCTCACACGTTTCTCACTCATAAGTTTAAAGGATTGGATGTTAGAAGGCCTGTGGTTTGTATCAGTTTCCGAAGCAGAGTGGAACTAGATATGGTCCGTGTGTGTAGGAAACACAGTTCTTTTGTTCTGAGCACACTCACGTTTCCAGCCTTATTAGAGACTCTAGAAAGCAAGAGCTTGCTAATTGCTCTAAAGCAGAGTGTCTTTCATGGATGAGAACTGTGCTGTGTGTTTCCCTTCAGAAATGGAGTTAAATGGCAGGCGCTGTGTCTTCCTACAAGCAAGACTTCGTTTCAGGTAAACGCAGTCAGTTTTGTGCTCAAACGAAGCTACATTGTTCACAAAGCTCACACGTTTCTCGCTCTTAACTGAAAGGCATTGGAGGTTAGAGGCCCTGTAGTTTGTATCAGGTTCAGAAGCAGAGTTGAACTAGATATGGTCCGTGTTTGTAGTAAACACAGTTCTTTTGTTCTGAGCACACTCACGTTTCCCGCCTTTTTAGATACTCTAGAAAGCAAGAGCTTGCTTCTTGCTCTAAAGCAGAGTGTCTTTCATGGATGAGAACTGTGCTGTGTGTTTCCCTTCAGTAACGGAGTTAAATGGAAGGCTCTGTGTCTTCCTACAAGCAAGACTTCGTTTCAGGTAAACACAGTCACTTTTGAGTTCAAACGAAGCTACATCTTTCACAAAGCTCACACGTTTCACACTCATAAGTGAAAAGGATTGGATGTTATAGGGCCTGTTGTTTGTATCAGTTTCCGAAGCAGAGTTGAACTAGATATGGTCCGTGTGTGTAGGAAACACAGTTCTTTTTTTCTGAGCACACTCACGTTTCCCACCTTATTAGAGACTCTAGAGTGCAAGAGCATGCTTCTTGCTCTAAAGCAGAATGTCTTTCATGGATGAAAACTGTGCTGTGTGTTTCCCTTCAAAAACGGAGTTAAATGGCATGCTCTGTGTCTTCCTACAAGCAAGACGTAGTTTCAGGTAAATGCAGTCACTTTTGAGCTCAAACGAAGCTACATCGTTCACGACACTCACACGTTTCTCGCTCTTAACAAAAGGCACTGAATGTTAGAGGGCCTGTGGTTTGTATCAGTTTCATAAGCAGAGTTGAACTAGATATGGTCTGTCTGTGTAGGAAACACAGTTCTTTTGTTCTGAGCACACTCACGTTTCCAGCCTTATTAGAGACTCTATAAAGCAAGAGCTTGCTTCTTGCTCTAAAGCAGAGTGTGTTTCATGGATGAGAACTGTGCTGTGTGTTTCCCTTCAGAAACGGAGTTAAATGGCAGGGTCTGTGTCTTCCTACTAGCAAGACTTCTTTTCAGGTAAATGCAGTCATTTTTGAGCTCAAAGGAAGCTACATCGTACACGAAGCTCACACGTTTCTCACTCTTAACAAAAGGCATTGGATGTTAGAGGGCCTGTGGTTTGTATCAGTTTCAAAGCAGAGTGGAACTAGATATGGTCCGTGTTTGTAGGAAACACAGTTCTTTTGTTCTGAGCACACTCACTTTTCCAGCCTTATTAGAGACTCTAGAAAGCAAGAGCTTGCTTCTTGCTCTAAAGCAGAGTGTGTTTCATGGATGAGAACTGTGCTGTGTGTTTCCCTTCAGAAACGGAGTTAAATGGCAGGCTCTGTGTCTTCCTACTAGCAAGACTTCGTTTCAGGTAAATGCAGTCATTTTTGAGCTCAAAGGAAGCTACATCTTTCACAAAGCTCACACGTTTCTCACTCATAAGTGAAAAGGATTGGATGTTATAGGGCCTGTGGTTTGTATCATTTTCCGAAGCAGAGTGGAACTAGATATGGTCCATGTGTGTAGGAAACACAGTACTTTTGTTTTGAGCACACTCACGTTTCCAGCCTTATTAGAGACTCTAGAAAGCAAGAGCTTCCTTCTTGCTCTAAAGCAGAGTGTGTTTCAAGGATGAGAACTGTGCTGTGTGTTTCCCTTCAGAAACGGAGTTAAATGGCAGGCTCTGTGTCTTCCTACTAGCAAGACTTCGTTTCAGGTAAATGCAGTCATTTTTTAGCTCAAAGGAAGCTACATCGTTCACGAAGCTCACACGTTTCTCGCTTTTAAGTGAAAAGCATTGGATGTTAGAGGGCCTGTGGTTTGTATCAGTTTCAGAAGCAGAGTTGAACTAGATATGGTCCGTGTGTGTAGGAAACACAGTTCTTTTGTTCTGAGCACAGTCACGTTTTCCACCTTATTAGAGACTCTAGAATGCGAGAGCATGCTTCTTTCTCTAAAGCAGAGTGTGTTTCATGGATGAGAACTGTGCTGTGTGTTTCCCTTCAGAAACGGAGTTAATGGCAGGCTCTGTGTCCTCCTACAAGCAAGAATTCGTTTCAGATAAACGCAGTCACTTTTGAGCTCAAAGGAAGCTACGTAGTTCACGAAGCTCACACGTTTCTTGCTCTTAAGTGAAAAGCATTGGATGTTAGAGGGCCTGTGGTTTGTATCAGTTTCAGAAGCAGAGTTGAACTAGATATGGTCAGTGTGTGTAGGAAACACAGTTCTTTTGTTCTGAGCACAGTCACTTTTTCCCCCTTATTAGAGACTCTAGAATGCGAGAGCATGCTTCTTGCTCTAAAGCAGAGTGTGTTTCATGGATGAGAACTGTGCTGTGTGTTTCCCTTCAGAAACGGAGTTAAATGGCAGGCTCTGTGTCTTCCTACTAGCAAGACTTCGTTTCAGGTAAATACAGTCATTTTGAGCTCAAAGGAAGCTACATCGTACACGAAGCTCACACGTTTCTCACTCTTAACAAAAGGCATTGGATGTTAGAGGGACTGTGGTTTGTATCAGTTTCAAAGCATAGTTGAACTAGATATGGTCCCTGTGGGTAGGAAACACAGTTCTTTTGTTCTGAGCACACTCACGTTTCCCGCCTTATTAGAGACTCTAGAATGCGAGAGCATGCTTCTTGCTCTAAAGCAGAGTGTGTTTCATGGATGAGTACTGTGCTGTGTGTTTCCCTTCAGAAACGGAGTCAAATGGCAGACTCAGTGTCTTCCTACAAGCAAGACTTAGTTTCAGGTAAACGCAGTCACTTTTGAGCTCAAACAAAGCTACATAGTTCACGAAGCTCACACGATTCTCGCTCTTAAGTGAAAAGCATTGGATGTTAGAGGGCCTGTGGTTTGTATCAGTTTCAGAAGCAGAGTTGAACTAGATATGGTCCGTGTGTGTAGTAAACACAGTTCTTTTGTTCTGAGCACACTCACGTTTCCCGCCTTATTAGAGACTCTAGAAAGCAAGAACTTGCTTCTTGCTCTAAAGCAGAGTGTCTTTCATGGATGAGAACTGTGCTGTGTGTTTCCCTTCAGAAACTGAGTTAAATGGCAGGCTCTGTGTCTTCCTACTAGCAAGACTTCTTTTCAGGTAAATGCAGTCATTTTTGAGCTCAAAGGAAGCTACATCGTACACGAAGCTCACACGATTCTCACTCTTAACAAAAGGCATTGGATGTTAGAGGGACTGTGGTTTGTATCAGTTTCAAAGCAGAGTTGAACTAGATATGGTCCCTGTGTGTAGGAAACACATTTCTTTTGTTCTGAGAACACTCACGTTTCCAGCCTTATTAGAGACTCTAGAAAGCAGGACCTTGCTTCTTGCTCTAAAGCAGAGTGTGTTTCATGCATGAGAACTGTGCTGTGTGTTTCCCTTCAGAAACGGAGTTAAATGGCAGGCTCTGTGTCCTCCTACCAGCAAGAATTCGTTTCAGATAAACGCAGTCAATTTTGAGCTCAAAGGAAGCTACATAGTTCACGAAGCTCACACGTTTCTCGCTCTTAAGTGAAAAACATTGGATGTTAGAGGGCCTGTGGTTTGTATCAGTTTCAGAAGCAGAGTTGAACTAGATATGGTCCGTGTTTGTAGGAAACACAGTTCTTTTGTTCTGAGCACAGTCACGTTTCCCACCTTATTAGAGACTCTAGAATGCGAGAGCATGCTTCTTGCTCTTAAGCAGAGTGTGTTTCATGGAAGAGAACTGTGCTGTGTGTTTCCCTTCAGAAACGGAGTTAAATGGCAGGCTCTGTGTCGTCCTACAAGCAAGACTTCGTTGTTTCACGTAAACGCACTCACTTTTGAGCTCAAACGAAGCTACATCTTTCACAAAGCTCACACGTTTCTCACTCATAAGTTTAAAGGATTGGATGTTAGAAGGCCTGTGGTTTGTATCAGTTTCCGAAGCAGAGTGGAACTAGATATGGTCCGTGTGTGTAGGAAACACATTTCTTTTGTTCTGAGCACACTCACGTTTCCAGCCTTATTAGAGACTCTAGAAAGCAAGAGCTTGCTAATTGCTCTAAAGCAGAGTGTCTTTCATGGATGAGAACTGTGCTGTGTGTTTCCCTTCAGAAATGGAGTTAAATGGCAGGCGCTGTGTCTTCCTACAAGCAAGATTTCGTTTCAGGTAAACGCAGTCAGTTTTGTGCTCAAACGAAGCTACATTGTTCACAAAGCTCACACGTTTCTCGCTCTTAACTGAAAGGCATTGGAGGTTAGAGGCCCTGTAGTTTGTATCAGGTTCAGAAGCAGAGTTGAACTAGATATGGTCCGTGTTTGTAGTAAACACAGTTCTTTTGTTCTGAGCACACTCACGTTTCCCGCCTTTTTAGAGACTCTAGAAAGCAAGAGCTTGCTTCTTGCTCTAAAGCAGAGTGTCTTTCATGGATGAGAACTGTGTTGTGTGTTTCCCTTCAGTAACGGAGTTAAATGGCAGGCTCTGTGTCTTCCTACAAGCAAGACTTCGTTTCAGGTAAACACAGTCACTTTTGAGTTCAAACGAAGCTACATCTTTCACAAAGCTCACACGTTTCACACTCATAAGTGAAAAGGATTGGATGTTATAGGGCCTGTTGTTTGTATCAGTTTCCGAAGCAGAGTTGAACTAGATATGGTCCGTGTGTGTAGGAAACACAGTTCTTTTTTTCTGAGCACACTCACGTTTCCCACCTTATTAGAGACTCTAGAGTGCAAGAGCATGCTTCTTGCTCTAAAGCAGAATGTCTTTCATGGATGAGAACTGTGCTGTGTGTTTCCCTTCAAAAACGGAGTTAAATGGCACGCTCTGTGTCTTCCTACAAGCAAGACGTAGTTTCAGGTAAATGCAGTCAGTTTTGAGCTCAAACGAAGCTACATCGTTCACGACACTCACACGTTTCTCGCTCTTAACAAAAGGCACTGAATGTTAGAGGGCCTGTGGTTTGTATCAGTTTCATAAGCAGAGTTGAACTAGATATGGTCTGTCTGTGTAGGAAACACAGTTCTTTTGTTCTGAGCACACTCACGTTTCCAGCCTTATTAGAGACTCTATAAAGCAAGAGCTTGCTTCTTGCTCTAAAGCAGAGTGTCTTTCATGGATGAGAACTGTGCTGTGTGTTTCCCTTCAGAAACGGAGTTAAATGGCAGGGTCTGTGTCTTCCTACTAGCAAGACTTCTTTTCAGGTAAATGCAGTCATTTTTGAGCTCAAAGGAAGCTACATCGTACACGAAGCTCACACGTTTCTCACTCTTAACAAAAGGCATTGGATGTTAGAGGGCCTGTGGTTTGTATCAGTTTCAGAAGCAGAGTTGAACTAGATATGGTCCGTGTGTGTAGGAAACACAGTTCTTTTGTTCTGAGCACACTCACGTTTCCAGCCTTATTAGAGACTCTAGAAAGCAAGAGCTTGCTTCTTGCTCTAAAGCAGAGTGTCTTTCATGGATGAGAACTGTGCTGTGTGTTTCCCTTCAGAAACGGAGTTAAATGGCAGGCTCTGTGTCTTCCTACTAGCAAGACTTCGTTTCAGGTAAATGCAGTCATTTTTGAGCTCAAAGGAAGCTACATCTTTCACAAAGCTCACACGTTTCTCACTCATAAGTGAAAAGGATTGGATGTTAGAGGGCCTGTGGTTTGTATCATTTTCCGAAGCAGAGTGGAACTAGATATGGTCCATGTGTGTAGGAAACACAGTTCTTTTGTTTTGAGCACACTCACGTTTCCAGCCTTATTAGAGACTCTAGAAAGCAAGAGCTTGCTTCTTGCTCTAAAGCAGAGTGTGTTTCATGGAGGAGAACTGTGCTGTGTGTTTCCCTTCAGAAACGGAGTTAAATGGCAGGCTCTGTGTCTTCCTACTAGCAAGACTTCGTTTCAGGTAAATGCAGTCATTTTTTAGCTCAAAGGAAGCTACATCGTTCACGAAGCTCACACGTTTCTCGCTTTTAAGTGAAAAGCATTGGATGTTAGAGGGCCTGTGGTTTGTATCAGTTTCAGAAGCAGAGTTGAACTAGATATGGTCCGTGTGTGTAGGAAACACAGTTCTTTTGTTCAGAGCACAGTCACGTTTTCCACCTTATTAGAGACTCTAGAATGCGAGAGCATGCTTCTTGCTCTAAAGCAGAGTGTGTTTCATGGATGAGAACTGTGCTGTGTGTTTCCCTTCAGAAACGGAGTTAATGGAAGGCTCTGTGTCCTCCTACAAGCAAGAATTCGTTTCAGATAAACGCAGTCACTTTTGAGCTCAAAGGAAGCTACGTAGTTCACGAAGCTCACACGTTTCTTGCTCTTAAGTGAAAAGCATTGGATGTTAGAGGGCCTGTGGTTTGTATCAGTTTCAGAAGCAGAGTTGAACTAGATATGGTCAGTGTGTGTAGGAAACACAGTTCTTTTGTTCTGAGCACAGTCACTTTTTCCCCCTTATTAGAGACTCTAGAATGCGAGAGCATGCTTCTTGCTCTAAAGCAGAGTGTGTTTCATGGATGAGAACTGTGCTGTGTGTTTCCCTTCAGAAACGGAGTTAAATGGCAGGCTCTGTGTCTTCCTACTAGCAAGACTTCGTTTCAGGTAAATGCAGTCATTTTGAGCTCAAAGGAAGCTACATCGTACACGAAGCTCACACGATTCTCACTCTTAACAAAAGGCATTGGATGTTAGAGGGACTGTGGTTTGTATCAGTTTCAAAGCAGAGTTGAACTAGATATGGTCCCTGTGGGTAGGAAACACAGTTCTATTGTTCTGAGCACACTCAGGTTTCCCGCCTTATTAGAGACTCTTGAAAGCAAGAGCTTGCTTCTTGCTCTAAAGCAGAGTGTGTTTCATGGAAGAGAACTGTGCTGTGTGTTTCCCTTCAGAAACGGAGTTAAATGGCAGGCTCTGTGTCGTCCTACAAGCAAGATTTCGTTGTTTCAGGTAAAAGCACTCACTTTTGAGCTCAAACGAAGCTACATCTTTCACAAAGCTCACACGTTTCACACTCATAAGTGAAAAGGATTGGATGTTAGAGGGCCTGTGGTTTGTATCAGTTTCAGAAGAAGAGTTGAACTAGATATGGTCCCTGTGTGTAGGAAACACATTTCTTTTGTTCTGAGAACACTCACGTTTCCAGCCTTATTAGAGACTCTAGAAAGCAAGACCTTGCTTCTTGCTCTAAAGCAGAGTGTGTTTCATGCATGAGAACTGTGCTGTGTGTTTCCCTTCAGAAACGGAGTTAAATGGCAGGCTCTGTGTCCTCCTACCAGCAAGAATTCGTTTCAGATAAACGCAGTCAATTTTGAGCTCAAAGGAAGCTACATAGTTCACGAAGCTCACACGTTTCTCGCTCTTAAGTGAAAAGCATTGGATGTTAGAGGGCCTGTGGTTTGTATCAGTTTCAGAAGCAGAGTTGAACTAGATATGGTCCGTGTTTGTATGATACACAGTTCTTTTGTTCTGAGCACAGTCACGTTTCCCACCTTATTAGAGACTCTAGAATGCGAGAGCATGCTTCTTGCTCTTAAGCAGAGTGTGTTTCATGGATGAGAACTGTGCTGTGTGTTTCCCTTCAGAAACGGAGTTAAATGGCAGGCTCTGTGTCTTCCTACAAGCTAGATTTCGTTTCAGGTAAATGCAGTCACTTTTTCGCTCAAATGAAGCTACATCGTTCACGAAGCTCTCACGTTTCTCGCTCTTAACTGAAAGGCATTGGATGTTAGAGGGTCTATGGTTTGAATCAGATTCAGAAGCAGAGTTGAACTAGATATGGTCCGTGTGTGTAGGAAACACAGTTCTTTTGTTCTGAGCACACTCACGTTTCCAGCCTTATTAGACACTCTAGAAAGCAATTCCTTGCTTCTTGCTCTAAAGCAGAGTGTGTTTCATGCATGAGAACTGTGCTGTGTGTTTCCCTTCAGAAACGGAGTTAAATGGCAGGCTCTGTGTCCTCCTCCAAGCAAGAATTCGTTTCAGATAAACGCAGTCACTTTTGAGCTCAAGGGAAGCTACATCGTTCACAAAGCTCACACGTTTCTCACTCTTAACTGAAAGGCATTGGATGTTAGAGGGCCTGTGGTTTGTATCAGTTTCAGAAGCAGAGTTGAACTAGATATGGTCCCTGTGGGTAGGAAACACAGTTCTTTTGTTCTGAGCACACTCACGTTTCCAGCCTTATTAGAGACTCTAGAAAGCAAGAGCTTGCTTCTTGCTCTAAAGCAGAGTGTCTTTCATGGATGAGAACTGTGCTGTGTGTTTCCCTTCAGTAACGGAGTTAAATGGCAGGCTCTGTGTCTTCCTACAAGCAAGACTTCGTTTCAGGTAAATGCAGTCACTTTTGAGCTCAAACGAAGCTACAACTTTCACAAAGCTCACAGGTTTCTCACTCTTAACTGAAAGGCATTGGATGTTAGAGGGCCTGTGGTTTGTATCAGTTTCAGAAGCAGGGTTGAACTAGATATGGTCGTGTGTATAGTAAACACAGTTCTTTTTTTCTGAGCACACTCACGTTTTCTACCTTATTAGAGACTCTAGAATGCGAGAGCATGCTTCTTGCTCTAAAGCAGAGTGTGTTTCATGGATGAGAACTGTGCTGTGTGTTTCCCTTCAGAAACGGAGTTAAATGGCAGACTCAGTGTCTTCCTACAATCAAGACTTAGTTTCAGGTAAACGCAGTCACTTTTGAGCTCAAACAAAGCTACATAGTTCACGAAGCTCACACGAGTCTCGCTCTTAAGGGAAAAGCATTGGATGTTAGAGGGCCTGTGGTTTGTATCAGTTTCAGAAGCAGAGTTGAACTAGATATGGTCCGTGTGTGTAGGAAACACAGTTCTTTTGTTCTGAGCACACTCACGTTTCCAGCCTTATTAGACACTCTAGAAAGCAAGAGCTTGCTTCTTGCTCTAAAGCAGAGTGTCTTTCATGGATGAGAACTGTGTTGTGTGTTTCCCTTCAGAAACGGAGTTAAATGGCAGGCTCTGTGTCTTCCTACTAGCAAGACTTCGTTTCAGGTAAATGCAGTCATTTTTGAGCTCAAAGGAAGCTACATCGTTCACGAAGCTCACACGTTTCTCGCTTTTAAGTGAAAAGCATTGGATGTTAGAGGGCCTGTGGTTTGTATCAGTTTCAGAAGCAGAGTTGAACTAGATATGGTCCGTGTGTGTAGGAAACACAGTTCTTTTGTTCTGAGCACAGTCACGTTTTCCCCCTTATTAGAGACTCTAGAATGCGAGAGCATGCTTCTTGCTCTAAAGCAGAGTGTGTTTCATGGATGAGAACTGTGCTGTGTGTTTTCCTTCGGAAACGGAGTTAAATGGCAGACTCAGTGTCTTCCTACAAGCAAGACTTAGTTTCAGGTAAACGCAGTCACTTTTGAGCTCAAACAAAGCTACATAGTTCACGAAGCTCACACGATTCTCGCTCTTAAGTGAAAAGCATTGGATGTTAGAGGGCCTGTGGTTTGTATCAGTTTCAGAAGCAGAGTTGAACTAGATATGGTCCGTGTGTAGGAAACACAGTTTTTTTGTTCTGAGCACACTCATGTTTCCCGCCTTATTAGAGACTCTAGAAAGCAAGAGCTTGCTTCTTGCTCTAAAGCAGAGTGTCTTTCATGGATGAGAACTGTGCTGTGTGTTTCCCTTAAGTATCGGAGTTAAATGACAGGCTCTGTGTCTTCCTAGAAGCAAGACTTCGTTTCAGGTAAACGCAGTCACTTTTGATCTCAAACGAAGCTACATCTTTCACAAAGCTCACACGTTTCTCACTCTTAACTGAAAGGCATTGGATGTTAGAGGGCCTGTGGTTTGTATCAGTTTCAGAAGCAGAGTTGAACTAGATATGGTCCGTGTGTGTATTGAAACACAGTTTTTTGTTCTGAGCACAGTCACGTTCCCACCTTATTAGAGACTCTAGAATGCTAGAGCATGCTTCTTGCTTTAAAGCAGAGTGTGTTTCATGGATGAGAACTGTGCTGTGTGTTTCCCTTCAGAAACGGAGTTAAATGGCAGGCTCTGTGTCTTCCTACTAGCAAGACTTCGTTTCAGGTAAATGCAGTCATTTTTGAGCTCAAAGGAAGCTACATCGTTCACGAAGCTCACACGTTTCTCGCTCTTAACAAAAGGCATTGGATGTTAGAGGGACTGTGGTTTGTATCAGTTTCAAAGCAGAGTTGAACTAGATATGGTCCCTGTGGGTAGGAAACACAGTTCTATTGTTCTGAGCACACTCAGGTTTCCCGCCTTATTAGAGACTCTTGAAAGCAAGAGCTTGCTTCTTGCTCTAAAGCAGAGTGTGTTTCATGGAAGAGAACTGTGCTGTGTGTTTCCCTTCAGAAACGGAGTTAAATGGCAGGCTCTGTGACGTCCTACAAGCAAGATTTCGTTGTTTCAGGTAAAAGCACTCACTTTTGAGCTCAAACGAAGCTACATCTTTCACAAAGCTCACACGTTTCTCACTCATAAGTGAAAAGGATTGGATGTTAGAGGGCCTGTGGTTTGTATCAGTTTCAGAAGAAGAGTTGAACTAGATATGGTCCCTGTGTGTAGGAAACACATTTCTTTTGTTCTGAGAACACTCACGTTTCCAGCCTTATTAGAGACTCTAGAAAGCAAGACCTTGCTTCTTGCTCTAAAGCAGAGTGTGTTTCATGCATGAGAACTGTGCTGTGTGTTTCCCTTCAGAAACGGAGTTAAATGGCAGGCTCTGTGTCCTCCTACCAGCAAGAATTCGTTTCAGATAAACGCAGTCAATTTTGAGCTCAAAGGAAGCTACATAGTTCACGAAGCTCACACGTTTCTCGCTCTTAAGTGAAAAGCATTGGATGTTAGAGGGCCTGTGGTTTGTATCAGTTTCAGAAGCAGAGTTGAACTAGATATGGTCCGTGTTTGTATGATACACAGTTCTTTTGTTCTGAGCACAGTCACGTTTCCCACCTTATTAGAGACTCTAGAATGCGAGAGCATGCTTCTTGCTCTTAAGCAGAGTGTGTTTCATGGATGAGAACTGTGCTGTGTGTTTCCCTTCAGAAACGGAGTTAAATGGCAGGCTCTGTGTCTTCCTACAAGCTAGATTTCGTTTCAGGTAAATGCAGTCACTTTTTCGCTCAAATGAAGCTACATCGTTCACGAAGCTCTCACGTTTCTCGCTCTTAACTGAAAGGCATTGGATGTTAGAGGGTCTATGGTTTGAATCAGTTTCAGAAGCAGAGTTGAACTAGATATGGTCCGTGTGTGTAGGAAACACAGTTCTTTTGTTCTGAGCACACTCACGTTTCCAGCCTTATTAGACACTCTAGAAAGCAATTCCTTGCTTCTTGCTCTAAAGCAGAGTGTGTTTCATGGATGAGAACTGTGCTGTTTGTTTCCCTTCAGAAACGGAGTTAAATGGCAGGCTCTGTGTCCTCCTACAAGCAAGAATTCGTTTCAGATAAACGCAGTCACTTTTGAGCTCAAGGGAAGCTACATCGTTCACAAAGCTCACACGTTTCTCACTCTTAACTGAAAGGCATTGGATGTTAGAGGGCCTGTGGTTTGTATCAGTTTCAGAAGCAGAGTTGAACTAGATATGGTCCCTGTGGGTAGGAAACACAGTTCTTTTGTTCTGAGCACACTCACGTTTCCAGCCTTATTAGAGACTCTAGAAAGCAAGAGCTTGCTTCTTGCTCTAAAGCAGAGTGTCTTTCATGGATGAGAACTGTGCTGTGTGTTTCCCTTCAGTAACGGAGTTAAATGGCAGGCTCTGTGTCTTCCTACAAGCAAGACTTCGTTTCAGGTAAACGCAGTCACTTTTGAGCTCAAACGAAGCTACAACTTTCACAAAGCTCACAGGTTTCTCACTCTTAACTGAAAGGCATTGGATGTTAGAGGGCCTGTGGTTTGTATCAGTTTCAGAAGCAGGGTTGAACTAGATATGGTCGTGTGTATAGTAAACACAGTTCTTTTTTTCTGAGCACACTCACGTTTTCTACCTTATTAGAGACTCTAGAATGCGAGAGCATGCTTCTTGCTCTAAAGCAGAGTGTGTTTCATGGATGAGAACTGTGCTGTGTGTTTCCCTTCAGAAACGGAGTTAAATGGCAGACTCAGTGTCTTCCTACAAGCAAGACTTAGTTTCAGGTAAACGCAGTCACTTTTGAGCTCAAACAAAGCTACATAGTTCACGAAGCTCACACGAGTCTCGCTCTTAAGTGAAAAGCATTGGATGTTAGAGGGCCTGTGGTTTGTATCAGTTTCAGAAGCAGAGTTGAACTAGATATGGTCCGTGTGTGTAGGAAACACAGTTCTTTTGTTCTGAGCACACTCACGTTTCCAGCCTTATTAGACACTCTAGAAAGCAAGAGCTTGCTTCTTGCTCTAAAGCAGAGTGTCTTTCATGGATGAGAACTGTGCTGTGTGTTTCCCTTCAGAAACGGAGTTAAATGGCAGGCTCTGTGTCTTCCTACTAGCAAGACTTCGTTTCAGGTAAATGCAGTCATTTTTGAGCTCAAAGGAAGCTACATCGTTCACGAAGCTCACACGTTTCTCGCTTTTAAGTGAAAAGCATTGGATGTCAGAGGGCCTGTGGTTTGTATCAGTTTCAGAAGCAGAGTTGAACTAGATATGGTCCGTGTGTGTAGGAAACACAGTTCTTTTGTTCTGAGCACAGTCACGTTTTCCCCCTTATTAGAGACTCTAGAATGCGAGAGCATGCTTCTTGCTCTAAAGCAGAGTGTGTTTCATGGATGAGAACTGTGGTGTGTGTTTTCCTTCGGAAACGGAGTTAAATGGCAGACTCAGTGTCTTCCTACAAGCAAGACTTAGTTTCAGGTAAACGCAGTCACTTTTGAGCTCAAGGGAAGCTACATAGTTCACGAAGCTCACACGATTCTCGCTCTTAAGTGAAAAGCATTGGATGTTAGAGGGCCTGTGGTTTGTATCAGTTTCAGAAGCAGAGTTGAACTAGATATGGTCCGTGTGTGTAGGAAACACAGTTCTTTTGTTCTGGGCACACTCATGTTTCCCGCCTTATTAGAGACTCTAGAAAGCAAGAGCTGGCTTTTTGCTCTAAAGCAGAGTGTCTTTCATGGATGAGAACTGTGCTGTGTGTTTCCCTTAAGTATCGGAGTTAAATGACAGGCTCTGTGTCTTCCTAGAAGCAAGACTTCGTTTCAGGTAAACACAGTCACTTTTGATCTCAAACGAAGCTACATCTTTCACAAAGCTCACACGTTTCTCACTCTTAACTGAAAGGCATTGGATGTTAGAGGGCCTGTGGTTTGTATCAGTTTCAGAAGCAGAGTTGAACTAGATATGGTCCGTGTGTGTATTGAAACACAGTTTTTTGTTCTGAGCACAGTCACGTTCCCACCTTATTAGAGACTCTAGAATGCTAGAGCATGCTTCTTGCTTTAAAGCAGAGTGTGTTTCATGGATGAGAACTGTGCTGTGTGTTTCCTTCAGAAACGGAGTTAAATGGCAGGCTCTGTGTCTTCCTACTAGCAAGACTTCGTTTCAGGTAAATGCAGTCATTTTTGAGCTCAAAGGAAGCTACATCGTTCACGAAGCTCACACGTTTCTCGCTCTTAATTGAAGAGCATTGGATGTTAGAGGGCCTGTGGTTTGTATCAGTTTCAGAAGAAGAGGTGAACTAGATATGGTCCCTGTGTGTAGGAAACACAGTTCTTTTGTTCTGAGCACACTCACGTTACCCGCATTATTACAGACTCTAGAAAGCAAGAGCTTGCTTCTTGCTCTAAAGCAGAGTGTCTTTGATGGATGAGAACTGTGCTGTGTGTTTACCTTCAGAAACTGAGTTAAATGGCAGGCTCTGTGTCTTCCTACTAGCAAGACTTCTTTTCAGGTAAATGCAGTCATTTTTGAGCTCAAAGGAAGCTACATCGTACACGAAGCTCACACGTTTCTCGCTCTTAACAAAAGGCATTGGATGTTAGAGGGACTGTGGTTTGTATCAGTTTCAAAGCAGAGTTGAACTAGATATGGTCCCTGTGGGTAGGAAACACAGTTCTTTTGTTGTGAGCACACTTACGTTTCCCGCCTTATTAAGGACTCTTGAAAGCAAGAGCTTGCTTCTTGCTCTAAAGCAGAGTGTGTTTCATGGAAGAGAACTGTGCTGTGTCTTTCCCTTCAGAAACAGAGTTAAATGGCAGGCTCTGTGTCGTCCTACAAGCAAGAATTCGTTGTTTCAGGTAAACGCACTCACTTTTGAGCTCAAACGAAGCTACATCTTTCACAAAGCTCACACGTTTCTCACTCATAAGTGAAAAGCATTGGATGTTAGAGGGCCTGTGGTTTGTATCAGTTTCAGAAGAAGAGTTGAACTAGATATGGTCCCTGTGTGTAGGAAACACAGTTCTTTTGTTCTGAGCACACTCATGTTTCCCGCATTTTTACAGACTCTAGAAAGCAAGAGCTTGCTTCTTGCTCTAAAGCAGAGTGTCTTTCATGGATGAGAACTGTGCTGTGTGTTTCCCTTCAGTAACGGAGTTAAATGGCAGGCTCTGTGTCTTCCTAAAAGCAAGATTCGTTTCAGGTAAACGCAGTCACTTTTGACCTCAAACGAAGCTACATCTTTCACAAACCTCACACGTTTCTCACTCTTAACTGAAAGGCATTGGATGTTAGAGGGCCTGTGGTTTGTATCAGTTTCAGAAGGGGAGTTGAACTAGATATGGTCCGTGTTTGTAGGAAACACAGTTCTTTTGTTCTGAGCACAGTCACGTTTCCCACCTTATTAGAGACTCTAGAATGCGAGAGCATGCTTCTTGCTCTTAAGCAGAGTGTGTTTCATGGATGAGAACTGTGCTGTGTGTTTCCCTTCAGAAACGGAGTTAAATGGCAGGCTCTGTGTCTTCCTACAAGCTACACTTCGTTTCAGGTAAACGCAGTCACTTTTGAGCTCAAATGAAGCTACATCGTTCACGAAGCTCACACGTTTCTCGCTCTTAATTGAAGAGCATTGGATGTTAGAGGGCCTGTGGTTTGTATCATTTTCAGAAGCAGGGCTGAACTAGATATGGTCGTGTGTATAGTAAACACAGTTCTTTTTTTCTGAGCACACTCACGTTTTCTACCTTATTAGAGACTCTAGAATGCGAGAGCATGCTTCTTGCTCTAAAGCAGAGTGTGTTTCATGGATGAGAACTGTGCTGTGTGTTTCCCTTCAGAAACGGAGTAAAATGGCAGACTCAGTGTCTTCCTACAAGCAAGACTTAGTTTCAGGTAAACGCAGTCACTTTTGAGCTCAAACAATGCTACATAGTTCACGAAGCTCACACGATTCTCGCTCTTAAGTTAAAAGCATTGGATGTTAGAGGGCCTGTGGTTTGTATCAGTTTCAGAAGCAGAGTTGAACTAGATATGGTCCGTGTGTGTAGGAAACACAGTTCTTTTGTTCTGAGCACACTCACGTTTCCAGCCTTATTAGAGACTCTAGAAAGCAAGAGCTTGCTTCTTGCTCTAAAGCAGAGTGTCTTTCATGGATGAGAACTGTGTTGTGTGTTTCCCTTCAGAAACGGAGTTAAATGGCAGGCTCTGTGTCTTCCTAGAAGCAAGACTTCGTTTCAGGTAAACGCACTCACTTTTGAGCTCAAACGAAGCTACATATTTCACAAAGCTCACACTTTTCTCACTCTTAACTGAAAGGCATTGGATGTTAGAGGGCCTGTGGTTTGTATCAGTTTCAGAAGCAGAGTTGAACTAGATATGGTCCGTGTGTGTATTGAAACACAGTTTTTTGTTCTGAGCACAGTCACGTTCCCACCTTATTAGAGACTGTAGAATGCGAGAGCATGCTTCTTGCTTTAAAGCAGAGTGTGTTTCATGGATGAGAACTGTGCTGTGTGTTTCCCTTCAGAAACGGAGTTAAATGGCAGGCTCTGTGTCTTCCTACTAGCAAGACTTCGTTTCAGGTAAATGTAGTCATTTTTGAGCTCAAAGGAAGCTACATCGTTCACGAAGCTCACACGTTTCTCGCTCTTAATTGAAGAGCATTGGATGTTAGAGGGCCTGTGGTTTGTATCAATTTCAGAAGAAGAGTTGAACTAGATATGGTCCCTGTGTGTAGGAAACACACTTCTTTTGTACTGAGCACACTCACGTTTCCCGCATTATTACAGACTCTAGAAAGCAAGAGCTTGCTTCTTGCTCTAAAGCAGAGTGTCTTTGATGGATGAGAACTGTGCTGTGTGTTTCCCTTCAGAAACGGAGTTAAATGGCAGGCTCTGTGTCTTCCTACAAGCAAGACTTCTTTTCAGGTAAATGCAGTCATTTTTGAGCTCAAAGGAAGCTACATCATACACGAAGCTCACATGTTTCTCACTCTTAACAAAAGGCATTGGATGTTAGAGGGACTGTGGTTTGTATCAGTTTCAAAGCAGAGTTGAACTAGATATGGTCCCTGTGGGTAGGAATCACAGTTCTTTTGTTGTGAGCACACTCACGTTTCCCGCCTTATTAAGGACTCTTGAAAGCAAGAGCTTGCTTCTTGCTCTAAAGCAGAGTGTGTTTCATGGAAGAGAACTGTGCTGTGTCTTTCCCTTCAGAAACGGAGTTAAATGGCAGGCTCTGTGTCGTCCTACAAGCAAGAATTCGTTGTTTCAGGTAAACGCAATCACTTTTGAGCTCAAACGAAGCTACATCTTTCACAAAGCTCACACGTTTCTCACTCATAAGTGAAAAGGATTGGATGTTAGAGGGCCTGTGGTTTGTATCAGTTTCCGAAGCAGAGTGGAACTAGATATGGTCCGTGTGTGTAGGAAACACAGTTCTTTTGTTCTGAGCACACTCACGTTTCACACCTTATTAGAGACTGTAGAATGCAAGAGCATGCTTCTTGCTCTAAAGCAGAGTGTCTTTCATGGATGAGAACTGTGCTGTGTGTTTCCCTTCAGAAACGGAGTTAAATGGCAGGCTCTGTGTCTTCCTACAAGCAAGACGTAGTTTCAGGTAAACGCAGTCACTTTTGAGCTCAAACGAAGCTACATCATTCACAACGCTCACACGTTTCTTGCTCTTAACAAAAGGCACTGGATGTTAGAGGGCCTGTGGTTTGTATCAGTTTCAGAAGCAGAGTTGAACTAGATATGGTCCGTCTGTGTAGGAAACACAATTCTTTTGTTCTGAGCACACTGAAGTTTCCCGCCTTATTAGAGACTCTAGAAAGCAAGAGCTTACTTCTTGCTCTAAAGCAGATTGTCTTTCATGGATGAGAACTGTGCTGTGTGTTTCCCTTCAGAAACGGAGTTAAATGGCAGGCTCTGTGTCTTCCTACTAGCAAGACTTCGTTTCAGGTAAATGCAGTCATTTTTGAGCTCAAAGGAAGCTACATCATTCACGAAGCTCACACGTTTCTCGCTCTTAAGTGAAAAGCATTGGATGTTAGAGGACCTGTGGTTTGTATCAGTTTCAGAAGAAGAGTTGAACTAGATATGGTCCCTGTGGGTAGGAAACACAGTTCTTTTGTTCTGAGCACACTCACGTTTCCCGCCTTATTAGAGACTCTAGAAAGCAAGAACTTGCTTCTTGCTCTAAAGCAGAGTGTCTTTCATGGATGAGAACTGTGCTGTGTGTTTCCCTTCAGAAACTGAGTTAAATGGCAGGCTCTGTGTCTTCCTACTAGCAAGACTTCTTTTCAGGTAAATGCAGTCATTTTTGAGCTCAAAGGAAGCTACATCGTACACGAAGCTCACACGATTCTCACTCTTAACAAAAGGCATTGGATGTTAGAGGGACTGTGGTTTGTATCAGTTTCAAACAGAGTTGAACTAGATATGGTCCCTGTGGGTAGGAAACACAGTTCTTTTGTTCTGAGCACACTCAGGTTTCCCGCCTTATTAGAGACTCTTGAAAGCAAGAGCTTGCTTCTTGCTCTAAAGCAGAGTGTCTTTCATGGATGAGAACTGTGTTGTGTGTTTCCCTTCAGAAACGGAGTTAAATGGCAGGCTCTGTGTCGTCCTACAAGCAAGACTTCGTTGTTTCAGGTAAACGCACTCACTTTTGAGCTCAAACGAAGCTACATCTTTCACAAAGCTCACACGTTTCTCACTCATTAGTGAAAAGGATTGGATGTTAGAGGGCCTGTGGTACGTATCAGTTTCCCAAGCAGAGTTGAACTAGATATGGTCCGTGTGTAGGAAACACAGTTCTTTTGTTCTGAGCACACTCATGTTTCCCACCTTATTAGAGACTCTATAATGCAAGAGCTTGCTTCTTGCTCTAAAGCAGAGTGTCTTTCATGGATGAGAACTGTGCTGTGTGTTTCCCTTCAGAAACGGAGTTAAATGGCAGGCTCTGTGTCTTCCGACAAGCAAGACTTCGTTTCAGGTAAACGCAGTCACTTTTGAGCTCAAACGAAGCTACATCTTTCACAAAGGTCACACGTTTCTCACTCTTAAGTGAAAAGCATTGGATGTTAGAGGGCCTGTGGTTTGTATCAGTTTCAGAAGCAGAGTTGAACTAGATATGGTCCGTGTGTGTAGGAAACACAGTTCTTTTTTTCTGAGCACACTCATGTTTCCCGCCTTATTAGAGACCCTAGAATGCAAGAGCTTGCTTCTTGCTCTAAAGCAGAGTGTCTTTCATGGATGAGAACTGTGTTGTGTGTTTCCCTTCAGAAACGGAGTTAAATGGCAGGCTCTGTGTCGTCCTACAAGAAAGACTTCGTTGTTTCAGGTAAACGCACTCACTTTTGAGCTCAAACGAAGCTACATCTTTCACAAAGCTCACACGTTTCTCATTCATTAGTGAAAAGGATTGGATGTTAGAGGGCCTGTGGTTTGTATCAGTTTCAGAAGCACAGTTGAACTAGATATGGTCCGTGTGTGTAGGAAACACAGTTCTTTTGTTCTGAGCACACTCATGTTTCCCACCTTATTAGAGACTCTATAATGCAAGAGCTTGCTTCTTGCTCTAAAGCAGAGTGTCTTTCATGGATGAGAACTGTGCTGTGTGTTTCCCTTCAGAAACGGAGTTAAATGGCAGGCTCTGTGTCTTCCTACAAGAAAGACGTAGTTTCAGGTAAACGCAGTCACTTTTGAGCTCAAAAGAAGCTACATCGTTCACGACGCTCACACGTTTCTCGCTCTTAACAAAAGGCACTGGATGTTAGAGGGCCTGTGGTTTGTAACAGTTTCAGAAGCAGAGTTGAACTAGATATGGTCCCTGTGTGTAGGAAACACAGTTCTTTTGTTCTGAGCACACTCACGTTTCCCGCCTTATTATAGACTATAGAAAGCAAGAGCTTGCTTCTTGCTCTAAAGCAGAGTGTCTTTCATGGATGAGAACTGTGCTGTGTGTTTCCCTTCAGAAACGGAGTTAAATGGCAGGCTCTGTGTCTTCCTACAAGCAAGACTTCGTTTCAGGTAAACGCAGTCACTTTTGAGCTCAAACGAAGCTACATCTTTCACAAAGGTCACACGTTTCTCGCTCTTAAGTGAAAAGCATTGGATGTTAGAGGGCCTGTGGTTTGCATCAGTTTCAGAAGCAGAGTTGAACTAGATATTGTCCGTGTGTGTAGGAAACACAGTTCTTTTTTTCTGAGCACACTCAAGTTTCCCGCCTTATTAGAGACCCTAGAATGCAAGAGCTTGCTTCTTGCTCTAAAGCAAATCGTCTTTCATGGATGAGAGCTGTGCTGGGTGTTTCCCTTCAGAAACGAAGTTAAATGGCAGGCTCTGTGTCTTCCTACTAGCAAGACTTCGTTTCAGGTAAATGCAGTCATTTTTGAGCTCAAAGGAAGCTACATAGTTCACGAAGCGCACACGTTTCTCGCTCTTAAGTGAAAAGCATTGGATGTTAGAGGGCCTGTGGTTTGTATCAGTTTCAGAAGCAGAGTTGAACTAGAAATGGTCCGTGTTTGTAGGAAACACAGTTCTTTTGTTCTGAGCACACTCACGTTTCCCGCCTTATTAGAGGACTCTTGAAAGCAAGAGCTTGCTTCTTGCTCTAAAGCAGAGTGTCTTTCATGGATGAGAACTGTGCTGTGTGTTTCCCTTCAGTAACGGAGTTAAATGGCAGGCTCTGTGTCTTCCTACAAGCAAGACTTCGTTTCAGGTAAACGCAGTCACTTTTGAGCTCAAACGAAGCTACATCTTTCACAAAGGTCACACGTTTCTCACTCTTAAGTGAAAAGCATTGGATGTTAGAGGGCCTGTGGTTTGTATCAGTTTCAGAAGCAGAGTTGAACTAGATATGGTCCGTGTGTGTAGGAAACACAGTTCTTTTTTTCTGAGCACACTCATGTTTCCCGCCTTATTAGAGACCCTAGAATGCAAGAGCTTGCTTCTTGCTCTAAAGCAAATCGTCTTTCATGGATGAGAACTGTGCTGGGTGTTTCCCTTCAGAAACGGAGTTAAATGGCAGGCTCTGTGTCCTCCTACAAGCAAGAATTCGTTTCAGATAAACGCAGTCACTTTGGAGCTCAAGGGAAGCTACATAGTTCACAAAGCTCACACGTTTCTCGCTCTTAAGTGAAAAGCATTGGATGTTAGAGGGCCTGTGGTTTGTATCAGTTTCAGAAGAAGAGTTGAACTAGATATGGTCCCTGGGTGTAGGAAACACAGTTCTTTTGTTCTGAGCACACTCACGTTTCCCGCCTTATTAGAGAATCTTGAAAGCAAGAGCTTGCTTCTTGCTCTAAAGCAGAGTGTCTTTCATGGATGAGAACTGTGTTGTGTGTTTCCCTTCAGAAACGGAGTTAAATGGCAGGCTCTGTGTCGTCCTACAAGCAAGACTTCGTTGTTTCAGGTAAACGCACTCACTTTTGAGCTCAAACGAAGCTACATCTTTCACAAAGCTCACACGTTTCTCACTCATTAGTGAAAAGGATTGGATGTTAGAGGGCCTGTGGTACGTATCAGTTTCCCAAGCAGAGTTGAACTAGATATGGTCCGTGTGTGTAGGAAACACAGTTCTTTTGTTCTGAGCACACTCATGTTTCCCACCTTATTAGAGACTCTATAATGCAAGAGCTTGCTTCTTGCTCTAAAGCAGAGTGTCTTTCATGGATGAGAACTGTGCTGTGTGTTTCCCTTCACAAACGGAGTTAAATGGCAGGCTCTGTGTCTTCCTACAAGCAAGACGTAGTTTCAGGTAAACGTAGTCACTTTTGAGCTCAAACGAAGCTACATCGTTCACGACGCTCACACGTTTCTCGCTCTTAACAAAAGGCACTGGATGTTAGAGGGCCTGTGGTTTGTAACAGTTTCAGAAGCAGAGTTGAACTAGATATGGTCCCTGTGTGTATGAAACACAGTTCTTTTGTTCTGAGCACACTCACGTTTCCCGCCTTATTAGAGACTATAGAAAGCAAGAGCTTGCTTCTTGCTCTAAAGCAGAGTGTGTTTCATGGAAGAGAACTGTGCTGTGTGTTTCCCTTCAGAAACGGAGTTAAATGGCAGGCTCTGTGTCGTCCTACAAGCAAGACTTCGTTGTTTCAGGTAAACGCACTCACTTTTGAGCTCAAACGAAGCTACATCTTTCACAAAGCTCACACGTTTCTCACTCATAAGTGAAAAGGATTGGATGTTAGAGGGCCTGTGGTTTGTATCAGTTTCCGAAGCAGAGTTGAACTAGATATGGTCCGTGTGTGTAGGAAACACAGTTCTTTTGTTCTGAGCACACTCACGTTTCCCACCTTATTAGAGACTCTAGAATGCAAGAGCATGCTTCTTGCTCTAAAGCAGAGTGTGTTTCATGGATGAGAACTGTGCTTTGTGTTTCCCTTCAGAAACGGAGTTAAATGGCAGGCTCTGTGTCCTCCTACAAGCAAGAATTCGTTTCAGGTAAATGCAGTCATTTTTGAGCTCAAAGGAAGCTACATTGTTCACGAAGCGCACACGTTTCTCGCTCTTAAGTGAAAAGCATTGGATGTTAGAGGGCCTGTGGTTTGTATCAGTTTCAGAAGCAGAGTTGAACTAGATATGGTCCGTGTGTGTAGGAAACACAGTTCTTTTGTTCTGAGCACACTCAAGTTTCCCGCCTTATTAGAGACCCTAGAATGCAAGAGCTTGCTTCTTGCTCTAAAGCAGAGTGTCTTTCATGGATGAGAACTGTGCTGTGTGTTTCCCTTCAGAAACGGAGTTAAATGGCAGGCTCTGTGTCTTCCTACAAGCAAGACTTCGTTTCAGGTAAACGCAGTCACTTTTGAGCTCAAACGAAGCTACATCTTTCACAAAGGTCACACGTTTCTCACTCTTAAGTGAAAAGCATTGGATGTTAGAGGGCCTGTGGTTTGTATCAGTTTCAGAAGCAGAGTTGAACTAGATATGGTCCGTGTGTGTAGGAAACACAGTTCTTTTTTTCTGAGCACACTCATGTTTCCCGCCTTATTAGAGACCCTAGAATGCAAGAGCTTGCTTCTTGCTCTAAAGCAGAGTGTCTTTCATGGATGAGAACTGTGTTGTGTGTTTCCCTTCAGAAACGGAGTTAAATGGCAGGCTCTGTGTCGTCCTACAAGAAAGACTTCGTTGTTTCAGGTAAACGCACTCACTTTTGAGCTCAAACGAAGCTACATCTTTCACAAAGCTCACACGTTTCTCACTCATTAGTGAAAAGGATTGGATGTTAGAGGGCCTGTGGTTTGTATCAGTTTCAGAAGCACAGTTGAACTAGATATGGTCCGTGTGTGTAGGAAACACAGTTCTTTTGTTCTGAGCACACTCATGTTTCCCACCTTATTAGAGACTCTATAATGCAAGAGCTTGCTTCTTGCTCTAAAGCAGAGTGTCTTTCATGGATGAGAACTGTGCTGTATGTTTCCCTTCAGAAACGGAGTTAAATGGCAGGCTCTGTGTCTTCCTACAAGCAAGACGTAGTTTCAGGTAAACGCAGTCACTTTTGAGCTCAAACGAAGCTACATCGTTCACGACGCTCACACGTTTCTCGCTCTTAACAAAAGGCACTGGATGTTAGAGGGCCTGTGGTTTGTAACAGTTTCAGAAGCAGAGTTGAACTAGATATGGTCCCTGTGTGTAGGAAACACAGTTCTTTTTTTCTGAGCACACTCATGTTTCCCGCCTTATTAGAGACCCTAGAATGCAAGAGCTTGCTTCTTGCTCTAAAGCAAATCGTCTTTCATGGATGAGAACTGTGCTGGGTGTTTCCCTTCAGAAACGGAGTTAAATGGCAGGCTCTGTGTCCTCCTACAAGCAAGAATTCGTTTCAGATAAACGCAGTCACTTTGGAGCTCAAGGGAAGCTACATAGTTCACGAAGCTCACACGTTTCTCGCTCTTAAGTGAAAAGCATTGGATGTTAGAGGGCCTGTGGTTTGTATCAGTTTCAGAAGAAGAGTTGAACTAGATATGGTCCCTGGGTGTAGGAAACACAGTTCTTTTGTTCTGAGCACACTCACGTTTCCCGCCTTATTAGAGAATCTTGAAAGCAAGAGCTTGCTTCTTGCTCTAAAGCAGAGTGTCTTTCATGGATGAGAACTGTGTTGTGTGTTTCCCTTCAGAAACGGAGTTAAATGGCAGGCTCTGTGTCGTCCTACAAGCAAGACTTCGTTGTTTCAGGTAAACGCACTCACTTTTGAGCTCAAACGAAGCTACATCTTTCACAAAGCTCACACGATTCTAACTCATAAGTGAAAAGGATTGGATGTTAGAGGGCCTGTGGTACGTATCAGTTTCCCAAGCAGAGTTGAACTAGATATGGTCCGTGTGTGTAGGAAACACAGTTCTTTTGTTCTGAGCACACTCATGTTTCCCACCTTATTAGAGACTCTATAATGCAAGAGCTTGCTTCTTGCTCTAAAGCAGAGTGTCTTTCATGGATGAGAACTGTGCTGTGTGTTTCCCTTCACAAACGGAGTTAAATGGCAGGCTCTGTGTCTTCCTACAAGCAAGACTTCGTTTCAGGTAAACGCAGTCACTTTTGAGCTCAAACGAAGCTACATCGTTCACGACGCTCACACGTTTCTCGCTCTTAACAAAAGGCACTGGATGTTAGAGGACCTGTGGTTTGTAACAGTTTCAGAAGCAGAGTTGAACTAGATATGGTCCCTGTGTGTATGAAACACAGTTCTTTTGTTCTGAGCACACTCACGTTTCCCGCCTTATTAGAGACTATAGAAAGCAAGAGCTTGCTTCATGCTCTAAAGCAGAGTGTGTTTCATGGAAGAGAACTGTGCTGTGTGTTTCCCTTCAGAAACGGAGTTAAATGGCAGGCTCTGTGTCGTCCTACAAGCAAGACTTCGTTGTTTCAGGTAAACGCACTCACTTTTGAGCTCAAATGAAGCTACATCTTTCACAAAGCTCACACGTTTCTCACTCATAAGTGAAAAGGATTGGATGTTAGAGGGCCTGTGGTTTGTATCAGTTTCCGAAGCAGAGTTGAACTAGATATGGTCCGTGTGTGTAGGAAACACAGTTCTTTTGTTCTGAGCACACTCACGTTTCCCACCTTATTAGAGACTCTAGAATGCAAGAGCATGCTTCTTGCTCTAAAGCAGAGTGTGTTTCATGGATGAGAACTGTGCTTTGTGTTTCCCTTCAGAAACGGAGTTAAATGGCAGGCTCTGTGTCCTCCTACAAGCAAGAATTCGTTTCACGTAAATGCAGTCATTTTTGAGCTCAAAGGAAGCTACATTGTTCACGAAGCGCACACGTTTCTCGCTCTTAAGTGAAAAGCATTGGATGTTAGAGGGCCTGTGGTTTGTATCAGTTTCAGAAGCAGAGTTGAACTAGATATGGTCCGTGTGTGTAGGAAACACAGTTCTTTTGTTCTGAGCACACTCAAGTTTCCCGCCTTATTAGAGACCCTAGAATGCAAGAGCTTGCTTCTTGCTCTAAAGCAGACGGTCTTTCATTGATGAGAACTGTGCTGTGTGTTTCCCTTCAGAAACGGAGTTAAATGGCAGGCTCTGTGTCGTCCTACAAGCAAGACTTCGTTGTTTCAGGTAAACGCACTCACTTTTGAGCCAAACGAAGCTACATCTTTCACAAAGCTCCCACGTTTCTCACTCATAAGTGAAAAGGATTGGATGTTTGAGGGCCTTTGGGTTGTATCAGTTTCCGAAGCAGAGTTGAACTAGATATGGTCCGTGTGTGTAGGAAACACAGTTCTTTTGTTCTGAGAACACTCACGTTTCCCACCTTATTAGAGACTCTAGAATGCAAGAGCATGCTTCTTGCTCTAAAGCAGAGTGTCTTTCATGGATGAGAACTGTGCTGTGTGTTTCCCTTCAGAAACGGAGTTAAATGGCAGGCTCTGTGTCTTCCTACAAGCAAGACGTAGTTTCAGGTAAACACAGTCACTTTTGAGCTCAAACGAAGCTACATCGTTCACGACGCTCACACGTTTCTCGCTCATAACAAAAGGCACTGGATGTTAGAGGGCCTGTGGTTTGTAACAGTTTCAGAAGCAGAGTTGAACTAGATATGGTCCCTGTGTGTAGGAAACACAGTTCTTTTGTTCTGAGCACACTCACGTTTCCCGCCTTATTAGAGACTATAGAAAGCAAGAGCTTGCTTCTTGCTCTAAAGCAGAGTGTCTTTCATGGATGAGAACTGTGCTGTGTGTTTCCCTTCAGAAACGGAGTTAAATGGCAGGCTCTGTGTCTTCCTACAAGCAAGACTTCGTTTCAGGTAAACGCAGTCACTTTTGAGCTCAAACGAAGCTACATCTTTCACAAAGGTCACACGTTTCTCGCTCTTAAGTGAAAAGCATTGGATGTTAGAGGGCCTGTGGTTTGCATCAGTTTCAGAAGCAGAGTTGAACTAGATATGGTCCGTGTGTGTAGGAAACACAGTTGTTTTTTTCTGAGCACACTCAAGTTTCCCGCCTTATTAGAGACCCTAGAATGCAAGAGCTTGCTTCTTGCTCTAAAGCAAATCGTCTTTCATGGATGAGAGCTGTGCTGGGTGTTTCCCTTCAGAAACGGAGTTAAATGGCAGGCTCTGTGTCTTCCTACTAGCAAGACTTCGTTTCAGGTAAATGCAGACACTTTTGAGCTCAAAGGAAGCTACATAGTTCACGAAGCGCACACGTTTCTCGCTCTTAAGTGAAAAGCATTGGATGTTAGAGGGCCTGTGGTTTGTATCAGTTTCAGAAGCAGAGTTGAACTAGAAATGGTCCGTGTTCGTAGGAAACACAGTTCTTTTGTTCTGAGCACACTCACGTTTCCCGCCTTATTAGAGACTCTTGAAAGCAAGAGCTTGCTTCTTGCTCTAAAGCAGAGTGTGTTTCATGGAAGAGAACTGTGGTGTGTGTTTCCCTTCAGAAACGGAGTTAAATGGCAGGCTCTGTGTCTTCCTATAAGCAAGACTTCGTTTCAGGTAAACGCAGTCACTTTTGAGCTCAAACGAAGCTACATCTTTCACAAAGGTCACACGTTTCTCACTCTTAAGTGAAAAGCATTGGATGTTAGAGGGCCTGTGGTTTGTATCAGTTTCAGAAGCAGAGTTGAACTAGATATGGTCCGTGTGTGTAGGAAACACAGTTCTTTTTTTCTGAGCACACTCATGTTTCCTGCCTTATTAGAGACCCTAGAATGCAAGAGCTTGCTTCTTGCTCTAAAGCAAATCGTCTTTCATGGATGAGAACTGTGCTGGGTGTTTCCCTTCAGAAACGGAGTTAAATGGCAGGCTCTGTGTCCTCCTACAAGCAAGAATTCGTTTCAGATAAACGCAGTCACTTTGGAGCTCAAGGGAAGCTACATAGTTCACGAAGCTCACACGTTTCTCGCTCTTAAGTGAAAAGCATTGGATGTTAGAGGGCCTGTGGTTTGTATCAGTTTCAGAAGAAGAGTTGAACTAGATATGGTCCCTGGGTGTAGGAAACACAGTTCTTTTGTTCTGAGCACACTCACGTTTCCCGCCTTATTAGAGACTCTTGAAAGCAAGAGCTTGCTTCTTGCTCTAAAGCAGAGTGTCTTTCATGGATGAGAACTGTGTTGTGTGTTTCCCTTCAGAAACGGAGTTAAATGGCAGGCTCTGTGTCGTCCTACAAGCAAGACTTCGTTGTTTCAGGTAAACGCACTCACTTTTGAGCTCAAACGAAGCTACATCTTTCACAAAGCTCACACGTTTCTCACTCATTAGTGAAAAGGATTGGATTTTAGAGGGCCTGTGGTACGTATCAGTTTCCCAAGCAGAGTTGAACTAGATATGGTCCGTGTGTGTAGGAAACACAGTTCTTTTGTTCTGAGCACACTCATGTTTCCCACCTTATTAGAGACTCTATAATGCAAGAGCTTGCTTCTTGCTCTAAAGCAGAGTGTCTTTCATGGATGAGAACTGTGCTGTGTGTTTCCCTTCAGAAACGGAGTTAAATGGCAGGCTCTGTGTCTTCCTACAAGCAAGACTTCGTTGTTTCAGGTAAACGCACTCACTTTTGAGCTCAAACGAAGCTACATCGTTCACGACGCTCACACGTTTCTCGCTCTTAACAAAAGGCACTGGATGTTAGAGGGCCTGTGGTTTGTAACAGTTTCAGAAGCAGAGTTGAACTAGATATGGTCCCTGTGTGTAGGAAACACAGTTCTTTTGTTCTGAGCACACTCACGTTTCCCGCCTTATTAGAGACTATAGAAAGCAAGAGCTTGCTTCTTGCTCTAAAGCAGAGTGTCTTTCATGGATGAGAACTGTGCTGTGTGTTTCCCTTCAGAAACGGAGTTAAATGGCAGGCTCTGTGTCTTCCTACTAGCAAGACTTCGTTTCAGGTAAACGCAGTCACTTTTGAGCTCAAACGAAGCTACATCTTTCACAAAGGTCACACGTTTCTCGCTCTTAAGTGAAAAGCATTGGATGTTAGAGGGCCTGTGGTTTGCATCAGTTTCAGAAGCAGAGTTGAACTAGATATGGTCCGTGTGTGTAGGAAACACAGTTGTTTTTTTCTGAGCACACTCAAGTTTCCCGCCTTATTAGAGACCCTAGAATGCAAGAGCTTGCTTCTTGCTCTAAAGCAAATCGTCTTTCATGGATGAGAGCTGTGCTGGGTGTTTCCCTTCAGAAACGGAGTTAAATGGCAGGCTCTGTGTCTTCCTACTAGCAAGACTTCGTTTCAGGTAAATGCAGTCATTTTTGAGCTCAAAGGAAGCTACATAGTTCACGAAGCGCACACGTTTCTCGCTCTTAAGTGAAAAGCATTGGATGTTAGAGGGCCTGTGGTTTGTATCAGTTTCAGAAGCAGAGTTGAACTAGAAATGGTCCGTGTTTGTAGGAAACACAGTTCTTTTGTTCTGAGCACACTCACGTTTCCCGCCTTATTAGAGACTCTTGAAAGCAAGAGCTTGCTTCTTGCTCTAAAGCAGAGTGTCTTTCATGGATGAGAACTGTGCTGTGTGTTTCCCTTCAGTAACGGAGTTAAATGGCAGGCTCTGTGTCTTCCTACAAGCAAGACTTCGTTTCAGGTAAACGCAGTCACTTTTGAGCTCAAACGAAGCTACATCTTTCACAAAGGTCACACGTTTCTCACTCTTAAGTGAAAAGCATTGGATGTTAGAGGGCCTGTGGTTTGTATCAGTTTCAGAAGCAGAGTTGAACTAGATATGGTCCGTGTGTGTAGGAAACACAGTTCTTTTGTTCTGAGCACACTCATGTTTCCCACCTTATTAGAGACTCTATAATGCAAGAGCTTGCTTCTTGCTCTAAAGCAGAGTGTCTTTCATGGATGAGAACTGTGTTGTGTGTTTCCCTTCAGAAACGGAGTTAAATGGCAGCCTCTGTGTCGTCCTACAAGCAAGACTTCGTTGTTTCAGGTAAACGCACTCACTTTTGAGCTCAAACGAAGCTACATCGTTCACGACGCTCACACGTTTCTCGCTCTTAACAAAAGGCACTGGATGTTAGAGGGCCTGTGGTTTGTAACAGTTTCAGAAGCAGAGTTGAACTAGATATGGTCCCTGTGTGTATGAAACACAGTTCTTTTGTTCTGAGCACACTCAGGTTTCCCGCCTTATTAGAGACTATAGAAAGCAAGAGCTTGCTTCTTGCTCTAAAGCAGTGTGTGTTTCATGGAAGAGAACTGTGCTGTGTGTTTCCCTTCAGAACCGGAGTTAAATGGCAGGCTCTGTGTCGTCCTACAAGCAAGACTTCGTTGTTTCAGGTAAACGCACTCACTTTTGAGCTCAAACGAAGCTACATCTTTCACAAAGCTCACACGTTTCTCACTCTTAAGTGAAAAGGATTGGATGTTAGAGGGCCTGTGGTTTGTATCAGTTTCCGAAGCAGAGTTGAACTAGATATGGTCCGTGTGTGTAGGAAACACAGTTCTTTTGTTCTGAGCACACTCACGTTTCCCACCTTATTAGAGACTCTAGAATGCAAGAGCATGCTTCTTGCTCTAAAGCAGAGTGTGTTTCATGGATGAGAACTGTGCTGTGTGTTTCCCTTCAGAAACGGAGTTAAATGGCAGGCTCTGTGTCCTCCTACAAGCAAGAATTCGTTTCAGGTAAATGCAGTCATTTTTGAGCTCAAAGGAAGCTACATTGTTCACGAAGCGCACACGTTTCTCGCTCTTAAGTGAAAAGCATTGGATGTTAGAGGGCCTGTGGTTTGTATCAGTTTCAGAAGCAGAGTTGAACTAGATATGGTCCGTGTGTGTAGGAAACACAGTTCTTTTGTTCTGAGCACACTCAAGTTTCCCGCCTTATTAGAGACCCTAGAATGCAAGAGCTTGCTTCTTGCTCTAAAGCAGATGGTCTTTCATTGATGAGAACTGTGCTGTGTGTTTCCCTTCAGAAACGGAGTTAAATGGCAGGCTCTGTGTCGTCCTACAAGCAAGACTTCGTTGTTTCAGGTAAACGCACTCACTTTTGAGCTCAAATGAAGCTACATCTTTCACAAAGCTCACACGTTTCTCACTCATAAGTGAAAAGGATTGGATGTTAGAGGGCCTGTGGGTTGTATCAGTTTCCGAAGCAGAGTTGAACTAGATATGGTCCGTGTGTGTAGGAAACACAGTTCTTTTGTTCTGAGAACACTCACGTTTCCCACCTTATTAGAGACTCTAGAATGCAAGAGCATGCTTCTTGCTCTAAAGCAGAGTGTCTTTCATGGATGAGAACTGTGCTGTGTGTTTCCCTTCAGAAACGGAGTTAAATGGCAGGCTCTGTGTCTTCCTACAAGCAAGACGTAGTTTCAGGTAAACGCAGTCACTTTTGAGCTCAAACGAAGCTACATCGTTCACGACGCTCACACGTTTCTCGCTCTTAAAAAAGGCACTGGATGTTAGAGGGCCTGTGGTTTGTATCAGGTTCAGAAGCAGAGTTGAACTAGATATGGTCCCTGTGTGTAGGAAACACAGTTCTTTTTTTCTGAGCACACTCAAGTTTCCCGCCTTATTAGAGACCCTAGAATGCAAGAGCTTGCTTCTTGCTCTAAAGCAAATCATCTTTCATGGATGAGAGCTGTGCTGTGTGTTTCCCTTCAGAAACGGAGTTAAATGGCAGGCTCTGTGTCTTCCTACTAGCAAGACTTCGTTTCAGGTAAATGCAGTCATTTTTGAGCTCAAAGGAAGCTACATAGTTCACGAAGCGCACACGTTTCTCGCTCTTAAGTGAAAAGCATTGGATGTTAGAGGGCCTGTGGTTTGTATCAGTTTCAGAAGCAGAGTTGAACTAGAAATGGTCCGTGTTTGTAGGAAACACAGTTCTTTTGTTCTGAGCACACTCACGTTTCCCGCCTTATTAGAGACTCTTGAAAGCAAGAGCTTGCTTCTTGCTCTAAAGCAGAGTGTGTTTCATGGAAGAGAACTGTGGTGTGTGTTTCCCTTCAGAAACGGAGTTAAATGGCAGGCTCTGTGTCTTCCTACAAGCAAGACTTCGTTTCAGGTAAACGCAGTCACTTTTGAGCTCAAACGAAGCTACATCTTTCACAAAGGTCACACGTTTCTCACTCTTAAGTGAAAAGCATTGGATGTTAGAGGGCCTGTGGTTTGTATCAGTTTCAGAAGCAGAGTTGAACTAGATATGGTCCGTGTGTGTAGGAAACACAGTTCTTTTTTTCTGAGCACACTCATGTTTCCTGCCTTATTAGAGACCCTAGAATGCAAGAGCTTGCTTCTTGCTCTAAAGCAAATCGTCTTTCATGGATGAGAACTGTGCTGGGTGTTTCCCTTCAGAAACGGAGTTAAATGGCAGGCTCTGTGTCCTCCTACAAGCAAGAATTCGTTTCAGATAAACGCAGTCACTTTGGAGCTCAAGGGAAGCTACATAGTTCACGAAGCTCACACGTTTCTCGCTCTTAAGTGAAAAGCATTGGATGTTAGAGGGCCTGTGGTTTGTATCAGTTTCAGAAGAAGAGTTGAACTAGATATGGTCCCTGGGTGTAGGAAACACAGTTCTTTTGTTCTGAGCACACTCACGTTTCCCGCCTTATTAGAGACTCTTGAAAGCAAGAGCTTGCTTCTTGCTCTAAAGCAGAGTGTCTTTCATGGATGAGAACTGTGTTGTGTGTTTCCCTTCAGAAACGGAGTTAAATGGCAGGCTCTGTGTCGTCCTACAAGCAAGACTTCGTTGTTTCAGGTAAACGCACTCACTTTTGAGCTCAAACGAAGCTACATCTTTCACAAAGCTCACACGTTTCTCACTCATTAGTGAAAAGGATTGGATTTTAGAGGGCCTGTGGTACGTATCAGTTTCCCAAGCAGAGTTGAACTAGATATGGTCCGTGTGTGTAGGAAACACAGTTCTTTTGTTCTGAGCACACTCACGTTTCCCGCCTTATTAGAGACTATAGAAAGCAAGAGCTTGCTTCTTGCTCTAAAGCAGAGTGTCTTTCATGGATGAGAACTGTGCTGTGTGTTTCCCTTCAGAAACGGAGTTAAATGGCAGGCTCTGTGTCTTCCTACAAGCAAGACTTCGTTTCAGGTAAACGCAGTCACTTTTGAGCTCAAACGAAGCTACATCTTTCACAAAGGTCACACGTTTCTCGCTCTTAAGTGAAAAGCATTGGATGTTAGAGGGCCTGTGGTTTGCATCAGTTTCAGAAGCAGAGTTGAACTAGATATGGTCCGTGTGTGTAGGAAACACAGTTCTTTTTTTCTGAGCACACTCAAGTTTCCCGCCTTATTAGAGACCCTAGAATGCAAGAGCTTGCTTCTTGCTCTAAAGCAAATCGTCTTTCATGGATGAGAGCTGTGCTGGGTGTTTCCCTTCAGAAACGGAGTTAAATGGCAGGCTCTGTGTCTTCCTACTAGCAAGACTTCGTTTCAGGTAAATGCAGTCATTTTTGAGCTCAAAGGAAGCTACATAGTTCACGAAGCGCACACGTTTCTCGCTCTTAAGTGAAAAGCATTGGATGTTAGAGGGCCTGTGGTTTGTATCAGTTTCAGAAGCAGAGTTGAACTAGAAATGGTCCGTGTTTGTAGGAAACACAGTTCTTTTGTTCTGAGCACACTCACGTTTCCCGCCTTATTAGAGACTCTTGAAAGCAAGAGCTTGCTTCTTGCTCTAAAGCAGAGTGTCTTTCATGGATGAGAACTGTGCTGTGTGTTTCCCTTCAGTAACGGAGTTAAATGGCAGGCTCTGTGTCTTCCTACAAGCAAGACTTCGTTTCAGGTAAACGCACTCACTTTTGAGCTCAAACGAAGCTACATCTTTCACAAAGGTCACACGTTTCTCACTCTTAAGTGAAAAGCATTGGATGTTAGAGGGCCTGTGGTTTGTATCAGTTTCAGAAGCAGAGTTGAACTAGATATGGTCCGTGTGTGTAGGAAACACAGTTCTTTTGTTCTGAGCACACTCATGTTTCCCACCTTATTAGAGACTCTATAAAGCAAGAGCTTGCTTCTTGCTCTAAAGCAGAGTGTCTTTCATGGATGAGAACTGTGTTGTGTGTTTCCCTTCAGAAACGGAGTTAAATGGCAGGCTCTGTGTCGTCCTACAAGCAAGACTTCGTTGTTTCAGGTAAACGCACTCACTTTTGAGCTCAAACGAAGCTACATCGTTCACGACGCTCACACGTTTCTCGCTCTTAACAAAAGGCACTGGATGTTAGAGGGCCTGTGGTTTGTAACAGTTTCAGAAGCAGAGTTGAACTAGATATGGTCCCTGTGTGTATGAAACACAGTTCTTTTGTTCTGAGCACACTCACGTTTCCCGCCTTATTAGAGACTATAGAAAGCAAGAGCTTGCTTCTTGCTCTAAAGCAGAGTGTGTTTCATGGAAGAGAACTGTGCTGTGTGTTTCCCTTCAGAAACGGAGTTAAATGGCAGGCTCTGTGTCGTCCTACAAGCAAGACTTCGTTGTTTCAGGTAAACGCACTCACTTTTGAGCTCAAACGAAGCTACATCTTTCACAAAGGTCACACGTTTCTCACTCTTAAGTGAAAAGCATTGGATGTTAGAGGGCCTGTGGTTTGTATCAGTTTCAGAAGCAGAGTTGAACTAGATATGGTCCGTGTGTGTAGGAAACACAGTTCTTTTGTTCTGAGCACACTCACGTTTCCCACCTTATTAGAGACTCTAGAATGCAAGAGCATGCTTCTTGCTCTAAAGCAGAGTGTGTTTCATGGATGAGAACTGTGCTGTGTGTTTCCCTTCAGAAACGGAGTTAAATGGCAGGCTCTGTGTCCTCCTACAAGCAAGAATTCGTTTCAGGTAAATGCAGTCATTTTTGAGCTCAAAGGAAGCTACATTGTTCACGAAGCGCACACGTTTCTCGCTCTTAAGTGAAAAGCATTGGATGTTAGAGGGCCTGTGGTTTGTATCAGTTTCAGAAGCAGAGTTGAACTAGATATGGTCCGTGTGTGTAGGAAACACAGTTCTTTTGTTCTGAGCACACTCAAGTTTCCCGCCTTATTAGAGACCCTAGAATGCAAGAGCTTGCTTCTTGCTCTAAAGCAGATGGTCTTTCATTGATGAGAACTGTGCTGTGTGTTTCCCTTCAGAAACGGAGTTAAATGGCAGGCTCTGTGTCGTCCTACAAGCAAGACTTCGTTGTTTCAGGTAAACGCACTCACTTTTGAGCTCAAATGAAGCTACATCTTTCACAAAGCTCACACGTTTCTCACTCATAAGTGAAAAGGATTGGATGTTAGAGGGCCTGTGGGTTGTATCAGTTTCCGAAGCAGAGTTGAACTAGATATGGTCCGTGTGTGTAGGAAACACAGTTCTTTTGTTCTGAGAACACTCACGTTTCCCACCTTATTAGAGACTCTAGAATGCAAGAGCATGCTTCTTGCTCTAAAGCAGAGTGTCTTTCATGGATGAGAACTGTGCTGTGTGTTTCCCTTCAGAAACGGAGTTAAATGGCAGGCTCTGTGTCTTCCTACAAGCAAGACGTAGTTTCAGGTAAACGCAGTCACTTTTGAGCTCAAACGAAGCTACATCGTTCACGACGCTCACACGTTTCTCGCTCTTAAAAAAGGCACTGGATGTTAGAGGGCCTGTGGTTTGTATCAGGTTCAGAAGCAGAGTTGAACTAGATATGGTCCGTGTGTGTAGGAAACACAGTTCTTTTTTTCTGAGCACACTCAAGTTTCCCGCCTTATTAGAGACCCTAGAATGCAAGAGCTTGCTTCTTGCTCTAAAGCAAATCATCTTTCATGGATGAGAGCTGTGCTGGGTGTTTCCCTTCAGAAACGGAGTTAAATGGCAGGCTCTGTGTCTTCCTACTAGCAAGACTTCGTTTCAGGTAAATGCAGTCATTTTTGAGCTCAAAGGAAGCTACATAGTTCACGAAGCGCACACGTTTCTCGCTCTTAAGTGAAAAGCATTGGATGTTAGAGGGCCTGTGGTTTGTATCAGTTTCAGTAGCAGAGTTGAACTAGAAATGGTCCGTGTTTGTAGGAAACACAGTTCTTTTGTTCTGAGCACACTCACGTTTCCCGCCTTATTAGAGACTCTTGAAAGCAAGAGCTTGCTTCTTGCTCTAAAGCAGAGTGTGTTTCATGGAAGAGAACTGTGGTGTGTGTTTCCCTTCAGAAACGGAGTTAAATGGCAGGCTCTGTGTCTTCCTACAAGCAAGACTTCGTTTCAGGTAAACGCAGTCACTTTTGAGCTCAAACGAAGCTACATCTTTCACAAAGGTCACACGTTTCTCACTCTTAAGTGAAAAGCATTGGATGTTAGAGGGCCTGTGGTTTGTATCAGTTTCAGAAGCAGAGTTGAACTAGATATGGTCCGTGTGTGTAGGAAACACAGTTCTTTTTTTCTGAGCACACTCATGTTTCCTGCCTTATTAGAGACCCTAGAATGCAAGAGCTTGCTTCTTGCTCTAAAGCAAATCGTCTTTCATGGATGAGAACTGTGCTGGGTGTTTCCCTTCAGAAACGGAGTTAAATGGCAGGCTCTGTGTCCTCCTACAAGCAAGAATTCGTTTCAGATAAACGCAGTCACTTTGGAGCTCAAGGGAAGCTACATAGTTCACGAAGCTCACACGTTTCTCGCTCTTAAGTGAAAAGCATTGGATGTTAGAGGGCCTGTGGTTTGTATCAGTTTCAGAAGAAGAGTTGAACTAGATATGGTCCCTGGGTGTAGGAAACACAGTTCTTTTGTTCTGAGCACACTCACGTTTCCCGCCTTATTAGAGACTCTTGAAAGCAAGAGCTTGCTTCTTGCTCTAAAGCAGAGTGTCTTTCATGGATGAGAACTGTGTTGTGTGTTTCCCTTCAGAAACGGAGTTAAATGGCAGGCTCTGTGTCGTCCTACAAGCAAGACTTCGTTGTTTCAGGTAAACGCACTCACTTTTGAGCTCAAACGAAGCTACATCTTTCACAAAGCTCACACGTTTCTCACTCATTAGTGAAAAGGATTGGATTTTAGAGGGCCTGTGGTACGTATCAGTTTCCCAAGCAGAGTTGAACTAGATATGGTCCGTGTGTGTAGGAAACACAGTTCTTTTGTTCTGAGCACACTCACGTTTCCCGCCTTATTAGAGACTATAGAAAGCAAGAGCTTGCTTCTTGCTCTAAAGCAGAGTGTCTTTCATGGATGAGAACTGTGCTGTGTGTTTCCCTTCAGAAACGGAGTTAAATGGCAGGCTCTGTGTCTTCCTACAAGCAAGACTTCGTTTCAGGTAAACGCAGTCACTTTTGAGCTCAAACGAAGCTACATCTTTCACAAAGGTCACACGTTTCTCGCTCTTAAGTGAAAAGCATTGGATGTTAGAGGGCCTGTGGTTTGCATCAGTTTCAGAAGCAGAGTTGAACTAGATATGGTCCGTGTGTGTAGGAAACACAGTTCTTTTTTTCTGAGCACACTCAAGTTTCCCGCCTTATTAGAGACCCTAGAATGCAAGAGCTTGCTTCTTGCTCTAAAGCAAATCGTCTTTCATGGATGAGAGCTGTGCTGGGTGTTTCCCTTCAGAAACGGAGTTAAATGGCAGGCTCTGTGTCTTCCTACTAGCAAGACTTCGTTTCAGGTAAATGCAGTCATTTTTGAGCTCAAAGGAAGCTACATAGTTCACGAAGCGCACACGTTTCTCGCTCTTAAGTGAAAAGCATTGGATGTTAGAGGGCCTGTGGTTTGTATCAGTTTCAGAAGCAGAGTTGAACTAGAAATGGTCCGTGTTTGTAGGAAACACAGTTCTTTTGTTCTGAGCACACTCACGTTTCCCGCCTTATTAGAGACTCTTGAAAGCAAGAGCTTGCTTCTTGCTCTAAAGCAGAGTGTCTTTCATGGATGAGAACTGTGCTGTGTGTTTCCCTTCAGTAACGGAGTTAAATGGCAGGCTCTGTGTCTTCCTACAAGCAAGACTTCGTTTCAGGTAAACGCACTCACTTTTGAGCTCAAACGAAGCTACATCTTTCACAAAGGTCACACGTTTCTCACTCTTAAGTGAAAAGCATTGGATGTTAGAGGGCCTGTGGTTTGTATCAGTTTCAGAAGCAGAGTTGAACTAGATATGGTCCGTGTGTGTAGGAAACACAGTTCTTTTGTTCTGAGCACACTCATGTTTCCCACATTATTAGAGACTCTATAAAGCAAGAGCTTGCTTCTTGCTCTAAAGCAGAGTGTCTTTCATGGATGAGAACTGTGTTGTGTGTTTCCCTTCAGAAACGGAGTTAAATGGCAGGCTCTGTGTCGTCCTACAAGCAAGACTTCGTTGTTTCAGGTAAACGCACTCACTTTTGAGCTCAAACGAAGCTACATCGTTCACGACGCTCACACGTTTCTCGCTCTTAACAAAAGGCACTGGATGTTAGAGGGCCTGTGGTTTGTAACAGTTTCAGAAGCAGAGTTGAACTAGATATGGTCCCTGTGTGTATGAAACACAGTTCTTTTGTTCTGAGCACACTCACGTTTCCCGCCTTATTAGAGACTATAGAAAGCAAGAGCTTGCTTCTTGCTCTAAAGCAGAGTGTGTTTCATGGAAGAGAACTGTGCTGTGTGTTTCCCTTCAGAAACGGAGTTAAATGGCAGGCTCTGTGTCGTCCTACAAGCAAGACTTCGTTGTTTCAGGTAAACGCACTCACTTTTGAGCTCAAACGAAGCTACATCTTTCACAAAGCTCACACGTTTCTCACTCTTAAGTGAAAAGGATTGGATGTTAGAGGGCCTGTGGTTTGTATCAGTTTCCGAAGCAGAGTTGAACTAGATATGGTCCGTGTGTGTAGGAAACACAGTTCTTTTGTTCTGAGCACACTCACGTTTCCCACCTTATTAGAGACTCTAGAATGCAAGAGCATGCTTCTTGCTCTAAAGCAGAGTGTGTTTCATGGATGAGAACTGTGCTGTGTGTTTCCCTTCAGAAACGGAGTTAAATGGCAGGCTCTGTGTCCTCCTACAAGCAAGAATTCGTTTCAGGTAAATGCAGTCATTTTTGAGCTCAAAGGAAGCTACATTGTTCACGAAGCGCACACGTTTCTCGCTCTTAAGTGAAAAGCATTGGATGTTAGAGGGCCTGTGGTTTGTATCAGTTTCAGAAGCAGAGTTGAACTAGATATGGTCCGTGTGTGTAGGAAACACAGTTCTTTTATTCTGAGCACACTCAAGTTTCCCGCCTTATTAGAGACCCTAGAATGCAAGAGCTTGCTTCTTGCTCTAAAGTAGACGGTCTTTCATTGATGAGAACTGTGCTGTGTGTTTCCCTTCAGAAACGGAGTTAAATGGCAGGCTCTGTGTCGTCCTACAAGCAAGATTTCGTTGTTTCAGGTAAACGCACTCACTTTTGAGCTCAAACGAAGCTACATCTTTCACAAAGCTCACACGTTTCTCACTCATAAGTGAAAAGGATTGGATGTTAGAGGGCCTGTGGGTTGTATCAGTTTCCCAAGCAGAGTTGAACTAGATATGGTCCGTGTGTGTAGGAAACACAGTTCTTTTGTTCTGAGAACACTCACGTTTCCCACCTTATTAGAGACTCTAGAATGCAAGAGCATGCTTCTTGCTCTAAAGCAGAGTGTCTTTCATGGATGAGAACTGTGCTGTGTGTTTCCCTTCAGAAACGGAGTTAAATGGCAGGCTCTGTGTCTTCCTACAAGCAAGACGTAGTTTCAGGTAAACGCAGTCACTTTTGAGCTCAAACGAAGCTACATCGTTCACGACGCTCACACGTTTCTCGCACTTAAAAAAGGCACTGGATGTTAGAGGGCCTGTGGTTTGTATCAGGTTCAGAAGCAGAGTTGAACTAGATATGGTCCCTGTGTGTAGGAAACACAGTTCTTTTGTTCTGAGCACACTCACGTTTCCCGCCTTATTAGAGACTATAGAAAGCAAGAGCTTGCTTCTTGCTCTAAAGCAGAGTGTCTTTCATGGATGAGAACTGTGCTGTGTGTTTCCCTTCAGTAATGGAGTTAAATGGCAGGCTCTGTGTCTTCCTACAAGCAAGACTTCGTTTCAGGTAAACGCAGTCACTTTTGAGCTCAAACGAAGCTACATCTTTCACAAAGGTCACACGTTTCTCGCTCTTAAGTGAAAAGCATTGGATGTTAGAGGGCCTGTGGTTTGTATCAGTTTCAGAAGCAGAGTTGAACTAGATATGGTCCGTGTGTGTAGGAAACACAGTTCTTTTTTTCTGAGCACACTCATGTTTCCCGCCTTATTAGAGACCCTAGAATGCAAGAGCTTGCTTCTTGCTCTAAAGCAAATCGTCTTTCATGGATGAGAACTGTGCTGGGTGTTTCCCTTCAGAAACGGAGTTAAATGGCAGGCTCTGTGTCCTCCTACAAGCAAGAATTCGTTTCAGATAAACGCAGTCACTTTGGAGCTCAAGGGAAGCTTCATAGTTCACGAAGCTCACACGTTTCTCGCTCTTAAGTGAAAAGCATTGGATGTTAGAGGGCCTGTGGTTTGTATCAGTTTCAGAAGAAGAGTTGAACTAGATATGGTCCCTGGGTGTAGGAAACACAGTTCTTTTTTTCTGAGAACACTCACGTTTCCTGCCTTATTAGAGACTCTTAAAAGCAAGAGCTTGCTTCTTGCTCTAAAGCAGAGTGTCTTTCATGGATGAGAACTGTGTTGTGTGTTTCCCTTCAGAAACGGAGTTAAATGGCAGGCTCTGTGTCGTCCTACAAGCAAGACTTCGTTGTTTCAGGTAAACGCACTCACTTTTGAGCTCAAACGAAGCTACATCTTTGACAAAGCTCACACGTTTCTCACTCATTAGTGAAAAGGATTGGATGTTAGAGGGCCTGTGGTTCGTATCAGTTTCCCAAGCAGAGTTGAACTAGATATGGTCCGTGTGTGTAGGAAACACAGTTCTTTTGTTCTGAGCACACTCATGTTTCCCACCTTATTAGAGACTCTATAATGCAAGAGCTTGCTTCTTGCTCTATATCAGAGTGTGTTTCATGGAAGAGAACTGTGCTGTGTGTTTCCCTTCAGAAACGGAGTTAAATGGCAGGCTCTGTGTCTTCCTACAAGCAAGACGTAGTTTCAGGTAAACGCAGTCACTTTTGAGCTCAAATGAAGCTACATCATTCACAATGCTCACACGTTTCTCGCTCTTAACAAAAGGCACAGGATGTTAGAGGGCCTGTGGTTTGTATCAGTTTCAGAAGCAGAGTTGAACTAGATATGGTCCGTGTGTGTAGGAAACACAGTTCTTTTGTTCTGAGCACACTCACGTTTCCCACCTTATTAGAGACTCTAGAATGCAAGAGCATGCTTCTTGCTCTAAAGCAGAGTGTGTTTCATGGATGAGAACTGTGCTGTGTGTTTCCCTTCAGAAACTGAGTTAAATGGCAGGCTCTGTGTCCTCCTACAAGCAAGAATTCGTTTCAGGTAAATGCAGTCATTTTTGAGCTCAAAGGAAGCTACATTGTTCACGAAGCGCACACGTTTCTCGCTCTTAAGTGAAAAGCATTGGATGTTAGAGGGCCTGTGGTTTGTATCAGTTTCAGAAGCAGAGTTGAACTAGATATGGTCCGTGTGTGTAGGAAACACAGTTCTTTTGTTCTGAGCACAGTCAAGTTTCCCGCCTTATTAGAGACCCTAGAATGCAAGAGCTTGCTTCTTGCTCTAAAGCAGACGGTCTTTCATTGAAGAGAACTGTGCTGTGTGTTTCCATTCAGAAACGGAGTTAAATGGCAGGCTCTGTGTCGTCCTACAAGCAAGACTTCGTTGTTTCAGGTAAACGCACTCACTTTTGAGCTCAAACGAAGCTACATCTTTCACAAAGCTCACACGTTTCTTACTCATAAGTGAAAAGGATTGGATGTTAGAGGGCCTGTGGGTTGTATCAGTTTCCCAAGCAGAGTTGAACTAGATATGGTCCGTGTGTGTAGGAAACACAGTTCTTTTGTTCTGAGAACACTCACGTTTCCCACCTTATTAGAGACTCTAGAATGCAAGAGCATGCTTCTTGCTCTAAAGCAGAGTGTCTTTCATGGATGAGAACTGTGCTGTGTGTTTCCCTTCAGAAACGGAGTTAAATGGCAGGCTCTGTGTCTTCCTACAAGCAAGACGTAGTTTCAGGTAAACGCAGTCACTTTTGAGCTCAAACGAAGCTACATCGTTCACGACGCTCACACGTTTCTCGCTCTTAAAAAAGGCACTGGATGTTAGAGGGCCTGTGGTTTGTATCAGGTTCAGAAGCAGAGTTGAACTAGATATGGTCCCTGTGTGTAGGAAACACAGTTCTTTTGTTCTGAGCACACTCACGTTTCCCGCCTTATTAGAGACTATAGAAAGCAAGAGCTTGCTTCTTGCTCTAAAGCAGAGTGTCTTTCATGGATGAGAACTGTGCTGTGTGTTGCCCTTCAGTAACGGAGTTAAATGGCAGGCTCTGTGTCTTCCTACAAGCAAGACTTCGTTTCAGGTAAACGCAGTCACTTTTGAGCTCAAACGAAGCTACATCTTTCACAAAGGTCACACGTTTCTCGCTCTTAAGTGAAAAGCATTGGATGTTAGAGGGCCTGTGGTTTGTATCAGTTTCAGAAGCAGAGTTGAACTAGATATGGTCCGTGTGTGTAGGAAACACAGTTCTTTTTTTCTGAGCACACTCATGTTTCCCGCCTTATTAGAGACCCTAGAATGCAAGAGCTTGCTTCTTGCTCTAAAGCTAATCGTCTTTCATGGATGAGAACTGTGCTGGGTGTTTCCCTTCAGAAACGGAGTTAAATGGCAGGCTCTGTGTCCTCCTACAAGCAAGAATTCGTTTCAGATAAACGCAGTCACTTTGGAGCTCAAGGGAAGCTACATAGTTCACGAAGCTCACACGTTTCTCGCTCTTAAGTGAAAAGCATTGGATGTTAGAGGGCCTGTGGTTTGTATCAGTTTCAGAAGCAGAGTTGAACTAGATATGGTCCCTGGGTGTAGGAAACACAGTTCTTTTGTTCTGAGCACACTCACGTTTCCCGCCTTATTAGAGACTCTTGAAAGCAAGAGCTTGCTTCTTGCTCTAAAGCAGAGTGTCTTTCATGGATGAGAACTGTGTTGTGTGTTTCCCTTCAGAAACGGAGTTAAATGGCAGGCTCTGTGTCGTCCTACAAGCAAGACTTCGTTGTTTCAGGTAAACGCACTCACTTTTGAGCTCAAACGAAGCTACATCTTTCACAAAGCTCACACGTTTCTCACTCATTAGTGAAAAGGATTGGATTTTAGAGGGCCTGTGGTTCGTATAAGTTTCCCAAGCAGAGTTGAACTAGATATGGTCCGTGTGTGTAGGAAACACAGTTCTTTTGTTCTGAGCACACTCATGTCTCCCACCTTATTAGAGACTCTATAATGCAAGAGCTTGATTCTTGCTCTATAGCAGAGTGTCTTTCATGGATGAGAACTGTGCTTTGTGTTTCCCTTCAGAAACGGAGTTAAATGGCAGGCTCTGTGTCTTCCTACAAGCAAGACGTAGTTTCAGGTAAACGCAGTCACTTTTGAGCTAAAATGAAGCTACATCATTCACAATGCTCACACGTTTCTCGCTCTTAACAAAAGGCACTGGATGTTAGAGGGCCTGTGGTTTGTATCAGTTTCCGAAGCAGAGTTGAACTAGATATGGTCCGTGTGTGTAGGAAACACAGTTCTTTTGTTCTGAGCACACTCACGTTTCCCACCTTATTAGAGACTCTAGAATGCAAGAGCATGCTCCTTGCTCTAAAGCAGAGTGTGTTTCATGGATGAGAACTGTGCTGTGTGTTTCCCTTCAGAAACGGAGTTAAATGGCAGGCTCTGTGTCCTCCTACAAGCAAGAATTCGTTTCAGGTAAATGCAGTCATTTTTGAGCTCAAAGGAAGCTACATTGTTCACGAAGCGCACACGTTTCTCGCTCTTAAGTGAAAAGCATTGGATGTTAGAGGGCCTGTGGGTTGTATCAGTTTCCCAAGCAGAGTTGAACTAGATATGGTCCGTGTGTGTAGGAAACACAGTTCTTTTGTTCTGAGAACACTCACGTTTCCCACCTTATTAGAGACTCTAGAATGCAAGAGCATGCTTCTTGCTCTAAAGCAGAGTGTCTTTCATGGATGAGAACTGTGCTGTGTGTTTCCCTTCAGAAACGGAGTTAAATGGCAGGCTCTGTGTCTTCCTACAAGCAAGACGTAGTTTCAGGTAAACGCAGTCACTTTTGAGCTCAAACGAAGCTACATCGTTCACGACGCTCACACGTTTCTCGCTCTTAAAAAAGGCACTGGATGTTAGAGGGCCTGTGGTTTGTATCAGGTTCAGAAGCAGAGTTGAACTAGATATGGTCCCTGTGTGTAGGAAACACAGTTCTTTTGTTCTGAGCACACTCACGTTTCCCGCCTTATTAGAGACTATAGAAAGCAAGAGCTTGCTTCTTGCTCTAAAGCAGAGTGTCTTTCATGGATGAGAACTGTGCTGTGTGTTTCCCTTCAGTAACGGAGTTAAATGGCAGGCTCTGTGTCCTCCTACAAGCAAGAATTCGTTTCAGATAAACGCAGTCACTTTGGAGCTCAAGGGAAGCTACATAGTTCACGAAGCTCACACGTTTCTCGCTCTTAAGTGAAAAGCATTGGATGTTAGAGGGCCTGTGGTTTGTATCAGTTTCAGAAGCAGAGTTGAACTAGATATGGTCCCTGGGTGTAGGAAACACAGTTCTTTTGTTCTGAGCACACTCACGTTTCCCGCCTTATTAGAGACTCTTGAAAGCAAGAGCTTGCTTCTTGCTCTAAAGCAGAGTGTCTTTCATGGATGAGAACTGTGTTGTGTGTTTCCCTTCAGAAACGGAGTTAAATGGCAGGCTCTGTGTCGTCCTACAAGCAAGACTTCGTTGTTTCAGGTAAACGCACTCACTTTTGAGCTCAAACGAAGCTACATCTTTCACAAAGCTCACACGTTTCTCACTCATTAGTGAAAAGGATTGGATTTTAGAGGGCCTGTGGTTCGTATAAGTTTCCCAAGCAGAGTTGAACTAGATATGGACCGTGTGTGTAGGAAACACAGTTCTTTTGTTCTGAGCACACTCATGTCTCCCAACTTATTAGAGACTCTATAATGCAAGAGCTTGCTTCTTGCTCTATAGCAGAGTGTCTTTCATGGATGAGAACTGTGCTTTGTGTTTCCCTTCAGAAACGGAGTTAAATGGCAGGCTCTGTGTCTTCCTACAAGCAAGACGTAGTTTCAGGTAAACGCAGTCACTTTTGAGCTAAAATGAAGCTACATCATTCACAATGCTCACACGTTTCTCGCTCTTAACAAAAGGCACTGGATGTTAGAGGGCCTGTGGTTTGTATCAGTTTCCGAAGCAGAGTTGAACTAGATATGGTCCGTGTGTGTAGGAAACACAGTTCTTTTGTTCTGAGCACACTCACGTTTCCCACCTTATTAGAGACTCTAGAATGCAAGAGCATGCTCCTTGCTCTAAAGCAGAGTGTGTTTCATGGATGAGAACTCTGCTGTGTGTTTCCCTTCAGAAACGGAGTTAAATGGCAGGCTCTGTGTCCTCCTACAAGCAAGAATTCGTTTCAGGTAAATGCAGTCATTTTTGAGCTCAAAGGAAGCTACATTGTTCACGAAGCGCACACGTTTCTCGCTCTTAAGTGAAAAGCATTGGATATTAGAGGGCCTGTGGTTTGTATCAGTTTCAGAAGCAGAGTTGAACTAGATATGGTCCGTGTGTGTAGGAAACACAGTTCTTTTGTTCTGAGCACACTCAAGTTTCCCGCCTTATTAGAGACCCTAGAATGCAAGAGCTTGCTTCTTGCTCTAAAGCAGACAGTCTTTCATTGATGAGAACTGTGCTGTGTGTTTCCCTTCAGAAACGGAGTTAAATGGCAGGCTCTGTGTCGTCCTACAAGCAAGACTTCGTTGTTTCAGGTAAACGCACTCACTTTTGAGCTCAAACGAAGCTACATCTTTCACAAAGCTCACACGTTTCTCACTCATAAGTGAAAAGGATTGGATGTTAGAGGGCCTGTGGTTTGTATCAGTTTCAGAAGCAGAGTTGAACTAGATATGGTCCGTGTGTGTAGGAAACACAGTTCTTTTTTTCTGAGCACACTCATGTTTCCCGCCTTATTAGAGACCCTAGAATGCAAGAGCTTGCTTCTTGCTCTAAAGCTAATCGTCTTTCATGGATGAGAACTGTGCTGGGTGTTTCCCTTCAGAAACGGAGTTAAATGGCAGGCTCTGTGTCCTCCTACAAGCAAGAATTCGTTTCAGATAAACGCAGTCACTTTGGAGCTCAAGGGAAGCTACATAGTTCACGAAGCTCACACGTTTCTCGCTCTTAAGTGAAAAGCATTGGATGTTAGAGGGCCTGTGGTTTGTATCAGTTTCAGAAGCAGAGTTGAACTAGATATGGTCCCTGGGTGTAGGAAACACAGTTCTTTTGTTCTGAGCACACTCACGTTTCCCGCCTTATTAGAGACTCTTGAAAGCAAGAGCTTGCTTCTTGCTCTAAAGCAGAGTGTCTTTCATGGATGAGAACTGTGTTGTGTGTTTCCCTTCAGAAACGGAGTTAAATGGCAGGCTCTGTGTCGTCCTACAAGCAAGACTTCGTTGTTTCAGGTAAACGCACTCACTTTTGAGCTCAAACGAAGCTACATCTTTCACAAAGCTCACACGTTTCTCACTCATTAGTGAAAAGGATTGGATTTTAGAGGGCCTGTGGTTCGTATAAGTTTCCCAAGCAGAGTTGAACTAGATATGGACCGTGTGTGTAGGAAACACAGTTCTTTTGTTCTGAGCACACTCATGTCTCCCAACTTATTAGAGACTCTATAATGCAAGAGCTTGCTTCTTGCTCTATAGCAGAGTGTCTTTCATGGATGAGAACTGTGCTTTGTGTTTCCCTTCAGAAACGGAGTTAAATGGCAGGCTCTGTGTCTTCCTACAAGCAAGACGTAGTTTCAGGTAAACGCAGTCACTTTTGAGCTAAAATGAAGCTACATCATTCACAATGCTCACACGTTTCTCGCTCTTAACAAAAGGCACTGGATGTTAGAGGGCCTGTGGTTTGTATCAGTTTCCGAAGCAGAGTTGAACTAGATATGGTCCGTGTGTGTAGGAAACACAGTTCTTTTGTTCTGAGCACACTCACGTTTCCCACCTTATTAGAGACTCTAGAATGCAAGAGCATGCTCCTTGCTCTAAAGCAGAGTGTGTTTCATGGATGAGAACTCTGCTGTGTGTTTCCCTTCAGAAACGGAGTTAAATGGCAGGCTCTGTGTCCTCCTACAAGCAAGAATTCGTTTCAGGTAAATGCAGTCATTTTTGAGCTCAAAGGAAGCTACATTGTTCACGAAGCGCACACGTTTCTCGCTCTTAAGTGAAAAGCATTGGATATTAGAGGGCCTGTGGTTTGTATCAGTTTCAGAAGCAGAGTTGAACTAGATATGGTCCGTGTGTGTAGGAAACACAGTTCTTTTGTTCTGAGCACACTCAAGTTTCCCGCCTTATTAGAGACCCTAGAATGCAAGAGCTTGCTTCTTGCTCTAAAGCAGACAGTCTTTCATTGATGAGAACTGTGCTGTGTGTTTCCCTTCAGAAACGGAGTTAAATGGCAGGCTCTGTGTCGTCCTACAAGCAAGACTTCGTTGTTTCAGGTAAACGCACTCACTTTTGAGCTCAAACGAAGCTACATCTTTCACAAAGCTCACACGTTTCTCACTCATAAGTGAAAAGGATTGGATGTTAGAGGGCCTGTGGGTTGTATCAGTTTCCCAAGCAGAGTTGAACTAGATATGGTCCGTGTGTGTAGGAAACACAGTTCTTTTGTTCTGAGAACACTCACGTTTCCCACCCCATTTAGAGACTCTAGAATGCAAGAGCATGCTTCTTGCTCTAAAGCAGAGTGTGTTTCATGGATGAGAACTGTGGTGTGTGTTTCCCTTCAGAAACGGAGTTAAATGGCAGGCTCTGTGTCTTCCTACAAGCAAGACTTCGTTTCAGGTAAACGCAGTCACTTTTGACCTCAAACGAAGCTACATCTTTCACAAAGGTCACACGTTTCTCGCTCTTAAGTGAAAAGCATTGGATGTTAGAGGGCCTGTGGTTTGTATCAGTTTCAGAAGCAGAGTTGAACTAGATATGGTCCGTGTGTGTAGGAAACACAGTTCTTTTTTTCTGAGCACACTCATGTTTCCCGCCTTATTAGAGACCCTAGAATGCAAGAGCTTGCTTCTTGCTCTAAAGCTAATCGTCTTTCATGGATGAGAACTGTGCTGGGTGTTTCCCTTCAGAAACGGAGTTAAATGGCAGGCTCTGTGTCCTCCTACAAGCAAGAATTCGTTTCATATAAACGCAGTCACTTTGGAGCTCAAGGGAAGCTACATAGTTCACGAAGCTCACACGTTTCTCGCTCTTAAGTGAAAAGCATTGGATGTTAGAGGGCCTGTGGTTTGTATCAGTTTCAGAAGCAGAGTTGAACTAGATATGGTCCCTGGGTGTAGGAAACACAGTTCTTTTGTTCTGAGCACACTCACGTTTCCCGCCTTATTAGAGACTCTTGAAAGCAAGAGCTTGCTTCTTGCTCTAAAGCAGAGTGTCTTTCATGGATGAGAACTGTGTTGTGTGTTTCCCTTCAGAAACGGAGTTAAATGGCAGGCTCTGTGTCGTCCTACAAGCAAGACTTCGTTGTTTCAGGTAAACGCACTCACTTTTGAGCTCAAACGAAGCTACATCTTTCACAAAGCTCACACGTTTCTCACTCATTAGTGAAAAGGATTGGATTTTAGAGGGCCTGTGGTTCGTATAAGTTTCCCAAGCAGAGTTGAACTAGATATGGACCGTGTGTGTAGGAAACACAGTTCTTTTGTTCTGAGCACACTCATGTCTCCCAACTTATTAGAGACTCTATAATGCAAGAGCTTGCTTCTTGCTCTATAGCAGAGTGTCTTTCATGGATGAGAACTGTGCTTTGTGTTTCCCTTCAGAAACGGAGTTAAATGGCAGGCTCTGTGTCTTCCTACAAGCAAGACGTAGTTTCAGGTAAACGCAGTCACTTTTGAGCTAAAATGAAGCTACATCATTCACAATGCTCACACGTTTCTCGCTCTTAACAAAAGGCACTGGATGTTAGAGGGCCTGTGGTTTGTATCAGTTTCAGAAGCAGAGTTGAACTAGAAATGGTCCGTGTGTGTAGGAAACACAGTTCTTTTGTTCTGAGCACACTCACGTTTCCCACCTTATTAGAGACTCTAGAATGCAAGAGCATGCTCCTTGCTCTAAAGCAGAGTGTGTTTCATGGATGAGAACTGTGCTGTGTGTTTCCCTTCAGAAACGGAGTTAAATGGCAGGCTCTGTGTCCTCCTACAAGCAAGAATTCGTTTCAGGTAAATGCAGTCATTTTTGAGCTCAAAGGAAGCTACATTGTTCACGAAGCGCACACGTTTCTCGCTCTTAAGTGAAAAGCATTGGATATTAGAGGGCCTGTGGTTTGTATCAGTTTCAGAAGCAGAGTTGAACTAGATATGGTCCGTGTGTGTAGGAAACACAGTTCTTTTGTTCTGAGCACACTCAAGTTTCCCGCCTTATTAGAGACCCTAGAATGCAAGAGCTTGCTTCTTGCTCTAAAGCAGACAGTCTTTCATTGATGAGAACTGTGCTGTGTGTTTCCCTTCAGAAACGGAGTTAAATGGCAGGCTCTGTGTCGTCCTACAAGCAAGACTTCGTTGTTTCAGGTAAACGCACTCACTTTTGAGCTCAAACGAAGCTACATCTTTCACATAGCTCACACGTTTCTCACTCATAAGTGAAAAGGATTGGATGTTAGAGGGCCTGTGGGTTGTATCAGTTTCCCAAGCAGAGTTGAACTAGATATGGTCCGTGTGTGTAGGAAACACAGTTCTTTTGTTCTGAGAACACTCACGTTTCCCACCCCATTTAGAGACTCTAGAATGCAAGAGCATGCTTCTTGCTCTAAAGCAGAGTGTGTTTCATGGATGAGAACTGTGGTGTGTGTTTCCCTTCAGAAACGGAGTTAAATGGCAGGCTCTGTGTCTTCCTACAAGCAAGACGTAGTTTCAGGTAAAGGCAGTCACTTTTGAGCTCAAACGAAGCTACATCATTCACGACGCTCACACGTTTCTCGCTCTTAAAAAAGGCACTGGATGTTAGAGGGCCTGTGGTTTGTATCAGGTTCAGAAGCAGAGTTGAACTAGATATGGTCCCTGTGTGTAGGAAACACAGTTCTTTTGTTCTGAGCACACTCACGTTTCCCGCCTTATTAGAGACTATAGAAAGCAAGAGCTTGCTTCTTGCTCTAAAGCAGAGTGTCTTTCATGGATGAGAACTGTGCTGTGTGTTTCCCTTCAGTAACGGAGTTAAATGGCAGGCTCTGTGTCTTCCTACAAGCAAGACTTCGTTTCAGGTAAACGCAGTCACTTTTGAGCTCAAACGAAGCTACATCTTTCACAAAGGTCACACGTTTCTCACTCTTAAGTGAAAAGGATTGGATGTTAGAGGGCCTGTGGTACGTATCAGTTTCCCAAGCAGAGTTGAACTAGATATGGTCCGTGTGTGTAGGAAACACAGTTCTTTTGTTCTGAGCACACTCATGTTTCCCACCTTATTAGAGACTATATAATGCAAGAGCTTGCTTCTTGCTCTAAAGTAGAGTGTCTTTCATGGAGGAGAACTGTGCTGTGTGTTTCCCTTCAGAAACGGAGTTAAATGGTAGGCTCTGTGTCTTCCTACAAGCAAGACGTAGTTTCAGGTAAACGCAGTCACTTTTGAGCTCAAACGAAGCTACATCGTTCACGACGCTCACACGTTTCTCGCTCTTAACAAAAGGCACTGGATGTTAGAGGGCCTGTGGTTTGCATCAGTTTCAGAAGCAGAGTTGAACTAGATATGGTCCGTGTGTGTAGGAAACACAGTTCTTTTTTTCTGAGCACACTCAAGTTTCCCGCCTTATTAGAGACCTTAGAATGCAAGAGCTTGCTTCTTGCTCTAAAGCAAATCGTCTTTCATTAATGAGAGCTGTGCTGGGTGTTTCCCTTCAGAAACGGAGTTAAATGGCAGGCTCTGTGTCTTCCTACTAGCTAGACTTCGTTTCAGGTAAATGCAGTCATTTTTGAGCTCAAAGGAAGCTACATAGTTCACGAAGCACACACGTTTCACGCTCTTAAGTGAAAAGAATTGGATGTTAGAGGGCCTGTGGTTTGTATCAGTTTCAGAAGCAGAGTTGAACTAGAAATGGTCCGTGTTTGTAGGAAACACAGTTCTTTTGTTCTGAGCACACTCACGTTTCCCGCCTTATTAGAGACTCTTGAAAGCAAGAGCTTGCTTCTTGCTCTAAAGCAGAGTGTGTTTCATGGAAGAGAACTGTGGTGTGTGTTTCCCTTCAGAAACGGAGTTAAATGGCAGTCTCTTTGTTGTCCTACAAGCAAGATTTTGTTGTTTCAGGTAAACGCAGTCACTTTTGAGCTCAAACGAAGCTACATCTTTCACTAAGGTCACACGTTTCTCACTCTTAAGTGAAAAGCATTGGATGTTAGAGGGCCTGTGGTTTGTATCAGTTTCAGAAGCAGAGTTGAACGAGATATGGTCCGTGTGTGTAGGAAACACAGTTCTTTTGTTCTGAGCACACTCACGTTTCCCGCCTTATTAGAGACTATAGAAAGCAAGAGCTTGCTTCTTGCTCTAAAGCAGAGTGTCTTTCATGGATGAGAACTGTGCTGTGTGTTTCCCTTCAGAAACGGAGTTAAATGGCAGGCTCTGTGTCTTCCTACAAGCAAGACTTCGTTTCAGGTAAACGCAGTCACTTTTGAGCTCAAACGAAGCTACATCTTTCACAAAGGTCACACGTTTCTCACTCTTAAGTGAAAAGCATTGGATGTTAGAGGGCCTGTGGTTTGTATCAGTTTCAGAAGCAGAGTTGAACTAGATATGGTCTGTGTGTGTAGGAAACACAGTTCTTTTTTTCTGAGCACACTCATGTTTCCCGCCTTATTAGAGACCCTAGAATGCAAGAGCTTGCTTCTTGCTCTAAAGCAAATCGTCTTTCATGGATGAGAACTGTGCTGGGTGTTTCCCTTCAGAAACGGAGTTAAATGGCAGGCTCTGTGTCCTCCTACAAGCAAGAATTCGTTTCAGATAAACGCAGTCACTTTGGAGCTCAAGGGAAGCTACATAGTTCACGAAGCTCACACGTTTCTCGCTCTTAAGTGAAAAGCATTGGATGTTAGAGGGCCTGTGGTTTGTATCAGTTTCAGAAGAAGAGTTGAACTAGATATGGTCCCTGGGTGTAGGAAACACAGTTCTTTTGTTCTGAGCACACTCACGTTTCCCGCCTTATTAGAGACTCTTGAAAGCAAGAGCTTGCTTCTTGCTCTAAAGCAGAGTGTCTTTCATGGATGAGAACTGTGTTGTGTGTTTCCCTTCAGAAACGGAGTTAAATGGCATGCTCTGTGTCGTCCTACAAGCAAGACTTCGTTGTTTCAGGTAAAGGCACTCACTTTTGAGCTCAAACGAAGCTACATCTTTCACAAAGCTCACACGTTTCTCACTCATTAGTGAAAAGGATTGGATGTTAGAGGGCCTGTGGTACGTATCAGTTTCCCAAGCAGAGTTGAACTAGATATGGTCCGTGTGTGTAGGAAACACAGTTCTTTTGTTCTGAGCACACTCATGTTTCCCACCTTATTAGAGACTATATAATGCAAGAGCTTGCTTCTTGCTCTAAAGCAAATCGTCTTTCATGGATGAGAACTGTGCTGTGTGTTTCCCTTCAGAAACGGAGTTAAATGGTAGGCTCTGTGTCTTCCTACAAGCAAGACGTAGTTTCAGGTAAACGCAGACACTTTTGAGCTCAAACGAAGCTACATCGCTCACGACGCTCACACGTTTCTCGCTCTTAACAAAAGGCACTGGATGTTAGAGGGCCTGTGGTTTGTAACAGTTTCAGAAGCAGAGTTGAACTAGATATGGTCCCTGTGTGTAGGAAACACAGTTCTTTTGTTCTGAGCACACTCTCGTTTCCCGCCTTATTAGAGACTATAGAAAGCAAGAGCTTGCTTCTTGCTCTAAAGCAGAGTGTCTTTCATGGATGAGAACTGTGCTGTGTGTTTCCCTTCAGAAACGGAGTTAAATGGCAGGCTCTGTGTCTTCCTACAAGCAAGACTTCGTTTCAGGTAAACGCAGTCACTTTTGAGCTCAAACGAAGCTACATCTTTCACAAAGGTCACACGTTTCTCGCTCTTAAGTGAAAAGCATTGGATGTTAGAGGGCCTGTGGTTTGCATCAGTTTCAGAAGCAGAGTTGAACTAGATATGGTCCGTGTGTGTAGGAAACACAGTTCTTTTTTTCTGAGCACACTCAAGTTTCCCGCCTTATTAGAGACCCTAGAATGCAAGAGCTTGCTTCTTGCTCTAAAGCAAATCGTCTTTCATGGATGAGAGCTGTGCTGGGTGTTTCCCTTCAGAAACGGAGTTAAATGGCAGGCTCTGTGTCTTCCTACTAGCAAGACTTCGTTTCAGGTAAATGCAGTCATTTTTGAGCTCAAAGGAAGCTACATAGTTCACGAAGCGCACACGTTTCTCGCTCTTAAGTGAAAAGCATTGGATGTTAGAGGGCCTGTGGTTTGTATCAGTTTCAGAAGCAGAGTTGAACTAGAAATGGTCCGTGTTTGTAGGAAACACAGTTCTTTTGTTCTGAGCACACTCACGTTTCCCGCCTTATTAGAGACTCTTGAAAGCAAGAGCTTGCTTCTTGCTCTAAAGCAGAGTGTGTTTCATGGAAGAGAACTGTGGTGTGTGTTTCCCTTCAGAAACGGAGTTAAATGGCAGTCTCTTTGTTGTCCTACAAGCAAGACTTCGTTGTTTCAGGCAAACGCAGTCACTTTTGAGCTCAAACGAAGCTACCTCTTTCATAAAGGTCACACGTTTCTCACTCTTAAGTGAAAAGCATTGGATGTTAGAGGGCCTGTGGTTTGTATCAGTTTCAGAAGCAGAGTTGAACTAGATATGGTCCGTGTGTGTAGGAAACACAGTTCTTTTTTTCTGAGCACACTCATGTTTCCCGCCTTATTAGAGACCCTAGAATGCAAGAGCTTGCTTCTTGCTCTAAAGCAAATCGTCTTTCATGGATGAGAACTGTGCTGGGTGTTTCCCTTCAGAAACGGAGTTAAATGGCAGGCTCTGTGTCTTCCTACAAGCAAGACGTAGTTTCAGGTAAACGCAGTCACTTTTGAGCTCAAACGAAGGTACATCGTTCACGACGCTCACACGTTTCTCGCTCTTAAAAAAGGCACTGGATGTTAGAGGGCCTGTGGTTTGTATCAGGTTCAGAAGCAGAGTTGAACTAGATATGGTCCCTGTGTGTAGGAAACACCGTTCTTTTGTTCTGAGCACACTCACGTTTCCCGCCTTATTAGAGACTATAGAAAGCAAGAGCTTGCTTCTTGCTCTAAAGCAGAGTGTCTTTCATGGATGAGAACTGTGCTGTGTGTTTCCCTTCAGTAACGGAGTTAAATGGCAGGCTCTGTGTCTTCCTACAAGCAAGACTTCGTTGTTTCAGGTAAACGCAGTCACTTTTGAGCTCAAACGAAGCTACATCTTTCACAAAGGTCACACGTTTCTCACTCTTAAGTGAAAAGCATTGGATGTTAGAGGGCCTGTGGTTTGTATCAGTTTCAGAAGCAGAGTTGAACTAGATATGGTCCGTGTGTGTAGGAAACACAGTTCTTTTTTTCTGAGCACACTCATGTTTCCCGCCTTATTAGAGACCCTAGAATGCAAGAGCTTGCTTCTTGCTCTAAAGCAAATCGTCTTTCATGGATGAGAACTGTGCTGGGTGTTTCCCTTCAGAAACGGAGTTAAATGGCAGGCTCTGTGTCCTCCTACAAGCAAGAATTCGTTTCAGTTAAACGCAGTCACTTTGGAGCTCAAGGGAAACTACATAGTTCACGAAGCTCACACGTTTCTCGCTCTTAAGTGAAAAGCATTGGATGTTAGAGGGCCTGTGGTTTGTATCAGTTTCAGAAGAAGAGTTGAACTAGATATGGTCCCTGGGTGTAAGAAACACAGTTCTTTTGTTCTGAGCACACTCACGTTTCCCGCCTTATTAGAGACTCTTGAAAGCAAGAGCTTGCTTCTTGCTCTAAAGCAGAGTGTCTTTCATGGATGAGAACTGTGTTGTGTGTTTCCCTTCAGAAACGGAGTTAAATGGCAGGCTCTGTGTCGTCCTACAAGCAAGACTTCGTTGTTTCAGGTAAACGCACTCACTTTTGAGCTCAAACGAAGCTACATCTTTCACAAAGCTCACACGTTTCTCACTCATTAGTGAAAAGGATTGGATGTTAGAGGGCCTGTGGTACGTATCAGTTTCCCAAGCAGAGTTGAACTAGATATGGTCCGTGTGTGTAGGAAACACAGTTCTTTTGTTCTGAGCACACTCATGTTTCCCACCTTATTAGAGACTCTATAATGCAAGAGCTTGCTTCTTGCTCTAAAGCAGAGTGTCTTTCATGGATGAGAACTGTGCTGTGTGTTTCCCTTCAGAAACGGAGTTAAATGGCAGGCTCTGTGTCTTCCTACAAGCAAGACGTAGTTTCAGGTAAACGCAGTCACTTTTGAGCTCAAACGAATCTACATCGTTCACGATGCTCACACGTTTCTCACTCTTAACTAAAGGCACTGGATGTTAGAGGGCCTGTGGTTTGTAACAGTTTCAGAAGCAGAGTTGAACTAGATATGGTCCCTGTCTGTAGGAAACACAGTTCTTTTGTTCTGAGCACACTCACGTTTCCCGCCTTATTAGAGACTATAGAAAGCAAGAGCTTGCTTCTTGCTCTAAAGCAGAGTGTCTTTCATGGATGAGAACTGTGCTGTGTGTTTCCCTTCAGAAACGGAGTTAAATGGCAGGCTCTGTGTCTTCCTACAAGCAAGACTTCGTTTCAGGTAAACACAGTCACTTTTGAGCTCAAACGAAGCTACATCTTTCACAAAGGTCACACGTTTCTCACTCTTAAGTGAAAAGCATTGGATGTTAGAGGGCCTGTGGTTTGTATCAGTTTCAGAAGTAGAGTTGAACTAGATATGGTCCGTGTGTGTAGGAAACACAGTTCTTTTTTTCTGAGCACACTCATGTTTCCCGCCTTATTAGAGACCCTAGAATGCAAGAGCTTGCTTCTTGCTCTAAAGCAAATCGTCTTTCATGGATGAGAACTGTGCTGGGTGTTTCCCTTCAGAAACGGAGTTAAATGGCAGGCTCTGTGTCGTCCTACAAGCAAGACTTCGTTGTTTCAGGTAAACGCACTCACTTTTGAGCTCAAACGAAGCTACATCTTTCACAAAGCTCACACGTTTCTCACTCATAAGTGAAAAGGATTGGATGTTAGAGGGCCTGTGGTTTGTATCAGTTTCCGAAGCAGAGTTGAACTAGAAATGGTCCGTGTGTGTAGCCAACACAGTTCTTTTGTTCTGAGAACACTCACGTTTCCCACCTTATTAGAGACTCTAGAATGCAAGAGCATGCTTCTTGCTCTAAAGCAGAGTGTCTTTCATGGATGAGAACTGTGGTGTGTGTTTCCCTTCAGAAACGGAGTTAAATGGCAGGCTCTGTGTCTTCCTACAAGCAAGACGTAGTTTCAGGTAAACGCAGTCACTTTTGAGCTCAAACGAAGCTACATCGTTCACGACGCTCACACGTTTCTCGCTCTTAAAAAAGGCACTGGATGTTAGAGGGCCTGTGGTTTGTATCAGGTTCAGAAGCAAAGTTGAACTAGATATGGTCCCTGTGTGTAGGAAACACAGTTCTTTTGTTCTGAGCACACTCACGTTTCCCGCCTTATTAGAGACTATAGAAAGCAAGAGCTTGCTTCTTGCTCTAAAGCAGAGTGTCTTTCATGGATGAGAACTGTGCTGTGTGTTTCCCTTCAGTAACGGAGTTAAATGGCAGGCTCTGTGTCTTCCTACAAGCAAGACTTCGTTGTTTCAGGTAAACGCAGTCACTTTTGAGCTCAAACGAAGCTACATCTTTCACAAAGGTCACACGTTTCTCACTCTTAAGTGAAAAGCATTGGATGTTAGAGGGCCTGTGGTTTGTATCAGTTTCAGAAGCAGAGTTGAACTAGATATGGTCCGTGTGTGTAGGAAACACAGTTCTTTTTTTCTGAGCACACTCATGTTTCCCGCCTTATTAGAGACCCTAGAATGCAAGAGCTTGCTTCTTGCTCTAAAGCAAATCGTCTTTCATGGATGAGAACTGTGCTGGGTGTTTCCCTTCAGAAACGGAGTTAAATGGCAGGCTCTGTGTCCTCCTACAAGCAAGAATTCGTTTCAGATAAACGCAGTCACTTTGGAGCTCAAGGGAAGCTACATAGTTCACGAAGCTCACACGTTTCTCGCTCTTAAGTGAAAAGCATTGGATGTTAGAGGGCCTGTGGTTTGTATCAGTTTCAGAAGAAGAGTTGAACTAGATATGGTCCCTGGGTGTAGGAAACACAGTTCTTTTGTTCTGAGCACACTCACGTTTCCCGCCTTATTAGAGACTCTTGAAAGCAAGAGCTTGCTTCTTGCTCTAAAGCAGAGTGTCTTTCATGGATGAGAACTGTGTTGTGTGTTTCCCTTCAGAAACGGAGTTAAATGGCAGGCTCTGTGTCGTCCTACAAGCAAGACTTCGTTGTTTCAGGTAAACGCACTCACTTTTGAGCTCAAACGAAGCTACATCTTTCACAAAGCTCACACGTTTCTCACTCATTAGTGAAAAGGATTGGATGTTAGAGGGCCTGTGGTACGTATCAGTTTCCCAAGCAGAGTTGAACTAGATATGGTCCGTGTGTGTAGGAAACCCAGTTCTTTTGTTCTGAGCACACTCATGTTTCCCACCTTATTAGAGACTCTATAATGCAAGAGCTTGCTTCTTGCTCTAAAGCAGAGTGTCTTTCATGGATGAGAACTGTGCTGTGTGTTTCCCTTCAGAAACGGAGTTAAATGGCAGGCTCTGTGTCTTCCTACAAGCAAGACGTAGTTTCAGGTAAACGCAGTCACTTTTGAGCTCAAACGAAGCTACATCGTTCACGACGCTCACACGTTTCTCGCTCTTAACTAAAGGCACTGGATGTTAGAGGGCCTGTGGTTTGTAACAGTTTCAGAAGCAGAGTTGAACTAGATATGGTCTCTGTGTGTAGGAAACACAGTTCTTTTGTTCTGAGCACACTCACGTTTCCCGCCTTATTAGAGACTATAGAAAGCAAGAGCTTGCTTCTTGCTCTAAAGCAGAGTGTCTTTCATGGATGAGAACTGTGCTGTGTGTTTCCCTTCAGAAACGGAGTTAAATGGCAGGCTCTGTGTCTTCCTACAAGCAAGACTTCGTTTCAGGTAAACACAGTCACTTTTGAGCTCAAACGAAGCTACATCTTTCACAAAGGTCACACGTTTCTCACTCTTAAGTGAAAAGCATTGGATGTTAGAGGGCCTGTGGTTTGTATCAGTTTCAGAAGCAGAGTTGAACTAGATATGGTCCGTGTGTGTAGGAAACACAGTTCTTTTTTTCTGAGCACACTCATGTTTCCCGCCTTATTAGAGACCCTAGAATGCAAGAGCTTGCCTCTTGCTCTAAAGCAAATCGTCTTTCATGGATGAGAACTGTGCTGGGTGTTTCCCTTCAGAAACGGAGTTAAATGGCAGGCTCTGTGTCGTCCTACAAGCAAGACTTCGTTGTTTCAGGTAAACGCACTCACTTTTGAGCTCAAACGAAGCTACATCTTTCACAAAGCTCACACGTTTCTCACTCATAAGTGAAAAGGATTGGATGTTAGAGGGCCTGTGGTTTGTATCAGTTTCCGAAGCAGAGTTGAACTAGATATGGTCCGTGTGTGTAGCCAACACAGTTCTTTTGTTCTGAGAACACTCACGTTTCCCACCTTATTAGAGACTCTAGAATGCAAGAGCATGCTTCTTGCTCTAAAGCAGAGTGTCTTTCATGGATGAGAACTGTGGTGTGTGTTTCCCTTCAGAAACGGAGTTAAATGGCAGGCTCTGTGTCTTCCTACAAGCAAGACGTAGTTTCAGGTAAACGCAGTCACTTTTGAGCTCAAACGAAGCTACATCGTTCACGACGCTCACACGTTTCTCGCTCTTAAAAAAGGCACTGGATGTTAGAGGGCCTGTGGTTTGTATCAGGTTCAGAAGCAGAGTTGAACTAGATATGGTCCCTGTGTGTAGGAAACACAGTTCTTTTGTTCTGAGCACACTCACGTTTCCCGCCTTATTAGAGACTATAGAAAGCAAGAGCTTGCTTCTTGCTCTAAAGCAGAGTGTCTTTCATGGATGAGAACTGTGTTGTGTGTTTCCCTTCAGTAACGGACTTAAATGGCAGGCTCTGTGTCTTCCTACAAGCAAGACTTCGTTTCAGGTAAACACAGTCACTTTTGAGCTCAAACGAAGCTACATCTTTCACATAGGTCACACGTTTCTCACTCTTAAGTGAAAAGCATTGGATGTTAGAGGGCCTGTGGTTTGTATCAGTTTCAGAAGCAGAGTTGAACTAGATATGGTCCCTGGGTGTAGGAAACACAGTTCTTTTGTTCTGAGCACACTCACGTTTCCCGCCTTATTAGAGACTCTTGAAAGCAAGAGCTTGCTTCTTGCTCTAAAGCAGAGTGTCTTTCATGGATGAGAACTGTGTTGTGTGTTTCCCTTCAGAAACGGAGTTAAATGGCAGGCTCTGTGTCGTCCTACAAGCAAGACTTCGTTGTTTCAGGTAAACGCACTCACTTTTGAGCTCAAACGAAGCTACATCTTTCACAAAGCTCACACGTTTCTCACTCATAAGTGAAAAGGATTGGATGTTAGAGGGCCTGTGGTACGTATCAGTTTCCCAAGCAGAGTTGAACTAGATATGGTCCGTGTGTGTAGGAAACACAGTTCTTTTGTTCTGAGCACACTCATGTTTCCCACCTTATTAGAGACTCTATAATGCAAGTGCTTGCTTCTTGCTCTAAAGCAGAGTGTGTTTCATGGATGAGAACTGTGCTGTGTGTTTCCCTTCAGAAACGGAGTTAAATGGCAGGCTCTGTGTCTTCCTACAAGCAAGACGTAGTTTCAGGTAAACGCAGTCACTTTTGAGCTCAAACGAAGCTACATCGTTCACGACGCTCACACGTTTCTCGCTCTTAACTAAAGGCACTGGATGTTAGAGGGCCTGTGGTTTGTAACAGTTTCAGAAGCAGAGTTGAACTAGATATGGTCCCTGTGTGTAGGAAACACAGTTCTTTTGTTCTGAGCACACTCACGTTTCCCGCCTTATTAGAGACTATAGAAAGCAAGAGCTTGCTTCTTGCTCTAAAGCAGATTGTCTTTCATGGATGAGAACTGTGCTGTGTGTTTCCCTTCAGAAACGGAGTTAAATGGCAGGCTCTGTGTCTTCCTACAAGCAAGACTTCGTTTCAGGTAAACACAGTCACTTTTGAGCTCAAACGAAGCTACATCTTTCACAAAGGTCACACGTTTCTCACTCTTAAGTGAAAAGCATTGGATGTTAGAGGGCCTGTGGTTTGTATCAGTTTCAGAAGCAGAGTTGAACTAGATATGGTCCGTGTGTGTAGGAAACACAGTTCTTTTTTTCTGAGCACACTCATGTTTCCCGCCTTATTAGAGACCCTAGAATGCAAGAGCTTGCTTCTTGCTCTAAAGCAAATCGTCTTTCATGGATGAGAACTGTGCTGGGTGTTTCCCTTCAGAAACAGAGTTAAATGGCAGGCTCTGTGTCGTCCTACAAGCAAGACTTCGTTGTTTCAGGTAAACGCACTCACTTTTGAGCTCAAACGAAGCTACATCTTTCACAAAGCTCACACGTTTCTCACTCATAAGTGAAAAGGATTGGATGTTAGAGGGCCTGTGGTTTGTATCAGTTTCCGAAGCAGAGTTGAACTAGATATGGTCCGTGTGTGTAGCCAACACAGTTCTTTTGTTCTGAGAACACTCACGTTTCCCACCTTATTAGAGACTCTAGAATGCAAGAGCATGCTTCTTGCTCTAAAGCAGAGTGTCTTTCATGGATGAGAACTGTGGTGTGTGTTTCCCTTCAGAAACGGAGTTAAATGGCAGGCTCTGTGTCTTCCTACAAGCAAGACGTAGTTTCAGGTAAACGCAGTCACTTTTGAGCTCAAACGAAGCTACATCGTTCACGACGCTCACACGTTTCTCGCTCTTAAAAAAGGCACTGGATGTTAGAGGGCCTGTGGTTTGTAACAGTTTCAGAAGCAGAGTTGAACTAGATATGGTCTCTGTGTGTAGGAAACACAGTTCTTTTGTTCTGAGCACACTCACGTTTCCCGCCTTATTAGAGACTATAGAAAGCAAGAGCTTGCTTCTTGCTCTAAAGCAGAGTGTCTTTCATGGATGAGAACTGTGCTGTGTGTTTCCCTTCAGAAACGGAGTTAAATGGCAGGCTCTGTGTCTTCCTACAAGCAAGACTTCGTTTCAGGTAAACACAGTCACTTTTGAGCTCAAACGAAGCTACATCTTTCACAAAGGTCACACGTTTCTCACTCTTAAGTGAAAAGCATTGGATGTTAGAGGGCCTGTGGTTTGTATCAGTTTCAGAAGCAGAGTTGAACTAGATATGGTCCGTGTGTGTAGGAAACACAGTTCTTTTTTTCTGAGCACACTCATGTTTCCCGCCTTATTAGAGACCCTAGAATGCAAGAGCTTGCCTCTTGCTCTAAAGCAAATCGTCTTTCATGGATGAGAACTGTGCTGGGTGTTTCCCTTCAGAAACGGAGTTAAATGGCAGGCTCTGTGTCGTCCTACAAGCAAGACTTCGTTGTTTCAGGTAAACGCACTCACTTTTGAGCTCAAACGAAGCTACATCTTTCACAAAGCTCACACGTTTCTCACTCATAAGTGAAAAGGATTGGATGTTAGAGGGCCTGTGGTTTGTATCAGTTTCCGAAGCAGAGTTGAACTAGATATGGTCCGTGTGTGTAGCCAACACAGTTCTTTTGTTCTGAGAACACTCACGTTTCCCACCTTATTAGAGACTCTAGAATGCAAGAGCATGCTTCTTGCTCTAAAGCAGAGTGTCTTTCATGGATGAGAACTGTGGTGTGTGTTTCCCTTCAGAAACGGAGTTAAATGGCAGGCTCTGTGTCTTCCTACAAGCAAGACGTAGTTTCAGGTAAACGCAGTCACTTTTGAGCTCAAACGAAGCTACATCGTTCACGACGCTCACACGTTTCTCGCTCTTAAAAAAGGCACTGGATGTTAGAGGGCCTGTGGTTTGTATCAGGTTCAGAAGCAGAGTTGAACTAGATATGGTCCCTGTGTGTAGGAAACACAGTTCTTTTGTTCTGAGCACACTCACGTTTCCCGCCTTATTAGAGACTATAGAAAGCAAGAGCTTGCTTCTTGCTCTAAAGCAGAGTGTCTTTCATGGATGAGAACTGTGTTGTGTGTTTCCCTTCAGTAACGGACTTAAATGGCAGGCTCTGTGTCTTCCTACAAGCAAGACTTCGTTTCAGGTAAACACAGTCACTTTTGAGCTCAAACGAAGCTACATCTTTCACATAGGTCACACGTTTCTCACTCTTAAGTGAAAAGCATTGGATGTTAGAGGGCCTGTGGTTTGTATCAGTTTCAGAAGCAGAGTTGAACTAGATATGGTCCCTGGGTGTAGGAAACACAGTTCTTTTGTTCTGAGCACACTCACGTTTCCCGCCTTATTAGAGACTCTTGAAAGCAAGAGCTTGCTTCTTGCTCTAAAGCAGAGTGTCTTTCATGGATGAGAACTGTGTTGTGTGTTTCCCTTCAGAAACGGAGTTAAATGGCAGGCTCTGTGTCGTCCTACAAGCAAGACTTCGTTGTTTCAGGTAAACGCACTCACTTTTGAGCTCAAACGAAGCTACATCTTTCACAAAGCTCACACGTTTCTCACTCATAAGTGAAAAGGATTGGATGTTAGAGGGCCTGTGGTACGTATCAGTTTCCCAAGCAGAGTTGAACTAGATATGGTCCGTGTGTGTAGGAAACACAGTTCTTTTGTTCTGAGCACACTCATGTTTCCCACCTTATTAGAGACTCTATAATGCAAGTGCTTGCTTCTTGCTCTAAAGCAGAGTGTGTTTCATGGATGAGAACTGTGCTGTGTGTTTCCCTTCAGAAACGGAGTTAAATGCCAGGCTCTGTGTCTTCCTACAAGCAAGACGTAGTTTCAGGTAAACGCAGTCACTTTTGAGCTCAAACGAAGCTACATCGTTCACGACGCTCACACGTTTCTCGCTCTTAACTAAAGGCACTGGATGTTAGAGGGCCTGTGGTTTGTAACAGTTTCAGAAGCAGAGTTGAACTAGATATGGTCCCTGTGTGTAGGAAACACAGTTCTTTTGTTCTGAGCACACTCACGTTTCCCGCCTTATTAGAGACTATAGAAAGCAAGAGCTTGCTTCTTGCTCTAAAGCAGATTGTCTTTCATGGATGAGAACTGTGCTGTGTGTTTCCCTTCAGAAACGGAGTTAAATGGCAGGCTCTGTGTCTTCCTACAAGCAAGACTTCGTTTCAGGTAAACACAGTCACTTTTGAGCTCAAACGAAGCTACATCTTTCACAAAGGTCACACGTTTCTCACTCTTAAGTGAAAAGCATTGGATGTTAGAGGGCCTGTGGTTTGTATCAGTTTCAGAAGCAGAGTTGAACTAGATATGGTCCGTGTGTGTAGGAAACACAGTTCTTTTTTTCTGAGCACACTCATGTTTCCCGCCTTATTAGAGACCCTAGAATGCAAGAGCTTGCTTCTTGCTCTAAAGCAAATCGTCTTTCATGGATGAGAACTGTGCTGGGTGTTTCCCTTCAGAAACAGAGTTAAATGGCAGGCTCTGTGTCGTCCTACAAGCAAGACTTCGTTGTTTCAGGTAAACGCACTCACTTTTGAGCTCAAACGAAGCTACATCTTTCACAAAGCTCACACGTTTCTCACTCATAAGTGAAAAGGATTGGATGTTAGAGGGCCTGTGGTTTGTATCAGTTTCCGAAGCAGAGTTGAACTAGATATGGTCCGTGTGTGTAGCCAACACAGTTCTTTTGTTCTGAGAACACTCACGTTTCCCACCTTATTAGAGACTCTAGAATGCAAGAGCATGCTTCTTGCTCTAAAGCAGAGTGTCTTTCATGGATGAGAACTGTGGTGTGTGTTTCCCTTCAGAAACGGAGTTAAATGGCAGGCTCTGTGTCTTCCTACAAGCAAGACGTAGTTTCAGGTAAACGCAGTCACTTTTGAGCTCAAACGAAGCTACATCGTTCACGACGCTCACACGTTTCTCGCTCTTAAAAAAGGCACTGGATGTTAGAGGGCCTGTGGTTTGTATGAGGTTCAGAAGCAGAGTTGAACTAGATATGGTCCCTGTGTGTAGGAAACACAGTTCTTTTGTTCTGAGCACACTCACGTTTCCCGCCTTATTAGAGACTATAGAAAGCAAGAGCTTGCTTCTTGCTCTAAAGCAGAGTGTCTTTCATGGATGAGAACTGTGCTGTGTGTTTCCCTTCAGAAACGGAGTTAAATGCCAGGCTCTGTGTCTTCCTACAAGCAAGACGTAGTTTCAGGTAAACGCAGTCACTTTTGAGCTCAAACGAAGCTACATCGTTCACGACGCTCACACGTTTCTCGCTCTTAACTAAAGGCACTGGATGTTAGAGGGCCTGTGGTTTGTAACAGTTTCAGAAGCAGAGTTGAACTAGATATGGTCCCTGTGTGTAGGAAACACAGTTCTTTTGTTCTGAGCACACTCACGTTTCCCGCCTTATTAGAGACTATAGAAAGCAAGAGCTTGCTTCTTGCTCTAAAGCAGATTGTCTTTCATGGATGAGAACTGTGCTGTGTGTTTCCCTTCAGAAACGGAGTTAAATGGCAGGCTCTGTGTCTTCCTACAAGCAAGACTTCGTTTCAGGTAAACACAGTCACTTTTGAGCTCAAACGAAGCTACATCTTTCACAAAGGTCACACGTTTCTCACTCTTAAGTGAAAAGCATTAGATGTTAGAGGGCCTGTGGTTTGTATCAGTTTCAGAAGCAGAGTTGAACTAGATATGGTCCGTGTGTGTAGGAAACACAGTTCTTTTTTTCTGAGCACACTCATGTTTCCCGCCTTATTAGAGACCCTAGAATGCAAGAGCTTGCTTCTTGCTCTAAAGCAAATCGTCTTTCATGGATGAGAACTGTGCTGGGTGTTTCCCTTCAGAAACAGAGTTAAATGGCAGGCTCTGTGTCGTCCTACAAGCAAGACTTCGTTGTTTCAGGTAAACGCACTCACTTTTGAGCTCAAACGAAGCTACATCTTTCACAAAGCTCACACGTTTCTCACTCATAAGTGAAAAGGATTGGATGTTAGAGGGCCTGTGGTTTGTATCAGTTTCCGAAGCAGAGTTGAACTAGATATGGTCCGTGTGTGTAGCCAACACAGTTCTTTTGTTCTGAGAACACTCACGTTTCCCACCTTATTAGAGACTCTAGAATGCAAGAGCATGCTTCTTGCTCTAAAGCAGAGTGTCTTTCATGGATGAGAACTGTGGTGTGTGTTTCCCTTCAGAAACGGAGTTAAATGGCAGGCTCTGTGTCTTCCTACAAGCAAGACGTAGTTTCAGGTAAACGCAGTCACTTTTGAGCTCAAACGAAGCTACATCGTTCACGACGCTCACACGTTTCTCGCTCTTAAAAAAGGCACTGGATGTTAGAGGGCCTGTGGTTTGTATGAGGTTCAGAAGCAGAGTTGAACTAGATATGGTCCCTGTGTGTAGGAAACACAGTTCTTTTGTTCTGAGCACACTCACGTTTCCCGCCTTATTAGAGACTATAGAAAGCAAGAGCTTGCTTCTTGCTCTAAAGCAGAGTGTCTTTCATGGATGAGAACTGTGCTGTGTGTTTCCCTTCAGTAACGGACTTAAATGGCAGGCTCTGTGTCTTCCTACAAGCAAGACTTCGTTTCACGTAAACGCAGTCACTTTTGAGCTCAAACGAAGCTACATCTTTCACAAAGGTCACACGTTTCTCACTCTTAAGTGAAAAGCATTGGATGTTAGAGGGCCTGTGGTTTGTATCAGTTTCAGAAGCAGAGTTGAACTAGATATGGTCCGTGTGTGTAGGAAACACAGTTCTTTTTTTCTGAGCACACTCATGTTTCCCGCCTTATTAGAGACCCTAGAATGCAAGAGCTTGCTTCTTGCTCTAAAGCAAATCGTCTTTCATGGATGAGAACTGTGCTGGGTGTTTCCCTTCAGAAACGGAGTTAAATGGCAGGCTCTGTGTCCTCCTACAAGCAAGAATTCGTTTCAGATAAACGCAGTCACTTTGGAGCTCAAGGGAAGCTACATAGTTCACGAAGCTCACACGTTTCTCGCTCTTAAGTGAAAAGCATTGGATGTTAGAGGGCCTGTGGTTTGTATCAGTTTCAGAAGAAGAGTTGAACTAGATATGGTCCCTGGGTGTAGGAAACACAGTTCTTTTGTTCTGAGCACACTCACGTTTCCCGCCTTATTAGAGACTCTTGAAAGCAAGATCTTGCTTCTTGCTCTAAAGCAGAGTGTCTTTCATGGATGAGAACTGTGTTGTGTGTTTCCCTTCAGAAACGGAGTTAAATGGCAGGCTCTGTGTCGTCCTACAAGCAAGACTTCGTTGTTTCAGGTAAACGCACTCACTTTTGAGCTCAAACGAAGCTACATCTTTCACAAAGCTCACACGTTTCTCACTCATTAGTGAAAAGGATTGGATGTTAGAGGGCCTGTGGTACGTATCAGTTTCCCAAGCAGAGTTGAACTAGATATGGTCCGTGTGTGTAGGAAACACAGTTCTTTTGTTCTGAGCACACTCATGTTTCCCACCTTATTAGAGACTCTATAATGCAAGAGCTTGCTTCTTGCTCTAAAGCAGAGTGTCTTTCATGGATGAGAACTGTGCTGTGTGTTTCCCTTCAGAAACGGAGTTAAATGGCAGGCTCTGTGTCTTCCTACAAGCAAGACGTAGTTTCAGGTAAACGCAGTCACTTTTGAGCTCAAACGAAGCTACATCGTTCACGACGCTCACACGTTTCTCGCTCTTAACTAAAGGCACTGGATGTTAGAGGGCCTGTGGTTTGTAACAGTTTCAGAAGCAGAGTTGAACTAGATATGGTCCCTGTGTGTAGGAAACACAGTTCTTTTGTTCTGAGCACACTCACGTTTCCCGCCTTATTAGAGACTATAGAAAGCAAGAGCTTGCTTCTTGCTCTAAAGCAGAGTGTCTTTCATGGATGAGAACTGTGCTGTGTGTTTCCCTTCAGAAACGGAGTTAAATGGCAGGCTCTGTGTCTTCCTACAAGCAAGACTTCGTTTCAGGTAAACACAGTCACTTTTGAGCTCAAACGAAGCTACATCTTTCACAAAGGTCACACGTTTCTCACTCTTAAGTGAAAAGCATTGGATGTTAGAGGGCCTGTGGTTTGTATCAGTTTCAGAAGCAGAGTTGAACTAGATATGGTCCGTGTGTGTAGGAAACACAGTTCTTTTTTTCTGAGCACACTCATGTTTCCCGCCTTATTAGAGACCCTAGAATGCAAGAGCTTGCTTCTTGCTCTAAAGCAAATCGTCTTTCATGGATGAGAACTGTGCTGGGTGTTTCCCTTCAGAAACGGAGTTAAATGGCAGGCTCTGTGTCCTCCTACAAGCAAGAATTCGTTTCAGATAAACGCAGTCACTTTGGAGCTCAAGGGAAGCTACATAGTTCACGAAGCTCACACGTTTCTCGCTCTTAAGTGAAAAGCATTGGATGTTAGAGGGCCTGTGGTTTGTATCAGTTTCAGAAGAAGAGTTGAACTAGATATGGTCCCTGGGTGTAGGAAACACAGTTCTTTTGTTCTGAGCACACTCACGTTTCCCGCCTTATTAGAGACTCTTGAAAGCAAGAGCTTGCTTCTTGCTCTAAAGCAGAGTGTCTTTCATGGATGAGAACTGTGTTGTGTGTTTCCCTTCAGAAACGGAGTTAAATGGCAGGCTCTGTGTCGTCCTACAAGCAAGACTTCGTTGTTTCAGGTAAACGCACTCACTTTTGAGCTCAAACGAAGCTACATCTTTCACAAAGCTCACACGTTTCTCACTCATTAGTGAAAAGGATTGGATGTTAGAGGGCCTATGGTACGTATCAGTTTCCCAAGCAGAGTTGAACTAGATATGGTCCGTGTGTGTAGGAAACACAGTTCTTTTGTTCTGAGCACACTCATGTTTCCCACCTTATTAGAGAATCTATAATGCAAGAGCTTGCTTCTTGCTCTAAAGCAGAGTGTCTTTCATGGATGAGAACTGTGCTGTGTGTTTCCCTTCAGAAACGGAGTTAAATGGCAGGCTCTGTGTATTCCTACAAGCAAGACTTCGTTTCAGGTAAACGCAGTCACTTTTGAGCTCAAACGAAGCTACATCTTTCACAAAGGTCACACGTTTCTCGCTCTTAAGTGAAAAGCATTGGATGTTAGAGGGCCTGTGGTTTGCATCAGTTTCAGAAGCAGAGTTGAACTAGATATGGTCTGTGTGTGTAGGAAACACAGTTCTTTTTTTCTGAGCACACTCAAGTTTCCCGCCTTATTAGAGACCCTAGAATGCAAGAGCTTGCTTCTTGCTCTAAAGCAAATCGTCTTTCATGGATGAGAGCTGTGCTGGGTGTTTCCCTTCAGAAACGGAGTTATATGGCAGGCTCTGTGTCTTCCTACTAGCAAGACTTCGTTTCAGGTAAATGCAGTAATTTTTGAGCTCAAAGGAAGCTACATAGTTCACGAAGCGCACACGTTTCTCGCTCTTAAGTGAAAAGCATTGGATGTTAGAGGGCTTGTGGTTTGTATCAGTTTCAGAAGCAGAGTTGAACTAGAAATGGTCCGTGTTTGTAGGAAACACAGTTCTTTTGTTCTGAGCACACTCACGTTTCCCGCCTTATTAGAGACTCTTGAAAGCAAGAGCTTGCTTCTTGCTCTAAAGCAGAGTGTGTTTCATGGAAGAGAACTGTGGGGTGTGTTTCCCTTCAGAAACGGAGTTAAATGGCAGTCTCTTTGTTGTCCTACAAGCAAGACTTTGTTGTTTCAGGTAAACACACTCACTTTTGAGCTCAAACGAAGCTACATCTTTCACAAAGCTCACACGTTTCTCACTCATAAGTGAAAAGGATTGGATATTAGAGGGCCTGTGGTTCGTATCAGTTTCCCAAGCAGATTTGAACTAGATATGGTCCGTGTGTGTAGGAAACACAGTTCTTTTGTTCTGAGCACACTCACGTTTCCCGCCTTATTAGAGACTCTAGAAAGCAAGAGCGTGCTTCTTGCTATAAAGCAGAGTGTGTTTCATGGATGAGAACTGTGCTGTGTGTTTCCCTTCAGAAACGGAGTTAAATGGCAGGCTCTGTGTCTTCCTACAAGCAAGAATTCGTTTCAGATAAACGCAGTCACTTTTGAGCTCAAGTAAGCTACATAGTTCACGAAGCTCACACGTTTCTCGCTCTTAAGTGAAAAGCATTGGATATTAGATGGCCTGTAGTTTGTATCAGTTTCAGAAGCAGAGTTGAACTAGATATGGTCCGTGTGTTTAGGAAACACAGTTCTTTTGTTCTGAGCACACTCACGTTTCCCACCTTATTAGAGACCCTAGAAAGTAAGAGCGTGCTTCTTGCTCTAAAGCAGATTGTCTTTCATGGATGAGAACTGTGCTTTGTGTTTCCCTTCAGAAACGGAGTTAAATGGCAGGCTCTGTGTCTTCCTACTAGCAAGACTTCGTTTCAGGTAAATGCAGTCATTTTTGAGCTCAAAGGAAGCTACATTGTTCACGAAGCGCACACGTTTCTCGCTCTTAAGTGAAAAGCATTGGATGTTAGAGGGCATGTGGTTTGTATCAGTTTCAGAAGCAGAGTTGAAATAGAAATGGTCCGTGTTGTAGGAAACACAGTTCTGTTGTTCTGAGCACACTCACGTTTCCCGCCTTATTAGAGACTCTTGAAAGCAAGAGCTTGCTTCTTGCTCTAAAGCAGAGTGTGTTTCATGGAAGAGAACTGTGGTGTGTGTTTCCCTTCAGAAACGGAGTTAAATGGCAGTCTCTGTGTCGTCCTACAAACAAGACTTCGTTGTTTCAGGTAAACGCACTCACTTTTGAGCTCAAACGAAGCTACATCTTTCACAAAGCTCACACGTTTCTCACTCATAAGTGAAAAGGATTGGATGTTAGAGGGCCTGTGGTTCGTATCAGTTTCCCAAGCAGAGTTGAACTAGATATGGTCCGTGTGTGTAGGAAACACAGTTCTTTTGTTCTGAGCACACTCATGTTTCCCACCTTATTAGAGACTCTATAATGCAAGAGCATGCTTCTTGCTCTAAAGCAGAGTGTCTTTCATGGATGAGAACTGTGCTGTGTGTTTCCCTTCAGAAACGGAGTTAAATGGCAGGCTCTGTGTCTTCCTACAAGCAAGACGTAGTTTCAGGTAAACGCAATAACTTTTGAGCTCAAACGAAGCTACATCTTTCACGACGCTCACACGTTTCTCGCTCTTAACAAAAGGCACTGGATGTTAGAGGGCCTGTGGTTTGTATCAGTTTCAGAAGCAGAGTTGAACTAGATATGGTCCCTGTGTGTAGGAAACACAGTTCTTTTGTTCTGAGCACACTCACGTTTCCTGCCTTATTAGAGACTCTAGAAAGCAAGAGCTGGCTTCTTGCTCTAAAGCAGAGTGTTTTTCACGGATGAGAACTGTGCTGTGTGTTTCCCTTCAGTAACGGAGTTAAATGGCAGGCTCTGTGTCTTCCTACAAGCAAGACTTCGTTTCAGGGAAACACAGTCACTTTTGAGGTCAAACGAAGCTACATCTTTCACAGAGCTCACACGTTTCTCGCTCTTAAGTGAAAAGCATTGGATGTTAGAGGGCCTGTGGTTTGTATCAGTTTCAGAAGCAGAGTTGAACTAGATATGGTCCGTGTGTGTAGGAAACACAGTTCTTTTGTTCTGAGCACACTCAAGTTTCCTGCCTTATTAGAGACCCTAGAATGCAAGAGCTTGCTTCTTGCTCTAAAGCAGACCGTCTTTCATTGATGAGAACTGTGCTGTGTGTTTCCCTTCAGAAACGGAGTTAAATGGCAGGCTTTGTGTCGTCCTACAAGCAAGACTTCGTTGTTTCAGGTAAACGCACTCACTTTTGAGCTCAAACGAAGCTACATCTTTCACAAAGCTCACACGTTTCTCACTCATAAGTGAAAAGGATTGGATGTTAGAGGGCCTGTGGTTTGTATCAGTTTCCGAAGCAGAGTTGAACTAGATATGGTCCGTGTGTGTAGGAAACACAGTTCTTTTGTTCTGAGAACACTCACGTTTCCCACCTTATTAGAGACTCTAGAATGCAAGAGCATGCTTCTTGCTCTAAAGCAGAGTGTCTTTCATGGATGAGAACTGTGCTGTGTGTTTCCCTTCAGAAACGGAGTTAAATGGCCGGCTCTGTGTCTTCCTACAAGCAAGACTTCGTTTCAGGTAAACGCAGTCACTTTTGAGCTCAAACGAAGCTACATCGTTCACGAGGCTCACACGTTTCTCGCTCTTAACAAAAGGCAATGGATGTTAGAGGGCCTGTGGTTTGTATCAGTTTCAGAAGCAGAGTTGAACTAGATATGGTCCCTGTGTGTAGGAAACACAGTTCTTTTGTTCTGAGCACACTCACGTTTCCCGCCTTATTAGAGACTATAGAAAGCAAGAGCTTGCTTCTTGCTCTAAAGCAGAGTGTCTTTCATGGATGAGAACTGTGCTGTGTGTTTCCCTTCAGTAACGGAGTTAAATGGCAGGCTCTGTGTCTTCCTACAAGCAAGACTTCGTTTCAGGTAAACGCAGTCACTTTTTAGCTCAAACGAAGCTACATCTTTCACAAAGGTCACACGTTTCTCGCTCTTAAGTGAAAAGCATTGGATGTTAGAGGGCCTGTGGTTTGTATCAGTTTCAGAAGCAGAGTTGAACTAGATATGGTCCGTGTGTGTAGGAAACACAGTTCTTTTTTTCTGAGCACACTCATGTTTCCCGCCTTTTTAGAGACCCTAGAATGCAAGAGCTTGCTTCTTGCTCTAAAGCAAATCGTCTTTCATGGATGAGAACTGTGCTGGGTGTTTCCCTTCAGAAACGGAGTTAAATGGCAGGCTCTGTGTCCTCCTACAAGCAAGAATTATTTTCAGATAAACGCAGTCACTTTTGAGCTCAAACAAAGCTACATAGTTCACGAAGCTCACACGTTTCTCGCTCTTAAGTGAAAAGCATTGGATGTTAGAGGGCCTGTGGTTTGCATCAGTTTCAGAAGAAGAGTTGAACTAGATATGGTCCCTGGGTGTAGGAAACACAGTTCTTTTGTTCTGAGCACACTCACGTTTCCCGCCTTATTACAGACTCTAGAAAGCAAGAGCTTGCTTCTTGCTCTAAAGCAGAGTGTCTTTCATGGATGAGAACTGTGCTGTGTGTTTCCCTTCAGAAACGGAGTTAAATGGCAGGCTCTGTGTCGTCCTACAAGCAAGACTTCGTTGTTTCAGGTAAACGCACTCACTTTTGAGCTCAAACGAAGCTACATCTTTCCCAAAGCTCACACGTTTCTCACTCATAAGTGAAAAGGATTGGATGTTAGAGGGCCTGTGGTTTGTATCAGTTTCCGAAGCAGAGTTGAACTAGATATGGTCCGTGTGTGTAGGAAACACAGTTCTTTTGTTCTGAGAACACTCACGTTTCCCACCTTATTAGAGACTCTAGAATGCAAGAGCATGCTTCTTGCTCTAAAGCAGAGTGTGTTTCATGGATGAGAACTGTGCTGTGTGTTTCCCTTCAGAAACGGAGTTAAATGGCAGGCTCTGTGTCTTCCTACAAGCAAGACGTAGTTTCAGGTAAACGCAGTCACTTTTGAGCTCAAACGAAGCTACATCGTTCACGACGCTCACACGTTTCTCGCTCTTAACAAAAGGCACTGGATGTTAGAGGGCCTGTGGTTTGTATCAGTTTCAGAAGCAGGGTTGAACTAGATATGGTCCGTCTGTGTAGGAAACACAGTTCTTTTGTTCTGAGCACACTCAAGTTTCCCGCATTATTAGAGACTCTACAAAGCAAGAGCATGCTTCTTGCTCTAAAGCAGATTGTCTTTCATGGATGAAAACTGTGCTGTGTGTTTCCCTTCAGAAACAGAGTTAAATGGCAGGCTCTGTGTCTTCCTACTAGCAAGACTTCGTTTCAGGTTAATGCAGTCATTTTTGAGCTCAAAGGAAGCTACATCATTCACGAAGCTCACACGTTTTTCGCTCTTAAGTGAAAAGCATTGGATGTTAGAGGGCCTGTGCTTTGTATCAGTTTCAGAAGAAGAGTTGAACTAGATATGGTCCCAGTGTGTAGGAAACACAATTCTTTTGTTCTGAGCACACTCACGTTTCCCGCCTTATTAGAGACTCTAGAAAGCAAGAGCTTGCTTCTTGCTCTAAAGCAGAGTGTCTTTCATGGATGAGAACTGTGCTGTGTGTTTCCCTTCAGTATCGGAGTTAAATGGCAGGCTCTGTGTCTTCCTACAAGCAAGACTTCGTTTCAGGTAAACGCAGTCACTTTTGAGCTCAAAGGAAGCTACATCTTTCACAAAGCTCACACGTTTCTCACTCTTAACTGAAAGGCATTGGATGTTAGAGGGCCTGTGGTTTGTGTCAGTTTCAGAAGCAGAGTTGAACTAGATATGGTCCGTGTGTGTAGGAAACACAGTTCTTTTGTTCTGAGCACAGTCACGTTTCCCACCTTATTAGAGACTCTAGAATGCGAGAGCATGCTTCTAGCTCTAAAGCAGAGTGTGTTTCATGGATGAGAACTGTGCTGTGTGTTTCCCTTCAGAAACGGAGTTAAATAGCAGGCTCTGTGTCTTCCTACTAGCAAGACTTCGTTTCAGGTAAATGCAGTCATTTTTGAGCTCAAAGGAAGCTACATCGTTCACGAAGCTCACACGTTTCTCGCTCTTAAGTGAAAAGCATTGGATGTTAGAGGGCCTGTGGTTTGTATCAGTTTCAGAAGAAGAGTTGAACTAGATATGGTCCCTGGGTGTAGGAAACACAGTTCTTTTGTTCTGAGCACACTCACGTTTCCCGCCTTATTAGAGACTATAGAAAGCAAGAGCTTGCTTCTTGCTCTAAAGCAGAGTGTCTTTCATGGATGAGAACTGTGCTGTGTGTTTCCCTTCAGAAACGGAGTTAAATGGCAGGCTCTGTGTCTTCCTACAAGCAAGACTTCGTTTCAGGTAAACACAGTCACTTTTGAGCTCAAACGAAGCTACATCTTTCACAAAGGTCACACGTTTCTCACTCTTAAGTGAAAAGCATTGGATGTTAGAGGGCCTGTGGTTTGTATCAGTTTCAGAAGCAGAGTTGAACTAGATATGGTCCGTGTGTGTAGGAAACACAGTTCTTTTTTTCTGAGCACACTCATGTTTCCCGCCTTATTAGAGACCCTAGAATGCAAGAGCTTGCTTCTTGCTCTAAAGCAAATCGTCTTTCATGGATGAGAACTGTGCTGGGTGTTTCCCTTCAGAAACGGAGTTAAATGGCAGGCTCTGTGTCCTCCTACAAGCAAGAATTCGTTTCAGATAAACGCAGTCAATTTGGAGCTCAAGGGAAGCTACATAGTTCACGAAGCTCACACGTTTCTCGCTCTTAAGTGAAAAGCATTGGATGTTAGAGGGCCTGTGGTTTGTATCAGTTTCAGAAGAAGAGTTGAACTAGATATGGTCCCTGTGTGTAGGAAACACAGTTCTTTTGTTCTGAGCACACTCACGTTTCCCGCCTTATTAGAGACTCTTGAAAGCAAGAGCTTGCTTCTTGCTCTAAAGCAGAGTGTCTTTCATGGATGAGAACTGTGTTGTGTGTTTCCCTTCAGAAACGGAGTTAAATGGCAGGCTCTGTGTCGTCCTACAAGCAAGACTTCGTTGTTTCAGGTAAACGCACTCACTTTTGAGCTCAAACGAAGCTACATCTTTCACAAAGCTCACACGTTTCTCACTCATTAGTGAAAAGGATTGGATGTTAGAGGGCCTGTGGTACGTATCAGTTTCCCAAGCAGAGTTGAACTAGATATGGTCCGTGTGTGTAGGAAACACAGTTCTTTTGTTCTGAGCACACTCATGTTTCCCACCTTATTAGAGACTCTATAATGCAAGAGCTTGCTTCTTGCTCTAAAGCAGAGTGTCTTTCATGGATGAGAACTGTGCTGTGTGTTTCCCTTCAGAAACGGAGTTAAATGGCAGGCTCTGTGTCTTCCTACAAGCAAGATGTAGTTTCAGGTAAACGCAGTCACTTTTGAGCTCAAACGAAGCTACATCGTTCACGACACTCACACGTTTCTCGCTCTTAACTAAAGGCACTGGATGTTAGAGGGCCTGTGGTTTGTATCAGTTTCAGAAGCAGAGTTGAACTAGATATGGTCACTGTGTGTAGGAAACACAGTTCTTTTGTTCTGAGCACACTCACGTTTCCCGCCTTATTAGAGATTATAGAAAGCAAGAGCTTGCTTCTTGCTCTAAAGCAGAGTGTCTTTCATGGATGAGAACTGTGCTGTGTGTTTCCCTTCAGAAACGGAGTTAAATGGCAGGCTCTGTGTCTTCCTACAAGCAAGACTTCGTTTCAGGTAAACGCAGTCACTTTTTAGCTCAAACGAAGCTACATCTTTCACAAAGGTCACACGTTTCTCGCTCTTAAGTGAAAAGCATTGGATGTTAGAGGGCCTGTGGTTTGTATCAGTTTCAGAAGCAGAGTTGAACTAGATATGGTCCGTGTGTGTAGGAAACACAGTTCTTTTTTTCTGAGCACACTCATGTTTCCCGCCTTTTTAGAGACCCTAGAATGCAAGAGCTTGCTTCTTGCTCTAAAGCAAATCGTCTTTCATGGATGAGAACTGTGCTGGGTGTTTCCCTTCAGAAACGGAGTTAAATGGCAGGCTCTGTGTCCTCCTACAAGCAAGAATTATTTTCAGATAAACGCAGTCACTTTTGAGCTCAAACAAAGCTACATAGTTCACGAAGCTCACACGTTTCTCGCTCTTAAGTGAAAAGCATTGGATGTTAGAGGGCCTCTGGTTTGTATCAGTTTCAGAAGAAGAGTTGAACTAGATATGGTCCCTGGGTGTAGGAAACACAGTTCTTTTGTTCTGAGCACACTCACGTTTCCCGCCTTATTACAGACTCTAGAAAGCAAGAGCTTGCTTCTTGCTCTAAAGCAGAGTGTCTTTCATGGATGAGAACTGTGCTGTGTGTTTCCCTTCAGAAACGGAGTTAAATGGCAGGCTCTGTGTCGTCCTACAAGCAAGACTTCGTTGTTTCAGGTAAACGCACTCACTTTTGAGCTCAAACGAAGCTACATCTTTCACAAAGCTCACACGTTTCTCACTCATAAGTGAAAAGGATTGGATGTTAGAGGGCCTGTGGTTTGTATCAGTTTCCGAAGCAGAGTTGAACTAGATATGGTCCGTGTGTGTAGGAAACACAGTTCTTTTGTTCTGAGAACACTCACGTTTCCCACCTTATTAGAGACTCTAGAATGCAAGAGCATGCTTCTTGCTCTAAAGCAGAGTGTGTTTCATGGATGAGAACTGTGCTGTGTGTTTCCCTTCAGAAACGGAGTTAAATGGCAGGCTCTGTGTCTTCCTACAAGCAAGACGTAGTTTCAGGTAAACGCAGTCACTTTTGAGCTCAAACGAAGCTACATCGTTCACGACGCTCACACGTTTCTCGCTCTTAACAAAAGGCACTGGATGTTACAGGGCCTGTGGTTTGTATCAGTTTCAGAAGCAGGGTTGAACTAGATATGGTCCGTCTGTGTAGGAAACACAGTTCTTTTGTTCTGAGCACACTCAAGTTTCCCGCATTATTAGAGACTCTACAAAGCAAGAGCATGCTTCTTGCTCTAAAGCAGATTGTCTTTCATGGATGAAAACTGTGCTGTGTGTTTCCCTTCAGAAACAGAGTTAAATGGCAGGCTCTGTGTCTTCCTACTAGCAAGACTTCGTTTCAGGTTAATGCAGTCATTTTTGAGCTCAAAGGAAGCTACATCATTCACGAAGCTCACACGTTTTTCGCTCTTAAGTGAAAAGCATTGGATGTTAGAGGGCCTGTGCTTTGTATCAGTTTCAGAAGAAGAGTTGAACTAGATATGGTCCCAGTGTGTAGGAAACACAATTCTTTTGTTCTGAGCACACTCACGTTTCCCGCCTTATTAGAGACTCTAGAAAGCAAGAGCTTGCTTCTTGCTCTAAAGCAGAGTGTCTTTCATGGATGAGAACTGTGCTGTGTGTTTCCCTTCAGTATCGGAGTTAAATGGCAGGCTCTGTGTCTTCCTACAAGCAAGACTTCGTTTCAGGTAAACGCAGTCACTTTTGAGCTCAAAGGAAGCTACATCTTTCACAAAGCTCACACGTTTCTCACTCTTAACTGAAAGGCATTGGATGTTAGAGGGCCTGTGGTTTGTATCAGTTTCAGAAGCAGAGTTGAACTAGATATGGTCCGTGTGTGTAGGAAACACAGTTCTTTTGTTCTGAGCACAGTCACGTTTCCCACCTTATTAGAGACTCTAGAATGCGAGAGCATGCTTCTAGCTCTAAAGCAGAGTGTGTTTCATGGATGAGAACTGTGCTGTGTGTTTCCCTTCAGAAACGGAGTTAAATAGCAGGCTCTGTGTCTTCCTACTAGCAAGACTTCGTTTCAGGTAAATGCAGTCATTTTTGAGCTCAAAGGAAGCTACATAGTTCACGAAGCTCACACGTTTCTCGCTCTTAAGTGAAAAGCATTGGATGTTAGAGGGCCTGTGGTTTGTATCAGTTTCAGAAGAAGAGTTGAACTAGATATGGTCCCTGGGTGTAGGAAACACAGTTCTTTTGTTCTGAGCACACTCACGTTTCCCGCCTTATTAGAGACTATAGAAAGCAAGAGCTTGCTTCTTGCTCTAAAGCAGAGTGTCTTTCATGGATGAGAACTGTGCTGTGTGTTTCCCTTCAGAAACGGAGTTAAATGGCAGGCTCTGTGTCTTCCTACAAGCAAGACTTCGTTTCAGGTAAACACAGTCACTTTTGAGCTCAAACGAAGCTACATCTTTCACAAAGGTCACACGTTTCTCACTCTTAAGTGAAAAGCATTGGATGTTAGAGGGCCTGTGGTTTGTATCAGTTTCAGAAGCAGAGTTGAACTAGATATGGTCCGTGTGTGTAGGAAACACAGTTCTTTTTTTCTGAGCACACTCATGTTTCCCGCCTTATTAGAGACCCTAGAATGCAAGAGCTTGCTTCTTGCTCTAAAGCAAATCGTCTTTCATGGATGAGAACTGTGCTGGGTGTTTCCCTTCAGAAACTGAGTTAAATGGCAGGCTCTGTGTCCTCCTACAAGCAAGAATTCGTTTCAGATAAACGCAGTCAATTTGGAGCTCAAGGGAAGCTACATAGTTCACGAAGCTCACACGTTTCTCGCTCTTAAGTGAAAAGCATTGGATGTTAGAGGGCCTGTGGTTTGTATCAGTTTCAGAAGAAGAGTTGAACTAGATATGGTCCCTGGGTGTAGGAAACACAGTTCTTTTGTTCTGAGCACACTCACGTTTCCCGCCTTATTAGAGACTCTTGAAAGCAAGAGCTTGCTTCTTGCTCTAAAGCAGAGTGTCTTTCATGGATGAGAACTGTGTTGTGTGTTTGCCTTCAGAAACGGAGTTAAATGGCAGGCTCTGTGTCGTCCTACAAGCAAGACTTCGTTGTTTCAGGTAAACGCACTCACTTTTGAGCTCAAACGAAGCTACATCTTTCACAAAGCTCACACGTTTCTCACTCATTAGTGAAAAGGATTGGATGTTAGAGGGCCTGTGGTACGTATCAGTTTCCCAAGCAGAGTTGAACTAGATATGGTCCGTGTGTGTAGGAAACACAGTTCTTTTGTTCTGAGCACACTCATGTTTCCCACCTTATTAGAGACTCTATAATGCAAGAGCTTGCTTCTTGCTCTAAAGCAGAGTGTCTTTCATGGATGAGAACTGTGCTGTGTGTTTCCCTTCAGAAACGGAGTTAAATGGCAGGCTCTGTGTCTTCCTACAAGCAAGATGTAGTTTCAGGTAAACGCAGTCACTTTTGAGCTCAAACGAAGCTACATCGTTCACGACACTCACACGTTTCTCGCTCTTAACTAAAGGCACTGGATGTTAGAGGGCCTGTGGTTTGTATCAGTTTCAGAAGCAGAGTTGAACTAGATATGGTCCCTGTGTGTAGGAAACACAGTTCTTTTGTTCTGAGCACACTCACGTTTCCCGCCTTATTAGAGATTATAGAAAGCAACAGCTTGCTTCTTGCTCTAAAGCAGAGTGTCTTTCATGGATGAGAACTGTGCTGTGTGTTTCCCTTCAGAAACGGAGTTAAATGGCAGGCTCTGTGTCTTCCTACAAGCAAGACTTCGTTTCAGGTAAACGCAGTCACTTTTTAGCTCAAACGAAGCTACATCTTTCACAAAGGTCACACGTTTCTCGCTCTTAAGTGAAAAGCATTGGATGTTAGAGGGCCTGTGGTTTGTATCAGTTTCAGAAGCAGAGTTGAACTAGATATGGTCCGTGTGTGTAGGAAACACAGTTCTTTTTTTCTGAGCACACTCATGTTTCCCGCCTTTTTAGAGACCCTAGAATGCAAGAGCTTGATTCTTGCTCTAAAGCAAATCGTCTTTCATGGATGAGAACTGTGCTGGGTGTTTCCCTTCAGAAACGGAGTTAAATGGCAGGCTCTGTGTCCTCCTACAAGCAAGAATTATTTTCAGATAAACGCAGTCACTTTTGAGCTCAAACAAAGCTACATAGTTCACGAAGCTCACACGTTTCTCGCTCTTAAGTGAAAAGCATTGGATGTTAGAGGGCCTGTGGTTTGTATCAGTTTCAGAAGAAGAGTTGAACTAGATATGGTCCCTGGGTGTAGGAAACACAGTTCTTTTGTTCTGAGCACACTCACGTTTCCCGCCTTATTACAGACTCTAGAAAGCAAGAGCTTGCTTCTTGCTCTAAAGCAGAGTGTCTTTCATGGATGAGAACTGTGCTGTGTGTTTCCCTTCAGAAACGGAGTTAAATGGCAGGCTCTGTGTCGTCCTACAAGCAAGACTTCGTTGTTTCAGGTAAACGCACTCACTTTTGAGCTCAAACGAAGCTACATCTTTCACAAAGCTCACACGTTTCTCACTCATAAGTGAAAAGGATTGGATGTTAGAGGGCCTGTGGTTTGTATCAGTTTCCGAAGCAGAGTTGAACTAGATATGGTCCGTGTGTGTAGGAAACACAGTTCTTTTGTTCTGAGAACACTCACGTTTCCCACCTTATTAGAGACTCTAGAATGCAAGAGCATGCTTCTTGCTCTAAAGCAGAGTGTGTTTCATGGATGAGAACTGTGCTGTGTGTTTCCCTTCAGAAACGGAGTTAAATGGCAGGCTCTGTGTCTTCCTACAAGCAAGACGTAGTTTCAGGTAAACGCAGTCACTTTTGAGCTCAAACGAAGCTACATCGTTCACGACGCTCACACGTTTCTCGCTCTTAACAGAAGGCACTGGATGTTAGAGGGCCTGTGGTTTGTATCAGTTTCAGAAGCAGGGTTGAACTAGATATGGTCCGTCTGTGTAGGAAACACAGTTCTTTTGTTCTGAGCACACTCAAGTTTCCCGCATTATTAGAGACTCTACAAAGCAAGAGCATGCTTCTTGCTCTAAAGCAGATTGTCTTTCATGGATGAAAACTGTGCTGTGTGTTTCCCTTCAGAAACAGAGTTAAATGGCAGGCTCTGTGTCTTCCTACTAGCAAGACTTCGTTTCAGGTTAATGCAGTCATTTTTGAGCTCAAAGGAAGCTACATCATTCACGAAGCTCACACGTTTTTCGCTCTTAAGTGAAAAGCATTGGATGTTAGAGGGCCTGTGCTTTGTATCAGTTTCAGAAGAAGAGCTGAACTAGATATGGTCCCAGTGTGTAGGAAACACAATTCTTTTGTTCTGAGCACACTCACGTTTCCCGCCTTATTAGAGACTCTAGAAAGCAAGAGCTTGCTTCTTGCTCTAAAGCAGAGTGTCTTTCATGGATGAGAACTGTGCTGTGTGTTTCCCTTCAGTATCGGAGTTAAATGGCAGGCTCTGTGTCTTCCTACAAGCAAGACTTCGTTTCAGGTAAACGCAGTCACTTTTGAGCTCAAAGGAAGCTACATCTTTCACAAAGCTCACACGTTTCTCACTCTTAACTGAAAGGCATTGGATGTTAGAGGGCCTGTGGTTTGTATCAGTTTCAGAAGCAGAGTTGAACTAGATATGGTCCGTGTGTGTAGGAAACACAGTTCTTTTGTTCTGAGCACAGTCACGTTTCCCACCTTATTAGAGACTCTAGAATGCGAGAGCATGCTTCTAGCTCTAAAGCAGAGTGTGTTTCATGGATGAGAACTGTGCTGTGTGTTTCCCTTCAGAAACGGAGTTAAATAGCAGGCTCTGTGTCTTCCTACTAGCAAGACTTCGTTTCAGGTAAATGCAGTCATTTTTGAGCTCAAAGGAAGCTACATCGTTCACGAAGCTCACACGTTTCTCGCTCTTAAGTGAAAAGCATTGGATGTTAGAGGGCCTGTGGTTTGTATCAGTTTCAGAAGAAGAGTTGAACTAGATATGGTCCCTGGGTGTAGGAAACACAGTTCTTTTGTTCTGAGCACACTCACGTTTCCCGCCTTATTAGAGACTATAGAAAGCAAGTGCTTGCTTCTTGCTCTAAAGCAGAGTGTCTTTCATGGATGAGAACTGTGCTGTGTGTTTCCCTTCAGAAACGGAGTTAAATGGCAGGCTCTGTGTCTTCCTACAAGCAAGACTTCGTTTCAGGTAAACACAGTCACTTTTGAGCTCAAACGAAGCTACATCTTTCACAAAGGTCACACGTTTCTCACTCTTAAGTGAAAAGCATTGGATGTTAGAGGGCCTGTGGTTTGTATCAGTTTCAGAAGCAGAGTTGAACTAGATATGGTCCGTGTGTGTAGGAAACACAGTTCTTTTTTTCTGAGCACACTCATGTTTCCCGCCTTATTAGAGACCCTAGAATGCAAGAGCTTGCTTCTTGCTCTAAAGCAAATCGTCTTTCATGGATGAGAACTGTGCTGGGTGTTTCCCTTCAGAAACGGAGTTAAATGGCAGGCTCTGTGTCCTCCTACAAGCAAGAATTCGTTTCAGATAAACGCAGTCAATTTGGAGCTCAAGGGAAGCTACATAGTTCACGAAGCTCACACGTTTCTCGCTCTTAAGTGAAAAGCATTGGATGTTAGAGGGCCTGTGGTTTGTATCAGTTTCAGAAGAAGAGTTGAACTAGATATGGTCCCTGGGTGTAGGAAACACAGTTCTTTTGTTCTGAGCACACTCACGTTTCCCGCCTTATTAGAGACTCTTGAAAGCAAGAGCTTGCTTCTTGCTCTAAAGCAGAGTGTCTTTCATGGATGAGAACTGTGTTGTGTGTTTCCCTTCAGAAACGGAGTTAAATGGCAGGCTCTGTGTCGTCCTACAAGCAAGACTTCGTTGTTTCAGGTAAACGCACTCACTTTTGAGCTCAAACGAAGCTACATCTTTCACAAAGCTCACACGTTTCTCACTCATTAGTGAAAAGGATTGGATGTTAGAGGGCCTGTGGTACGTATCAGTTTCCCAAGCAGAGTTGAACTAGATATGGTCCGTGTGTGTAGGAAACACAGTTCTTTTGTTCTGAGCACACTCATGTTTCCCACCTTATTAGAGACTCTATAATGCAAGAGCTTGCTTCTTGCTCTAAAGCAGAGTGTCTTTCATGGATGAGAACTGTGCTGTGTGTTTCCCTTCAGAAACGGAGTTAAATGGCAGGCTCTGTGTCTTCCTACAAGCAAGATGTAGTTTCAGGTAAACGCAGTCACTTTTGAGCTCAAACGAAGCTACATCGTTCACGACACTCACACGTTTCTCGCTCTTAACTAAAGGCACTGGATGTTAGAGGGCCTGTGGTTTGTAACAGTTTCAGAAGCAGAGTTGAACTAGATATGGTCCCTGTGTGTAGGAAACACAGTTCTTTTGTTCTGAGCACACTCACGTTTCCCGCCTTATTAGAGATTATAGAAAGCAAGAGCTTGCTTCTTGCTCTAAAGCAGAGTGTCTTTCATGGATGAGAACTGTGCTGTGTGTTTCCCTTCAGAAACGGAGTTAAATGGCAGGCTCTGTGTCTTCCTACAAGCAAGACTTCGTTTCAGGTAAACACAGTCACTTTTGAGCTCAAACGAAGCTACATCTTTCACAAAGGTCACACGTTTCTCACTCTTAAGTGAAAAGCATTGGATGTTAGAGGGCCTGTGGTTTGTATCAGTTTCAGAAGCAGAGTTGAACTAGATATGGTCCGTGTGTGTAGGAAACACAGTTCTTTTTTTCTGAGCACACTCATGTTTCCCGCCTTATTAGAGACCCTAGAATGCAAGAGCTTGCTTCTTGCTCTAAAGCAAATCGTCTTTCATGGATGAGAACTGTGCTGGGTGTTTCCCTTCAGAAACGGAGTTAAATGGCAGGCTCTGTGTCCTCCTACAAGCAAGAATTCGTTTCAGATAAACGCAGTCAATTTGGAGCTCAAGGGAAGCTACATAGTTCACGAAGCTCACACGTTTCTCGCTCTTAAGTGAAAAGCATTGGATGTTAGAGGGCCTGTGGTTTGTATCAGTTTCAGAAGAAGAGTTGAACTAGATATGGTCCCTGGGTGTAGGAAACACAGTTCTTTTGTTCTGAGCACACTCACGTTTCCCGCCTTATTAGAGACTCTTGAAAGCAAGAGCTTGCTTCTTGCTCTAAAGCAGAGTGTCTTTCATGGATGAGAACTGTGTTGTGTGTTTCCCTTCAGAAACGGAGTTAAATGGCAGGCTCTGTGTCGTCCTACAAGCAGGACTTCGTTGTTTCAGGTAAACGCACTCACTTTTGAGCTCAAACGAAGCTACATCTTTCACAAAGCTCACACGTTTCTCACTCATTAGTGAAAAGGATTGGATGTTAGAGGGCCTATGGTACGTATCAGTTTCCCAAGCAGAGTTGAACTAGATATGGTCCGTGTGTGTAGGAAACACAGTTCTTTTGTTCTGAGCACACTCATGTTTCCCACCTTATTAGAGAATCTATAATGCAAGAGCTTGCTTCTTGCTCTAAAGCAGAGTGTCTTTCATGGATGAGAACTGTGCTGTGTGTTTCCCTTCAGAAACGGAGTTAAATGGCAGGCTCTGTGTCTTCCTACAAGCAAGACTTCGTTTCAGGTAAACGCAGTCACTTTTGAGCTCAAACGAAGCTACATCTTTCACAAAGGTCACACGTTTCTCGCTCTTAAGTGAAAAGCATTGGATGTTAGAGGGCCTGTGGTTTGCATCAGTTTCAGAAGCAGAGTTGAACTAGATATGGTCTGTGTGTGTAGGAAACACAGTTCTTTTTTTCTGAGCACACTCAAGTTTCCCGCCTTATTAGAGACCCTAGAATGCAAGAGCTTGCTTCTTGCTCTAAAGCAAATCGTCTTTCATGGATGAGAGCTGTGCTGGGTGTTTCCCTTCAGAAACGGAGTTAAATGGCAGGCTCTGTGTCTTCCTACTAGCAAGACTTCGTTTCAGGTAAATGCAGTAATTTTTGAGCTCAAAGGAAGCTACATAGTTCACGAAGCGCACACGTTTCTCGCTCTTAAGTGAAAAGCATTGGATGTTAGAGGGCTTGTGGTTTGTATCAGTTTCAGAAGCAGAGTTGAACTAGAAATGGTCCGTGTTTGTAGGAAACACAGTTCTTTTGTTCTGAGCACACTCACGTTTCCCGCCTTATTAGAGACTCCTGAAAGCAAGAGCTTGCTTCTTGCTCTAAATCAGAGTGTGTTTCATGGAAGAGAACTGTGGGGTGTGTTTCCCTTCAGAAACGGAGTTAAATGGCAGTCTCTTTGTTGTCCTACAAGCAAGACTTTGTTGTTTCAGGTAAACACACTCACTTTTGAGCTCAAACGAAGCTACATCTTTCACAAAGCTCACACGTTTCTCACTCATAAGTGAAAAGGATTGGATGTTAGAGGGCCTGTGGTTCGTATCAGTTTCCCAAGCAGATTTGAACTAGATATGGTCCGTGTGTGTAGGAAACACAGTTCTTTTGTTCTGAGCACACTCACGTTTCCCGCCTTATTAGAGACTCTAGAAAGCAAGAGCGTGCTTCTTGCTATAAAGCAGAGTGTGTTTCATGGATGAGAACTGTGCTGTGTGTTTCCCTTCAGAAACGGAGTTAAATGGCAGGCTCTGTGTCCTCCTACAAGCAAGAATTCGTTTCAGATAAACGCAGTCACTTTTGAGCTCAAGTAAGCTACATAGTTCACGAAGCTCACACGTTTCTCGCTCTTAAGTGAAAAGCATTGGATATTAGATGGCCTGTAGTTTGTATCAGTTTCAGAAGCAGAGTTGAACTAGATATGGTCCGTGTGTTTAGGAAACACAGTTCTTTTGTTCTGAGCACACTCACGTTTCCCACCTTATTAGAGACCCTAGAAAGTAAGAGCGTGCTTCTTGCTCTAAAGCAGATTGTCTTTCATGGATGAGAACTGTGCTTTGTGTTTCCCTTCAGAAACGGAGTTAAATGGCAGGCTCTGTGTCTTCCTACTAGCAAGACTTCGTTTCAGGTAAATGCAGTCATTTTTGAGCTCAAAGGAAGCTACATTGTTCACGAAGCGCACACGTTTCTCGCTCTTAAGTGAAAAGCATTGGATGTTAGAGGGCATGTGGTTTGTATCAGTTTCAGAAGCAGAGTTGAAATAGAAATGGTCCGTGTTGTAGGAAACACAGTTCTGTTGTTCTGAGCACACTCACGTTTCCCGCCTTATTAGAGACTCTTGAAAGCAAGAGCTTGCTTCTTGCTCTAAAGCAGAGTGTGTTTCATGGAAGAGAACTGTGGTGTGTGTTTCCCTTCAGAAACGGAGTTAAATGGCAGTCTCTGTGTCGTCCTACAAACAAGACTTCGTTGTTTCAGGTAAACGCACTCACTTTTGAGCTCAAACGAAGCTACATCTTTCACAAAGCTCACACGTTTCTCACTCATAAGTGAAAAGGATTGGATGTTAGAGGGCCTGTGGTTCGTATCAGTTTCCCAAGCAGAGTTTAACTAGATATGGTCCGTGTGTGTAGGAAACACAGTTCTTTTGTTCTGAGCACACTCATGTTTCCCACCTTATTAGAGACTCTATAATGCAAGAGCATGCTTCTTGCTCTAAAGCAGAGTGTCTTTCATGGATGAGAACTGTGCTGTGTGTTTCCCTTCAGAAACGGAGTTAAATGGCAGGCTCTGTGTCTTCCTACAAGCAAGACGTAGTTTCAGGTAAACGCAATAACTTTTGAGCTCAAACGAAGCTACATCTTTCACGACGCTCACACGTTTCTCGCTCTTAACAAAAGGCACTGGATGTTAGAGGGCCTGTGGTTTGTATCAGTTTCAGAAGCAGAGTTGAACTAGATATGGTCCCTGTGTGTAGGAAACACAGTTCTTTTGTTCTGAGCACACTCACGTTTCCTGCCTTATTAGAGACTCTAGAAAGCAAGAGCTGGCTTCTTGCTCTAAAGCAGAGTGTCTTTCACGGATGAGAACTGTGCTGTGTGTTTCCCTTCAGTAACGGAGTTAAATGGCAGGCTCTGTGTCTTCCTACAAGCAAGACTTCGTTTCAGGGAAACACAGTCACTTTTGAGGTCAAACGAAGCTACATCTTTCACAGAGCTCACACGTTTCTCGCTCTTAAGTGAAAAGCATTGGATGTTAGAGGGCCTGTGGTTTGTATCAGTTTCAGAAGCAGAGTTGAACTAGATATGGTCCGTGTGTGTAGGAAACACAGTTCTTTTGTTCTGAGCACACTCAAGTTTCCTGCCTTATTAGAGACCCTAGAATGCAAGAGCTTGCTTCTTGCTCTAAAGCAGACCGTCTTTCATTGATGAGAACTGTGCTGTGTGTTTCCCTTCAGAAACGGAGTTAAATGGCAGGCTTTGTGTCGTCCTACAAGCAAGACTTCGTTGTTTCAGGTAAACGCACTCACTTTTGAGCTCAAACGAAGCTACATCTTTCACAAAGCTCACACGTTTCTCACTCATAAGTGAAAAGGATTGGATGTTAGAGGGCCTTTGGTTTGTATCAGTTTCCGAAGCAGAGTTGAACTAGATATGGTCCGTGTGTGTAGGAAACACAGTTCTTTTGTTCTGAGAACACTCACGTTTCCCACCTTATTAGAGACTCTAGAATGCAAGAGCATGCTTCTTGCTCTAAAGCAGAGTGTCTTTCATGGATGAGAACTGTGCTGTGTGTTTCCCTTCAGAAACGGAGTTAAATGGCCGGCTCTGTGTCTTCCTACAAGCAAGACTTCGTTTCAGGTAAACGCAGTCACTTTTGAGCTCAAACGAAGCTACATCGTTCACGAGGCTCACACGTTTCTCGCTCTTAACAAAAGGCAATGGATGTTAGAGGGCCTGTGGTTTGTATCAGTTTCAGAAGCAGAGTTGAACTAGATATGGTCCCTGTGTGTAGGAAACACAGTTCTTTTGTTCTGAGCACACTCACGTTTCCCGCCTTATTAGAGACTATAGAAAGCAAGAGCTTGCTTCTTGCTCTAAAGCAGAGTGTCTTTCATGGATGAGAACTGTGCTGTGTGTTTCCCTTCAGTAACGGAGTTAAATGGCAGGCTCTGTGTCTTCCTACAAGCAAGACTTCGTTTCAGGTAAACGCAGTCACTTTTTAGCTCAAACGAAGCTACATCTTTCACAAAGGTCACACGTTTCTCGCTCTTAAGTGAAAAGCATTGGATGTTAGAGGGCCTGTGGTTTGTATCAGTTTCAGAAGCAGAGTTGAACTAGATATGGTCCGTGTGTGTAGGAAACACAGTTCTTTTTTTCTGAGCACACTCATGTTTCCCGCCTTTTTAGAGACCCTAGAATGCAAGTGCTTGCTTCTTGCTCTAAAGCAAATCGTCTTTCATGGATGAGAACTGTGCTGGGTGTTTCCCTTCAGAAACGGAGTTAAATGGCAGGCTCTGTGTCCTCCTACAAGCAAGAATTCGTTTCAGATAAACGCAGTCACTTTTGAGCTCAAACAAAGCTACATAGTTCACGAAGCTCACACGTTTCTCGCTCTTAACAAAAGGCACTGGATGTTAGAGGGCCTGTGGTTTGTATCAGTTTCAGAAGCAGGGTTGAACTAGATATGGTCCGTCTGTGTAGGAAACACAGTTCTTTTGTTCTGAGCACACTCAAGTTTCCCGCATTATTAGAGACTCTAGAAAGCAAGAGCATGCTTCTTGCTCTAAAGCAGATTGTCTTTCATGGATGAAAACTGTGCTGTGTGTTTCCCTTCAGAAACAGAGTTAAATGGCAGGCTCTGTGTCTTCCTACTAGCAAGACTTCGTTTCAGGTTAATGCAGTCATTTTTGAGCTCAAAGGAAGCTACATCATTCACGAAGCTCACACGTTTTTCGCTCTTAAGTGAAAAGCATTGGATGTTAGAGGGCCTGTGCTTTGTATCAGTTTCAGAAGAAGAGTTGAACTAGATATGGTCCCAGTGTGTAGGAAACACAGTTCTTTTGTTCTGAGCACACTCACGTTTCCCGCCTTATTAGAGACTCTAGAAAGCAAGAGCTTGCTTCTTGCTCTAAAGCAGAGTGTCTTTCATGGATGAGAACTGTGCTGTGTGTTTCCCTTCAGAAACGGAGTTAAATGGCAGGCTCTGTGTCGTCCTACAAGCAAGACTTCGTTGTTTCAGGTAAACGCACTCACTTTTGAGCTCAAACGAAGCTACATCTTTCACAAAGCTCACACGTTTCTCACTCATAAGTGAAAAGGATTGGATGTTAGAGGGCCTGTGGTTTGTATCAGTTTCCGAAGCAGAGTTGAACTAGATATGGTCCCAGTGTGTAGGAAACACAGTTCTTTTGTTCTGAGCACACTCACGTTTCCCGCCTTATTAGAGACTCTAGAAAGCAAGAGCTTGCTTCTTGCTCTAAAGCAGAGTGTCTTTCATGGATGAGAACTGTGCTGTGTGTTTCCCTTCAGTATCAGAGTTAAATGGCAGGCTCTGTGTCGTCCTACAAGCAAGACTTCGTTTCAGGTAAACGCACTCACTTTTGAGCTCAAAGGAAGCTACATCTTTCACAAAGCTCACACGTTTCTCACTCTTAACTGAAAGGCATTGGATGTTAGAGGGCCTGTGGTTTGTATCAGTTTCAGAAGCAGAGTTGAACTAGATATGGTCCGTGTGTGTAGGAAACACAGTTCTTTTGTTCTGAGCACAGTCACGTTTCCCACCTTATTAGAGACTCTAGAATGCGAGAGCATGCTTCTAGCTCTAAAGCAGAGTGTGTTTCATGGATGAGAACTGTGCTGTGTGTTTCCCTTCAGAAACGGAGTTAAATAGCAGGCTCTGTGTCTTCCTACTAGCAAGACTTCGTTTCAGGTAAATGCAGTCATTTTTGAGCTCAAAGGAAGCTACATCGTTCACGAAGCTCACACGTTTCTCGCTCTTAAGTGAAAAGCATTGGATGTCAGAGGGCCTGTGGTTTGTATCAGTTTCAGAAGAAGAGTTGAACTAGATATGGTCCCTGTGTGTAGGAAACACAGTTCTTTTGTTCTGAGCACACTCACGTTTCCCGCCTTATTCGAGACTATAGAAAGCAAGAGCTTGCTTCTTGCTCTAAAGCAGAGTGTCTTTCATGGATGAGAGCTGTGCTGTGTGTTTCCCTTCAGAAACGGAGTTAAATGGCAGGCTCTGTGTCTTCCTACAAACTAGACTTCGTTTCAGGTAAACACAGTCACTTTTGAGCTCAAATGTAGCTACATCGTTCACGAAGCTCTCACGTTTCTCGCCCTTAACTGAAAGGCATTGGATGTTAGAGGGCCTGTGGTTTGTATCAGTTTCAGAAGCAGAGTTGAACTAGTTATGGTCCGTCTGTGTAGGAAACACAGTTCTTTTGTTCTAAGCACACTCAAGTTTCCCGCCTTATTAGAGACTCTACAAAGCAAGAGATTGCTTCTTGCTCTAAAGCAGATTGTCTTTCATGGATGAGAACTATGCTGTGTGTTTCCCTTCAGAAACAGAGTTAAATGGCATGCTCTGTGTCTTCCTACAAGCAAGACTTCGTTTCAGGTAAACGCACTCACTTTTGAGCTCAAACGAAGCTACATCTTTCACAAAGCTCACACGTTTCTCACTCTTAACTGAAAGGCATAGGATGTTAGAGGGCCTGTGGTTTGTATCAGTTTCAGAAGCAGAGTTGAACTAGATATGGTCCGTGTGTGTAGGAAACACAGTTCTTTTGTTCTGAGCACAGTCACGTTTCCCACCTTATTAGAGACTCCAGAATGCGAGAGCATGCTTCTTGCTCTAAAGCAGAGTGTGTTTCATGGATGAGAACTGTGCTGTGTGTTTCCCTTCAGAAACAGAGTTAAATGGCAGGCTCTGTGTCTTCCTAATAGCAAGACTTCGTTTCAGGTAAATGCAGTCATTTTTGAGCTCAAAGGAAGCTACATCGTTCACGAAGCTCACACGTTTCTCGCTCTTAAGTTAAAAGCATTGGATGTTAGAGGGCCTGTGGTTTGTATCAGTTTCAGAAGAAGAGTTGAACTAGATATGGTCCCTGTGTGTAGGAAACACAGTTCTTTTGTTCTGAGCACACTCACGTTCCCGCCTTATTAGAGACTCCAGAAAACAAGAGCTTGCTTCTTGCTCTAAAGCAGAGTGTCTTTCATGGATGAGAACTGTGCTGTGTGTTTCCCTTCAGTAACGGAGTTAAATGGCAGGCTCTGTGTCTTCCTACAAGCAAGACTTCGTTTCAGGTAAATGCAGTCACTTTTGAGCTCAAACAAAGCTACATCTTTCACAAAGGTCACACGTTTCTCGCTCTTAAGTGAAAAGCATTGGATGTTAGAGGGCCTGTGGTTTGTATCAGTTTCAGAAGCAGAGTTGAACTAGATATGGTCCGTGTGTGTAGGAAACACAGTTCTTTTTTTCTGAGCATACTCAAGTTTTTCGCCTTATTAGAGAACCTAGAATGCAAGTGCTTGCTTCTTGCTCTAAAGCAAATCGTCTTTCATGGATGAGAACTGTGCTGTGTGTTTCCCTTCAGAAACGGAGTTAAATGGCAGGCTCTGGGCCCTCCTACAAGCAAGAATTCGTTTCAGATAAACGCAGTCACTTTTGAGCTCAAGGGAAGCTACATAGTTCACGAAGCTCACACGTTTCTCGCTCTTAAGTGAAAAGCATTGGATGTTAGAGGGCCTGTGGTTTGTATCAGTTTCAGAAGCAGAGTTGAACTAGAAATGGTCCGTGTTTGTAGGAAACACAGTTCTTTTGTTCTGAGCACACTCAAGTTTCCCGCCTTATTAGAGACTCTTGAAAGCAAGAGCTTGCTTCTTGCTCTAAAGCAGAGTGTGTTTCATTGAAGAGAACTGTGCTGTGTGTTTCCCTTCAGAAACGGAGTTAAATGGCAGGCTCTGTGTCGTCCTACAAGCAAGACTTTGTTGTTTCAGGTAAACGCACTCACTTTTGAGCTCAAACGAAGCTACATCTTTCACAAAGCTCACACGTTTCTCACTCATAAGTGAAAAGGATTGGATGTTAGAGTGCCTGTGGTTTGTATCAGTTTCCGAAGCAGAGTTGATCTAGATATGGTCCGTGTGTGTAGGAAACACAGTTCTTTTGTTCTGAGCACACTCACGTTTACCACCTTATTAGAGACTCTAGAATGCAAGAGCATGCTTCTTGCTCTAAAGCAGAGTGTCTTTCATGGATGAGAACTGTGCTGTGTGTTTCCCTTCAGAAACGGAGTTAAATGGCAGGCTCTGTGTCTTCCTACAAGCAAGACGTAGTTTCAGGTAAACGCAGTCACCTTTGAGCTCAAACGAAGCTACATTGTTCACGACGCTCACATGTTTCTCGCTCTTAACAAAAGGCACTGGATATTAGAGGGCCTGTGGTTTGTATCAGTTTCAGAAGCAGAGTTGAACTAGATATGGTCCGTCTGTGTAGGAAACACAGTTCTTTTGTTCTGAGCACACTCAAGTTTCCCGCCTTAATAGAGACTCTACAAAGCAAGACCTTGCTTCTTGCTCTAAAGCAGATTGTCTTTCATGGATGAGAACTGTGCTGTGTGTTTCCCTTCAGAAACAGAGTTAAATGGCAGGCTCTGTGTCTTGCTACTAGCAAGAGTTCGTTTCAGGTAAATGCAGTCATTTTTGAGCTCAAAGGAAGCTACATCGTTCACGAAGCTCACACGTTTCTTGCTCTTAAGTGAAAAGCATTGGATGTTAGAGGGCCTGTGCTTTGTATCAGTTTCAGAAGAAGAGTTGAACTAGATATAGTCCCAGTGTGTAGGAAACACAGTTGTTTTGTTCTGAGCACACTCACGTTTCCCGCCTTATTAGAGACTCTAGAAAGCAAGAGCTTGCTTCTTGCTCTAAAGCAGAGTGTGTTTCATGGAAGAGAACTGTGCTGTGTGTTTCCCTTCAGAAACGGAGTTAAAAGGCAGGCTCTGTGTCGTCCTACAAGGAAGACTTTGTTGTTTCAGGTAAACGCACTCACTTTAGAGCTCCAACGAAGCTACATCTTTCACAAACCTCACACGTTTCTCACTCATAAGTGAAAAGGATTGGATGTTAGAGGGCCTGTGGTTTGTATCAGTTTCCCAAGCAGAGTTGAACTAGATATGGTCCGTGTGTGTAGGAAACACAGTTCTTTTGTTCTGAGCACACTCAAGTTTCCCGCCTTATTAGAGACTCTAGAAAGCAAGAGCTTGCTTCTTGCTCTAAAGCAAATTGTCTTTCATGGATGAGAACTGTGCTATGTGTTTCCCTTCAGAAACAGAGTTAAATGGCAGGCTCTGTGTCTTCCTACTAGCAAGACTTCGTTTCAGGTTAATGCAGTCATTTTTGAGCTCAAAGGAAGCTACATCGTTCACGAAGCTCACACGTTTCTCGCTCTTAAGTGAAAAGCATTGGATGTTAGAGGGCCTGTGCTTTGTATCAGTTTCAGAAGAAGAGTTGAACTAGATATGGTCCCAGTGTGTAGGAAACACAGTTCTTTTGTTCTGAGCACAGTCACGTTTCCCAACTTATTAGAGACTCTAGAATGCGAGAGCATGCTTTTTGCTCTAAAGCAGAGTGTGTTTCATGGATGAGAACTGTGCTGTGTGTTTCCCTTCAGTATTGGAGTTAAATGGCAGGCTCTGTGTCTTCCTACTAGCAAGACTTTGTTTCAGGTAAATGCAGTCATTTTTGAGCTCAAAGGAAGCTACATCATTCACGAAGCTCACACGTTTCTCGCTCTTAAGTGAAAAGCACTGGATGTTAGAGGGCCTGTGGTTTGTATCAGTTTCAGAAGCAGAGTTGAACTAGATATGGTCCGTGTGTGTAGGAAACACAGTTCTTTTGTTCTGAGCACACTCATGTTTCCAGCCTTATTAGAGACTCTAGAAAGCAAGAGCTTGCTTCTTGCTCTAAAGCAGAGTGTGTTTCATGGAAGAGAACTGTGCTGTGTGTTTCCCTTCAGAAACGGAGTTAAATGGCAGGCTCTCTGTCGTCCTACAAGCAAGACTTCGTTGTTTCAGGTAAACTCACTCACTTTTGAGCTCAAACGAAGCTACATCTTTCACAAAGCTCACACGTTTCTCACTCATAAGTGAAAAGGATTGGATGTTAGAGGGCCTGTGGTTTGTATCAGTTTCCGAAGCAGAGTTGAACTAGATATGGTCCGTGTGTGTAGGAAACACAGTTCTTTTGTTCTGAGCACACTCACGTTTCCAACCTTATTAGAGATTCTAGAATGCAAGAGCATGCTTCCTACTCTAAAGCAGAGTGTCTTTCATGGATGAGAACTGTGCAGTGGGTTTCCCTTCAGAAACGGAGTTAAATGGCAGGCTCTTTGTCTTCCTACAAGCAAGACGTAGTTTCTGGTAAACGCAGTCACTTTTGAGCTCGAACGAAGCTACATCGTTGACGATGCTCACACGTTTCTCGCTCTTAACAAAAGACACTGGATGTTAGAGGGCCTGTGGTTTGTATCAGTTTCAGAAGCAGAGTTGAACTAGATATGGTCCTTGTGTGTAGGAAACACAGTTCTTTTGTTCTGAGCACACTCAAGTTTCCCGCCTTATTAGAGACTCTAGAATGCGAGAGCATGCTTCTTGCTCTTAAGCAGAGTGTGTTTCATGGATGAGAACTGTGCTGTGTGTTTCCCTTCAGAAACAGAGTTAAATGGCAGGCTCTGGGTCTTCCTACAAGCTAGACTTCGTTTCAGGTAAACGCAGTCACTTTTGAGCTCAAATGAAGCTACATCGTTCACGAAGCTCTCACGTTTCTCGCTCTTAACTGAAAGGCATTGGATGTTAGAGGGTCTATGGTTTGTATCAGTTTCAGAAGCATAGTTGAACTAGATATGGTCCGTGTGTGTAGGAAACACAGTTCTTTTGTTCTGAGCACACTCAAGTTTTCCGCCTTATTAGAGACTCTAGAAAGCAAGAGCTTGCTTCTTGCTCTAAAGCAGAGTGTGTTTCATGGATGAGAACTGTGCTGTGTGTTTCCCTTCAGGAATGGAGTTAAATGGCAGGATCTGTGTCCTCCTACAAGCAAGAATTCGTTTCAGATAAACGCAGTCACTTTTGAGCTCAAGGGAAGCTACATAGTTCACAAAGCTCACACGTTTCTCGCTCTTAAGTGAAAAGCATTGGATGTTAGAGGGCCTGTAGTTTGTATCAGTTTCAGAAGCAGAGTTGAACTAGAAATGGTCCGTGTTTGTAGGAAACACAGTTCTTTTGTTCTGAGCACACTCAAGTTTCCCGCCTTATTAGAGACTCTTGAAAGCAAGAGCTTGCTTCTTGCTCTAAAGCAGAGTGTGTTTCATTGAAGAGAACTGTGCTGTGTGTTTCCCTTCAGAAACGGAGTTAAATGGCAGGCTCTGTGTCGTCCTACAAGCAAGACTTTGTTGTTTCATGTAAACGCACTCACTTTTGATCTCAAACGAAGCTACATCTTTCACAAAGCTCACACGTTTCTCACTCATAAGTGAAAAGGATTGGATGTTAGAGGGCCTGTGGTTTGTATCAGTTTCCGAAGCAGAGCTGAACTAGATATGGTCCGTGTGTGCAGGAAACACAGTTCTTTTGTTCTGAGCACACTCACGTTTCCCACCTTATTAGAGACTCTAGAATGCAAGAGCATGCTTCTCGCTCTAAAGCAGAGTGTCTTACATGGATGAGAACTGTGCTGTGTGTTTCCCTTCAGTATCGGAGTTAAATTGCAGGCTCTGTGTCTTCCTACAAGCAAGACATCGTTTCAGGTAAATGCAGTCACTTTTGAGCTCAAACGAAGCTACATCTTTCACAAAGCTCACACGTTTCTCACTCTTAACTGAAAGGCATTGGATGTTAGAGGTCCTGTGGTTTGTATCAGTTTCCGAAGCAGAGTTGAACTAGATATGGTCCGTGTGTGTAGGAAACACAGTTCTTTGTTCTAAGCACAGTCACGTTTCCCACCTTATTAGAGTCTCCAGAATGCGAGAGCATGCTTCTTGCTTTAAAGCAGAGTGTGTTTCATGGATGAGAACTGTGCTGAGTGTTTCCATTCAGAAACGGAGTTAACTGGCAGGCTCTGTGTCTTCCTACTAGCAAGACTTCGTTTCAGGGAAATGCAGTCAATTTTGACCTCAAAGGAAGCTACATCGTTCACGAAGCTCACACGTTTCTCGCTCTTAAGTGAAAAGCATTGGATGTTAGAGGGCCTGTGGTTTGTATCAGTTTCAGAAGAAGAGTTGAACTAGATATGGTCCCTGTGTGTAGGAAACACAGTTCTTTTGTTCTGAGCACACTCACGTTCCCGCATTATTACAGACTCCAGAAAACAAGAGCTTGCTTCTTGCTCTAAAGCAGAGTGTGTTTCATTGAAGAGAACTGTGCTGTGTGTTTCCCTTCAGAAACGGAGTTAAATGGCAGGATCTGTGTCGTCCTACAAGCAAGACTTTGTTGTTTCAGGTAAACGCAGTCACTTTTGAGCTCAAACGAAGCTACATCTTTCACAAAGGTCACACGTTTCTCGCTCTTAAGTGAAAAGTATTGGATGTTAGAGGGCCTGTGGTTTGTATCAGTTTCCGAAGCAGAGTTGAACTAGATATGGTCCGTGTGTGTAGGAAACACAGTTCTTTTTTTCTGAGCATACTCAAGTTTTCCGCCTTATTAGAGAACCTAGAATGCAAGTGCTTGCTTCTTGCTCTAAAGCAAATCGTCTTTCATGGATGAGAACTGTGCTGTGTGTTTCCCTTCAGAAATGGAGTTAAATGGCAGGCTCTGGGCCCTCCTACAAGCAAGAATTCGTTTCAGATAAACGCAGTCACTTTTGAGCTCAAGGGAAGCTACATAGTTCACGAAGCTCACACGTTTCTCGCTCTTAACTGAAAAGCATTGGATGTTAGATGGCCTGTGGTTTGTATCAGTTTCAGAAGCAGAGTTGAACGAGAAATGGTCCGTGTTTGTAGGAAACACAGTTCTTTTGTTCTGAGCACACTCACGTTTCCCACCTTATTAGAGACTCTAGAATGCAAGAGCATGCTTCTTGCTCTAAAGCAGAGTGTCTTTCATGGATGAGAACTGTGCTGTGTGTTTCCCTTCAGAAACGGAGTTAAATGGCAGGCTCTGTGTCTATCCTACAAGCAAGACGTAGTTTCAGGTAAACGCAGTCACTTTTGAGCTCAAACGAAGCTACATTGTTCACGACGCTCACATGTTTCTCGCTCTTAACAAAAGGCACTGGATATTAGAGGGCCTGTGGTTTGTATCAGTTTCAGAAGCAGAGTTGAACTAGATATTGTCCGTCTCTGTAGGAAACACAGTTCTTTTGTTCTGAGCACACTCAAGTTTCCCGCCTTAATAGAGACTCTACAAAGCAAGACCTTGCTTCTTGCTCTAAAGCAGATTGTCTTTCATGGATGAGAACTGTGCTGTGTGTTTCCCTTCAGAAACAGAGTTAAATGGCAGGCTCTGTGTCTTGCTACTAGCAAGAGTTCGTTTCAGGTAAATGCAGTCATTTTTGAGCTCAAAGGAAGCTACATCGTTCACGAAGCTCACACGTTTCTTGCTCTTAAGTGAAAAGCATTGGATGTTAGAGGGCCTGTGCTTTGTATCAGTTTCAGAAGAAGAGTTGAACTAGATATGGTCCCAGTGTGTAGGAAACACAGTTCTTTTGTTCTGAGCACACTCACGTTTCCCGCCTTATTAGAGACTCTAGAAAGCAAGAGCTTGCTTCTTGCTCTAAAGCAGAGTGTCTTTCATGGATGAGAACTGTGCTGTGTGTTTCCCTTCAGTAACGGAGTTAAATGGCAGGCTCTGTGTCTTCCTACAAGCAAGACTTCGTTTCAGGTAAACGCACTCACTTTTGAGCTCAAACGAAGCTACATCTTTCACAAAGCTCACACGTTTCTCACTCTTAACTGAAAGGCATTGGATGTTAGAGGGCCTGTGGTTTGTATCAGTTTCAGAAGAAGAGTTGATCTAGTTATGGTCCCTGTGTGTAGGAAACACAGTTCTTTTGTTCTGAGCACACTCATGTTTCCCGCCTTATTAGAGACTATAGAAAGCAAGAGCTTGCTTCTTGCTCTAAAGCAGAGTGTCTTTCATGGATGAGAACTGTGCTGTGTGTTTCCCTTCAGTAACGGAGTTAAATGGCAGGCTCTGTGTCCTCCTACAAGCAAGAATTCGTTTCAGATAAACGCAGTCACTTTTGAGCTCAAGGGAAGCTACATAGTTCACGAAGCTCACACGTTTCTCGCTCTTAAGTGAAAAGCATTGGATGTTAGAGGGCCTGTGGTTTGTATCAGTTTCAGAAGAAGAGTTGAACTAGATATGGTCCCTGGGTGTAGGAAACACAGTTCTTTTGTTCTGAGCACACTCACGTTTCCTGCATTATTACAGACTCTAGAAAGCAAGAGCTTGCTTCTTGCTCTAAAGCAGAGTGTCTTTCATGGATGAGAACTGTGCTGTGTGTTTCCCTTCAGAAACGGAGTTAAATGGCAGGCTCTGTGTCTTCCTACAAGCTAGACTTCGTTTCAGGTAAACGCAGTCACTTTTGAGCTCAAATGAAGCTACATCATTCACGAAGCTCTCACCTTTCTCGCTCTTAACTGAAAGGCATTGGATGTTAGAGGGTCTATGGTTTGTATCAGTTTCAAAAGCAGAGTTGAATAGATATGGTCCGTGTGTGTAGGAAACACAGTTCTTTAGTTCTGAGCACACTCACGTTTCCAGCCTTATTAGAGACTCTAGAAAGCAAGAGCTTGCTTCTTGCTCTAAAGCAGAGTGTGTTTCATGGAAGAGAACTGTGCTGTGTGTTTCCCTTCAGAAACGGAGTTAAATGGCAGGCTCTGTGTCGTCCTACAAGGAAGACTTTGTTGTTTCAGGTAAACGCACTCACTTTAGAGCTCAAACGAAGCTACATCTTTCACAAACCTCACACGTTTCTCACTCATAAGTGAAAAGGATTGGATGTTAGAGGGCCTGTGGTTTGTATCAGTTTCCGAAGCAGAGTTGAACTAGATATGGTCCGTGTGTGTAGGAAACACAGTTCTTTTGTTCTGAGCACACTCAAGTTTCCCGCCTTATTAGAGACTCTACAAAGCAAGAGCTTGCTTCTTGCTCTAAAGCAAATTGTCTTTCATGGATGAGAACTGTGCTATGTGTTTCCCTTCAGAAACAGAGTTAAATGGCAGGCTCTGTGTCTTTCTACTAGCAAGACTTCATTTCAGGTTAATGCAGTCATTTTTGAGCTCAAAGGAAGCTACATCGTTCACGAAGCTCACACGTTTTTCGCTCTTAAGTGAAAAGCATTGGATGTTAGAGGGCCTGTGCTTTGTATCAGTTTCAGAAGAAGAGTTGAACTAGATATGGTCCCAGTGTGTAGGAAACACAGTTCTTTTGTTCTGAGCACAGTCACGTTTCCCAACTTATTAGAGACTCTAGAATGCGAGAGCATGCTTTTTGCTCTAAAGCAGAGTGTGTTTCATGGATGAGAACTGTGCTGTGTGTTTCCCTTCAGTATCGGAGTTAAATGGCAGGCTCTGTGCCTTCCTACTAGCAAGACTTTGTTTCAGGTAAATGCAGTCTTTTTTGAGCTCAAAGGAAGCTACATCATTCACGAAGCTCACACGTTTCTCGCTCTTAAGTGAAAAGCACTGGATGTTAGAGGGCCTGTGGTTTGTATCAGTTTCAGAAGCAGAGTTGAACTAGATATGGTCCGTGTGTGTAGGAAACACAGTTCTTTTTTTCTGAGCACACTCAAGTTTCCCGCCTTATTAGAGACCCTAGAATGCAAGAGCTTGCTTCTTTCTCTAAAGCAAATCGTCTTTCATGGATGAGAACTGTGCTGTGTGTTTCCCTTCAGAAACGGAGTTAAATGGCAGGCTCTGTGTCCTCCTACAAGCAAGAATTCGTTTCAGATAAACGCAGTCACTTTTGAGCTCAAGGGAAGCTACATAGTTCACGAAGCTCACACGTTTCTCGCTCTTAAGTGAAAAGCATTGGATGTTAGAGGGTCTATGGTTTGTATCAGTTTCAAAAGCAGAGTTGAACTAGATATGGTCCGTGTGTGTAGGAAACACAGTTCTTTTGTTCTGAGCACACTCATGTTTCCAGCCTTATTAGAGACTCTAGAAAGCAAGAGCTTGCTTCTTGCTCTAAAGCAGAGTGTGTTTCATGGAAGAGAACTGTGCTGTGTGTTTCCCTTCAGAAACGGAGTTAAATGGCAGGCTCTGTGTCGTCCTACAAGCAAGACTTCGTTGTTTCAGGTAAACTCACTCACTTTTGAGCTCAAATGAAGCTACATCTTTCACAAAGCTCACACGTTTCTCACTCATAAGTGAAAAGGATTGGATGTTAGAGGGCCTGTGGTTTGTATCAGTTTCCGAAGCATAGTTGAACTAGATATGGTCCGTGTGTGTAGGAAACACAGTTCTTTTGTTCTGAGCACACTCACGTTTCCCACCTTATTAGAGACTCTAGAATGCAAGAGCATGCTTCTTGCTCTAAAGCAGAGTGTCTTTCATGGATGAGAACTGTGCTGTGTGTTTCCCTTCAGAAACGGAGTTAAATGGCAGGCTCTTTGTCTTCCTACAAGCAAGACGTAGTTTCAGATAAACGCAGTCACTTTTGAGCTCAAGGGAAGCTACATAGTTCACGAAGCTCACACGTTTCTCGCTCTTAAGTGAAAAGCATTGGATGTTAGAGGGCCTGTGGTTTGAATCAGTTTCAGAAGCAGAGTTGAACTAGAAATGGTCCGTGTTTGTAGGAAACACAGTTCTTTTGTTCTGAGCACACTCATGTTTCCCGCCTTATTAGAGACTCTTGAAAGCAAGAGCTTGCTTCTTGCTCTAAAGCAGAGTGTGTTTCATTGAAGAGAACTGTGCTGTGTGTTTCCCTTCAGAAACGGAGTTAAATGGCAGGCTCTGTGTCGTCCTACAAGCAAGACTTTGTTGTTTCAGGTAAACACACTCACTTTTGAGCTCAAACGAAGCTACATCTTTCACAAAGCTCACACGTTTCTCACTCATAAGTGAAAAGGATTGGATGTTAGAGGGCCTGTGGTTTGTATCAGTTTCCGAAGCAGAGCTGAACTAGATATGGTCCGTGTGTGCAGGAAACACAGTTCTTTTGTTCTGAGCACACTCACGTTTCCCACCTTATTAGAGACTCTAGAATGCAAGAGCATGCTTCTCGCTCTAAAGCAGAGTGTCTTACATGGATGAGAACTGTGCTGTGTGTTTCCCTTCAGTATCGGAGTTAAATGGCAGGCTCTGTGTCTTCCTACAAGCAAGACATCGTTTCAGGTAAACGCAGTCACTTTTGAGCTCAAACGAAGCTACATCTTTCACAAAGCTCACACGTTTCTCACTCTTAACTGAAAGGCATTGGATGTTAGAGGTCCTGTGGTTTGTATCAGTTTCAGAAGCAGAGTTGAACTAGATATGTTCCGTGTGTGTAGGAAACACAGTTCTTTGTTCTAAGCACAGTCACGTTTCCCACCTTATTAGAGTCTCCAGAATGCGAGAGCATGCTTCTTGCTTTAAAGCAGAGTGTGTTTCATGGATGAGAACTGTGCTGAGTGTTTCCATTCAGAAACGGAGTTAAATGGCAGGCTCTGTGTCCTCCTACAAGCAAGAATTCGTTTCAGATAAACGCAGTCACTTTTGAGCTCATGGGAAGCTACATAGTTCAAGAAGCTCACACGTTTCTCGCTCTTCAGTGAAAAGCATTGGATGTTAGAGGGCCTGTGGTTTGTATCAGTTTCAGAAGAAGAGTTGAACTGGATATGGTCCCTGGGTGTAGGAAACACAGTTCTTTTTTTCTGAGCACACTCACGTTTCCCGCATTATTACAGACTCTAGAAAGCAAGAGCTTGCTTCTTGCTCTAAAGCAGAGTGTCTTTCATGGATGAGAACTGTGCTGTGTGTTTCCCTTCAGAAACGGAGTTAAATGGCAGGCTCTGTGTCTTCCTACAAGCCTGACTTAGTTTCAGGTAAACGCAGTCACTTTTGAGCTCAAATGAAGCTACATTGTTCACGAAGCTCTCACGTTTCTCGCTCTTAACTGAAAGGCATTGGATGTTAGAGGGTCTATGGTTTGTATCAGTTTCAAAAGCAGAGTTGAACTAGATATGGTCCGTGTGTGTAGGAAATACAGTTCTTTTGTTCTGAGCACACTCACGTTTGCAGCCTTATTAGAGACTCTAGAAAGCAAGGGCTTGCTTCTTGCTCTGAAGCAGAGTGTGTTTCATGGAAGAGAACTGTGCTGTGTGTTTCCATTCAGAAACAGAGTTAAATGGCAGGCTCTGGGTCTTCCTACAAGCTAGACTTCGTTTCAGGTAAACGCAGTCACTTTTGAGCTCAAATGAAGCTACATTGTTCACGAAGCTCTCACGTTTCTCGCTCTTAAGTGAAAGGCATTGGTTGTTAGAGGGTCTATGGTTTGTATCAGTTTCAGAAGCAGATTTGAACTAGATATGGTCCGTGTGTGTAGGAAACACAGTTCTTTTGTTCTGAGCACACTCAGGTTTCCCGCCTTATTAGAGACTCTTGAAAGCAAGAGCTTGCTTCTTGCTCTAAAGCAGAGTGTGTTTCATGGAAGAGAACTGTGCTGTGTGTTTCCCTTCAGAATCGGAGTTAAATGGCAGGCTCTGTGTCGTCCTACAAGCAAGACTTCGTTGTTTCAGGTAAACACAGTCACTTTTGAGCTCAAAGGAAGCTACATCTTCCACAAAGCTCACACATTTCTCAATCATAAGTGAAAAGGAATGGATGTTAGAGGGCCTGTGGTTTGTATCAGTTTCCAAAGCAGAGTTGAACTAGATATGGTCCGAGTGTGTAGGAAACACAGTTCTTTTGTTCTGAGCACACTCACGTTTCCCACCTTATTAGAGAATCTATAATGCAAGAGCATGCTTCTTGCTCTAAAGCAGAGTGTCTTTCATGGATGAGAACTGTGCTGTGTGTTTCCCTTCAGAAACGGAGTTAAATGGCTGGCTCTGTGTCTTCCTACAAGCAAGACATCGTTTCAGGTAAACGCAGTCACTTTTGAGCTCAAACGAAGCTACATCTTTCACAAAGCTCACACGTTTCTCACTCTTAACTGAAAGGCATTGGATGTTAGAGGGCCTGTGGTTTGTATCAGTTTCAGAAGCAGAGTTGAACTAGATATGGTCCGTGTGTGTAGGAAACACAGTTCTTTTGTTCTGAGCACACTCAAGTTTCCCGCCTTATTAGAGACCCTAGAATGCAAGAGCTTGCTTCTTGCTCTAAAGCAAATCGTCTTTCATGGATGAGAACTGTGCTGTGTGTTTCCCTTCAGAAACGGACTTAAATGGCAGGCTCTGTGTCGTCCTACAAGCAAGACTTCGTTGTTTCAGGTAAACTCACTCACTTTTGAGCTCAAACGAAGCTACATCTTTCACAAAGCTCACACGTTTCTCACTCATAAGTGAAAAGGATTGGATGGTAGAGGGCCTGTGGTTTGTATCAGTTTCCGAAGCAGGGTTGAACTAGATATGGTCCGTGTGTGTAGGAAACACAGTTCTTTTGTTCTGAGCACACTCACGTTTCCCACCTTATTAGAGACTCTAGAATGCAAGAGCATGCTTCTTGCTCTAAAGCAGAGTGTCTTTCATGGATGAGAACTGTGCTGTGTGTTTCCCTTCAGAAACGGAGTTAAATGGCAGGCTCTTTGTCTTCCTACAAGCAAGATGTAGTTTCAGGTAAACGCAGTCACTTTTGAGCTCAAACGAAGCTACATCGTTGACGACGCTCACACGTTTCTCGCTCTTAACAAAAGACACTGGATGTTAGAGGGCCTGTGGTTTGTATCAGTTTCAGAAGCAGAGTTGAACTAGATATGGTCCTTGTGTGTAGGAAACACAGTTCTTTTCTTCTGAGCACACTCAAGTTTCCCGCCTTATTAGAGACTCTAGAATGCGAGAGCATGCTTCTTGCTCTTAAGCAGAGTGTGTTTCATGGATGAGAACTGTGCTGTGTGTTTCCCTTCAGAAACAGAGTTAAATGGCAGGCTCTGGGTCTTTCTACAAGCTAGACTTCGTTTCAGGTAAACGCAGTCACTTTTGAGCTCAAATGAAGCTACATCGTTCAAGAAGCTCTCACGTTTCTCGCTCTTAACTGAAAGGCATTGGATGTTAGAGGGTCTATGGTTTGTATCAGTTTCAGAAGCATAGTTGAACTAGATATGGTCCGTGTGTGTAGGAAACACAGTTCTTTTGTTCTGAGCACACTCACGTTTCCAGCCTTATTAGAGACTCTAGAAAGCAAGAGCTTGCTTCTTGCTCTAAAGCAGAGTGTGTTTCATGGAAGAGAACTGTGCTGTGTGTTTCCCTTCAGAAACGGAGTTAAATGGCAGGCTCTGTGTCGTCCTACAAGGAAGACTTTGTTGTTTCAGGTAAACGCACTCACTTTAGAGCTCAAACGAAGCTACATCTTTCACAAACCTCACACGTTTCTCACTCATAAGTGAAAAGGATTGGATGTTAGAGGGCCTGTGGTTTGTATCAGTTTCCGAAGCAGAGTTGAACTAGATATGGTCCGTGTGTGTACAAAACACAGTTCTTTTGTTCTGAGCACACTCAAGTTTCCCGCCTTATTAGAGACTCTACAAAGCAAGAGCTTGCTTCTTGCTCTAAAGCAAATTGTCTTTCATGGATGAGAACTGTGCTATGTGTTTCCCTTCAGAAACAGAGTTAAATGGCAGGCTCTGTGTCTTCCTACTAGCAAGACTTCGTTTCAGGTTAATGCAGTCATTTTTGAGCTCAAAGAAGCTACATCGTTCACGAAGCTCACACGTTTCTCGCTCTTAAGTGAAAAGCATTGGATGTTAGAGGGCCTGTGCTTTGTATCAGTTTCAGAAGAAGAGTTGAACTAGATATGGTCCCAGTGTGTAGGAAACACAGTTCTTTTGTTCTGAGCACAGTCACGTTTCCCAACTTATTAGAGACTCTAGAATGCGAGAGCATGCTTTTTGCTCTAAAGCAGAGTGTGTTTCATGGATGAGAACTGTGCTGTGTGTTTCCCTTCAGTATCGGAGTTAAATGGCAGGCTCTGTGCCTTCCTACTAGCAAGACTTTGTTTCAGGTAAATGCAGTCTTTTTTGAGCTCAAAGGAAGCTACATCATTCCCGAAGCTCACACGTTTCTCGCTCTTAAGTGAAAAGCACTGGATGTTAGAGGGCCTGTGGTTTGTATCAGTTTCAGAAGCAGAGTTGAACTAGATATGGTCCGTGTGTGTAGGAAACACAGTTCTTTTTTTCTGAGCACACTCAAGTTTCCCGCCTTATTAGAGACCCTAGAATGCAAGAGCTTGCTTCTTTCTCTAAAGCAAATCGTCTTTCATGGATGAGAACTGTGCTGTGTGTTTCCCTTCAGAAACGGAGTTAAATGGCAGGCTCTGTGTCCTCCTACAAGCAAGACTTCGTTGTTTCAGGTAAACGCACTCACTTTTGAGCTCAAAGGAAGCTACATCTTCCACAAAGCTCACACATTTCTCAATCATAAGTGAAAAGGAATGGATGTTAGAGGGCCTGTGGTTTGTATCAGTTTCCAAAGCAGAGTTGAACTAGATATGGTCGGAGTGTGTAGGAAACACAGTTCTTTTGTTCTGAGCACACTCACGTTTCCCACCTTATTAGAGAATCTATAATGCAAGAGCATGCTTCTTGCTCTAAAGCAGAGTGTCTTTCATTGATGAGAACTGTGCTGTGTGTTTCCCTTCAGAAACGGAGTTAAATGGCTGGCTCTGTGTCTTCCTACAAGCAAGACATCGTTTCAGGTAAACGCAGTCACTTTTGAGCTCAAACGAAGCTACATCTTTCACAAAGCTCACACGTTTCTCACTCTTAACTGAAAGGCATTGGATGTTAGAGGGCCTGTGGTTTGTATCAGTTTCAGAAGCAGAGTTGAACTAGATATGGTCCGTGTGTGTAGGAAACACAGTTCTTTTGTTCTGAGCACACTCAAGTTTCCCGCCTTATCAGAGACCCTAGAATGCAAGAGCTTGCTTCTTGCTCTAAAGCAAATCGTCTTTCATGGATGAGAACTGTGCTGTGTGTTTCCCTTCAGAAACGGACTTAAATGGCAGGCTCTGTGTCGTCCTACAAGCAAGACTTCGTTGTTTCAGGTAAACTCACTCACTTTTGAGCTCAAACGAAGCTACATCTTTCACAAAGCTCACACGTTTCTCACTCATAAGTGAAAAGGATTGGATGTTAGAGGGCCTGTGGTTTGTATCAGTTTCCGAAGCAGGGTTGAACTAGATATGGTCCGTGTGTGTAGGAAACACAGTTCTTTTGTTCTGAGCACACTCACGTTTCCCACCTTATTAGAGACTCTAGAATGCAAGAGCATGCTTCTTGCTCTAAAGCAGAGTGTCTTTCATGGATGAGAACTGTGCTGTGTGTTTCCCTTCAGAAACGGAGTTAAATGGCAGGCTCTTTGTCTTCCTACAAGCAAGACGTAGTTTCAGGTAAACGCAGTCACTTTTGAGCTCAAACGAAGCTACATCGTTGACGACGCTCACACGTTTCTCGCTCTTAACAAAAGACACTGGATGTTAGAGGGCCTGTGGTTTGTATCAGTTTCAGAAGCAGAGTTGAACTAGATATGGTCCTTGTGTGTAGGAAACACAGTTCTTTTGTTCTGAGCACACTCAAGTTTCCCGCCTTATTAGAGACTCTAGAATGCGAGAGCATGCTTCTTGCTCTTAAGCAGAGTGTGTTTCATGGATGAGAACTGTGCTGTGTGTTTCCCTTCAGAAACAGAGTTAAATGGCAGGCTCTGGGTCTTCCTACAAGCTAGACTTCGTTTCAGGTAAACGCAGTCACTTTTGAGCTCAAATGAAGCTACATCGTTCAAGAAGCTCTCACGTTTCTCGCTCTTAACTGAAAGGCATTGGATGTTAGAGGGTCTATGGTTTGTATCAGTTTCAGAAGCATAGTTGAACTAGATATGGTCCGTGTGTGTAGGAAACACAGTTCTTTTGTTCTGAGCACACTCACGTTTCCAGCCTTATTAGAGACTCTAGAAAGCAAGAGCTTGCTTCTTGCTCTAAAGCAGAGTGTGTTTCATGGATGAGAACTGTGCTGTGTGTTTCCCTTCAGAAACGGAGTTAAATGGCAGGCTCTGTGTCCTCCTACAAGCAAGAATTCGTTTCAGATAAACGCAGTCACTTTTGAGCTCAAGGGAAGCTACATAGTTCACGAAGCTCACACGTTTCTCGCTCTTCAGTGAAAAGCATTGGATGTTAGAGGTCCTGTGGTTTGTATCAGTTTCAGAAGAAGAGTTGAACTGGATATGGTCCCTGGGTGTAGGAAACATTGTTCTTTTGTTCTGAGCACACTCACGTTTCCCGCATTATTACAGACTCTAGAAAGCAAGAGCTTGCTTCTTGCTCTAAAGCAGAGTGTCTTTCATGGATGAGAACTGTGCTGTGTGTTTCCCTTCAGAAACGGAGTTAAATGGCAGGCTCTGTGTCTTCCTACAAGCTAGACTTCGTTTCAGGTAAACGCAGTCACTTTTGAGCTCAAATGAAGCTACATTGTTCACGAAGCTCTCACGTTTCTCGCTCTTAACTGAAAGGCATTGGATGTTAGAGGGTCTATGGTTTGTATCAGTTTCAAAAGCAGAGTTGAACTGGATATGGTCCGTGTGTGTAGGAAACACAGTTCTTTTGTTCTGAGCACACTCACGTTTGCAGCCTTATTAGAGACTCTAGAAAGCAAGGGCTTGCTTCTTGCTCTGAAGCAGAGTGTGTTTCATGGAAGAGAACTGTGCTGTGTGTTTCCATTCAGAAACAGAGTTAAATGGCAGGCTCTGGGTCTTCCTACAAGCTAGACTTCGTTTCAGGTAAACGCAGTCACTTTTGAGCTCAAATGAAGCTACATCGTTCACGAAGCTCTCACGTTTCTCGCTCTTAACTGAAAGGCATTGGTTGTTAGAGGGTCTATGGTTTGTATCAGTTTCAGAAGCAGATTTGAACTAGATATGGTCCGTGTGTGTAGGAAACACAGTTCTTTTGTTCTGAGCACACTGAGGTTTCCCGCCTTATTAGAGACTCTTGAAAGCAAGAGCTTGCTTCTTGCTCTAAAGCAGAGTGTGTTTCATGGAAGAGAACTGTGCTGTGTGTTTCTCTTCAGAAACGGAGTTAAATGGCAGGCTCTGTGTCGTCCTACAAGCAAGACTTCGTTGTTTCAGGTAAACGCACTCACTTTTGAGCTCAAAGGAAGCTACATCTTTCACAAAGCTCACACGTTTCTCAATCATAAGTGAAAAGGAATGGATGTTAGAGGGCCTGTGGTTTGTATCAGTTTCCAAAGCAGATTTGAACTAGATATGGTCCGAGTGTGTAGGAAACACAGTTCTTTTGTTCTGAGCACACTCACGTTTCCCACCTTATTAGAGAATCTATAATGCAAGAGCATGCTTCTTGCTCTAAAGCAGAGTGTCTTTCATGGATGAGAACTGTGCTGTGTGTTTCCCTTCAGTATCGGAGTTAAATGGCTGGCTCTGTGTCTTCCTACAAGCAAGACATCGTTTCAGGTAAACGCAGTCACTTTTGAGCTCAAACGAAGCTACATCTTTCACAAAGCTCACACGTTTCTCACTCTTAACTGAAAGGCATTGGATGTTAGAGGGCATGTGGTTTGTATCAGTTTCAGAAGCAGATTTGAACTAGATATGGTCCGTGTGTGTAGGAAACACAGTTCTTTTGTTCTGAGCACACTCAAGTTTCCCGCCTTATTAGAGACCCTAGAATGCAAGAGCTTGCTTCTTGCTCTAAAGCAAATCGTCTTTCATGGATGAGAACTGTGCTGTGTGTTTCCCTTCAGAAACGGAGTTAAATGGCAGGCTCTGTGTCGTCCTACAAGCAAGACTTCGTTGTTTCAGGTAAACTCACTCACTTTTGAGCTCAAACGAAGCTACATCTTTCACAAAGCTCACACGTTTCTCACTCATAAGTGAAAAGGATTGGATGGTAGAGGGCCTGTGGTTTGTATCAGTTTCCGAAGCAGAGTTGAACTAGATATGGTCCGTGTGTGTAGGAAACACAGTTCTTTTGTTCTGAGCACACTCACGTTTCCCACCTTATTAGAGACTCTAGAATGCAAGAGCATGCTTCTTGCTCTAAAGCAGAGTGTCTTTCATGGATGAGAACTGTGCTGTGTGTTTCCCTTCAGAAACGGAGTTAAATGGCAGGCTCTTTGTCTTCCTACAAGCAAGACGTAGTTTCAGGTAAACGCAGTCACTTTTGAGCTCAAACGAAGCTACATCGTTGACGACGCTCACAGGTTTCTCGCTCTTAACAAAAGACACTGGATGTTAGAGGGCCTGTGGTTTGTATCAGTTTCAGAAGCAGAGTTGAACTAGATATGGTCCTTGTGTGTAGGAAACACAGTTCTTTTGTTCTGAGCACACTCAAGTTTCCCGCCTTATTAGAGACTCTAGAATGCGAGAGCATGCTTCTTGCTCTTAAGCAGAGTGTGTTTCATGGATGAGAACTGTGCTGTGTGTTTCCCTTCAGAAACAGAGTTAAATGGCAGGCTCTGGGTCTTCCTACAAGCTAGACTTCGTTTCAGGTAAACGCAGTCACTTTTGAGCTCAAATGAAGCTACATCGTTCACGAAGCTCTCACGTTTCTCGCTCTTAACTGAAAGGCATTGGATGTTAGAGGGTCTATGGTTTGTATCAGTTTCAGAAGCATAGTTGAACTAGATATGGTCCGTGTGTGTAGGAAACACAGTTCTTTTGTTCTGAGCACACTCACGTTTCCAGCCTTATTAGAGACTCTAGAAAGCAAGAGCTTGCTTCTTGCTCTAAAGCAGAGTGTGTTTCATAGATGAGAACTGTGCTGTGTGTTTCCCTTCAGAAACGGAGTTAAATGGCATGCTCTGTGTCCTCCTACAAGCAAGAATTCGTTTCAGATAAACGCAGTCACTTTTGAGCTCAAGGGAAGCTACATAGTTCACGAAGCTCACACGTTTCTCGCTCTTCAGTGAAAAGCATTGGATGTTAGAGGGCCTGTGGTTTGTATCAGTTTCAGAAGAAGAGTTGAACTGGATATGGTCCCTGGGTGTAGGAAACATTGTTCTTTTGTTCTGAGCACACTCACGTTTCCCGCATTATTACAGACTCTAGAAAGCAAGAGCTTGCTTCTTGCTCTAAAGCAGAGTGTCTTTCATGGATGAGAACTGTGCTGTGTGTTTCCCTTCAGAAACGGAGTTAAATGGCAGGCTCTGTGTCTTCCTACAAGCTAGACTTCGTTTCAGGTAAACGCAGTCACTTTTGAGCTCAAATGAAGCTACATTGTTCACGAAGCTCTCACGTTTCTCGCTCTTAACTGAAAAGCATTGGAAGTTAGAGGGTCTATGGTTTGTATCAGTTTCAAAAGCAGAGTTGAACTAGATATGGTCCGTGTGTGTAGGAAACACAGTTCTTTTGTTCTGAGCACACTCACGTTTCCCACCTTATTAGAGAATCTAGAATGCAAGAGCATGCTTCTTGCTCTAAAGCAGAGTGTCTTTCATGGATGAGAACTGTGCTGTGTGTTTCCCTTCAGAAACGGAGTTAAATGGCAGGCTCTTTGTCTTCCTACAAGCAAGACGTAGTTTCAGGTAAAGGCAGTCACTTTTGAGCTCAAACGAAGCTACATCGTTGACGACGCTCACACGTTTCTCGCTCTTAACAAAAGACACTGGATGTTAGAGGGCCTGTGGTTTGTATCAGTTTCAGAAGCAGAGTTGAACTAGATATGGTCCTTGTGTGTAGGAAACACAGTTCTTTTGTTCTGAGCACACTCAAGTTTCCCGCCTTATTAGAGACTCTAGAATGAAAGAGCATGCTTCTTGCTCTTAAGCAGAGTGTGTTTCATGGATGAGAACTGTGCTGTGTGTTTCCCTTCAGAAACAGAGTTAAATGGCAGGCTCTGGGTGTTCCTACAAGCTAGACTTAGTTTCAGGTAAACGCAGTCACTTTTGAGCTCAAATGAAGCTACATCGTTCACGAAGCTCTCATGTTTCTCGCTCTTAACTGAAAGGCATTGGATGTTAGAGGGTCTATGGTTTGTATCAGTTTCAGAAGCATAGTTGAACTAGATATGGTCCGTGTGTGTGGGAAACACAGTTCTTTTGTTCTGAGCACACTCACGTTTCCAGCCTTATTAGAGACTCTAGAAAGCAAGAGCTTGCTTCTTGCTCTAAAGCAGAGTGTGTTTCATGGATGAGAACTGTGCTGTGTGTTTTCCTTCAGAAACGGAGTTAAATGGCAGGCTCAGTGTCCTCCTACAAGCAAGAATTCGTTTCAGATAAACGCAGTCACTTTTGAGCTCAAGGGAAGCTACATAGTTCACGAAGCTCACACGTTTCTCGCTCTTAAGTGAAAAGCATTGGATGTTAGAGGGCCTGTGGTTTGAATCAGTTTCAGAAGCAGAGTTGAACTAGAAATGGTCCGTGTTTGTAGGAAACACAGTTCTTTTGTTCTGAGCACACTCATGTTTCCCGCCTTATTAGAGACTCTTGAAAGCAAGAGCTTGCTTCTTGCTCTAAAGCAGAGTGTGTTTCATTGAAGAGAACTGTGCTGTGTGTTTCCCTTCAGAAACGGAGTTAAATGGCAGGCTCTGTGTCGTCCTACAAGCAAGACTTTGTTGTTTCAGGTAAACGCACTCACTTTTGAGCTCAAACGAAGCTACATCTTTCACAAAGCTCACACGTTTCTCACTCATAAGTGAAAAGGATTGGATGTTAGAGGGCCTGTGGTTTGTATCAGTTTCCGAAGCAGAGCTGAACTAGATATGGTCCGTGTGTGCAGGAAACACAGTTCTTTTGTTCTGAGCACACTCACGTTTCCCACCTTATTAGAGACTCTAGAATGCAAGAGCATGCTTCTCGCTCTAAAGCAGAGTGTCTTACATGGATGAGAACTGTGCTGTGTGTTTCCCTTCAGTATCGGAGTTAAATGGCAGGCTCTGTGTCTTTCTACAAGCAAGACATCGTTTCAGGTAAACGCAGTCACTTTTGAGCTCAAACGAAGCTACATCTTTCACAAAGCTCACACGTTTCTCACTCTTAACTGAAAGGCATTGGATGTTAGAGGTCCTGTGGTATGTATCAGTTTCAGAAGCAGAGTTGAACTAGATATGTTCCGTGTGTGTAGGAAACACAGTTCTTTGTTCTAAGCACAGTCACGTTTCCCACCTTATTAGAGTCTCCAGAATGCGAGAGCATGCTTCTTGCTTTAAAGCAGAGTGTGTTTCATGGATGAGAACTGTGCTGAGTGTTTCCATTCAGAAACGGAGTTAAATGGCAGGCTCTGTGTCCTCCTACAAGCAAGAATTCGTTTCAGATAAACGCAGTCACTTTTGAGCTCAAGGGAAGCTACATAGTTCACGAAGCTCACACGTTTCTCGCTCTTCAGTGAAAAGCATTGGATGTTAGAGGGCCTGTGGTTTGTATCAGTTTCAGAAGAAGAGTTGAACTGGATATGGTCCCTGGGTGTAGGAAACACAGTTCTTTTTTTCTGAGCACACTCACGTTTCCCGCATTATTACAGACTCTAGAAAGCAAGAGCTTGCTTCTTGCTCTAAAGCAGAGTGTCTTTCATGGATGAGAACTGTGCTGTGTGTTTCCCTTCAGAAACGGAGTTAAATGGCAGGCTCTCTGTCTTCCTACAAGCTAGACTTCGTTTCAGGTAAACGCAGTCACTTTTGAGCTCAAATGAAGCTACATTGTTCACGAAGCTCTCACGTTTCTCGCTCTTAACTGAAAGGCATTGGATGTTAGAGGGTCTATGGTTTGTATCAGTTTCAAAAGCAGAGTTGAACTAGATATGGTCCGTGTGTGTAGGAAATACAGTTCTTTTGTTCTGAGCACACTCACGTTTGCAGCCTTATTAGAGACTCTAGAAAGCAAGGGCTTGCTTCTTGCTCTGATGCAGAGTGTGTTTCATGGAAGAGAACTGTGCTGTGTGTTTCCATTCAGAAACAGAGTTAAATGGCAGGCTCTGGGTCTTCCTACAAGCTAGACTTCGTTTCAGGTAAACGCAGTCACTTTTGAGCTCAAATGAAGCTACATCGTTCACGAAGCTCTCACGTTTCTCGCTCTTAACTGAAAGGCATTGGTTGTTAGAGGGTCTATGGTTTGTATCAATTTCAGAAGCAGATTTGAACTAGATATGGTCCGTGTGTGTAGGAAACACAGTTCTTTTGTTCTGAGCACACTCAGGTTTCCCGCCTTATTAGAGACTCTTGAAAGCAAGAGCTTGCTTCTTGCTCTAAAGCAGAGTGTGTTTCATGGAAGAGAACTGTGCTGTGTGTTTCCCTTCAGAATCGGAGTTAAATGGCAGGCTCTGTGTCGTCCTACAAGCAAGACTTCGTTGTTTCAGGTAAACGCACTCACTTTTGAGCTCAAAGGAAGCTACATCTTCCACAAAGCTCACACATTTCTCAATCATAAGTGAAAAGGAATGGATGTTAGAGGGCCTGTGGTTTGTATCAGTTTCCAAAGCAGAGTTGAACTAGATATGGTCCGAGTGTGTAGGAAACACAGTTCTTTTGTTCTGAGCACACTCACGTTTCCCACCTTATTAGAGAATCTATAATGCAAGAGCATGCTTCTTGCTCTAAAGCAGAGTGTCTTTCATGGATGAGAACTGTGCTGTGTGTTTCCCTTCAGAAACGGAGTTAAATGGCTGGCTCTGTGTCTTCCTACAAGCAAGACATCGTTTCAGGTAAACGCAGTCACTTTTGAGCTCAAACGAAGCTACATCTTTCACAAAGCTCACACGTTTCTCACTCTTAACTGAAAGGCATTGGATGTTAGAGGGCCTGTGGTTTGTATCAGTTTCAGAAGCAGAGTTGAACTAGATATGGTCCGTGTGTGTAGGAAACACAGTTCTTTTGTTCTGAGCACACTCAAGTTTCCCGCCTTATTAGAGACCCTAGAATGCAAGAGCTTGCTTCTTGCTCTAAAGCAAATCGTCTTTCATGGATGAGAACTGTGCTGTGTGTTTCCCTTCAGAAACGGACTTAAATGGCAGGCTCTGTGTCGTCCTACAAGCAAGACTTCGTTGTTTCAGGTAAACTCACTCACTTTTGAGCTCAAACGAAGCTACATCTTTCACAAAGCTCACACGTTTCTCACTCATAAGTGAAAAGGATTGGATGTTAGAGGGCCTGTGGTTTGTATCAGTTTCCGAAGCAGGGTTGAACTAGATATGGTCCGTGTGTGTAGGAAACACAGTTCTTTTGTTCTGAGCACACTCACGTTTCCCACCTTATTAGAGACTCTAGAATGCAAGAGCATGCTTCTTGCTCTAAAGCAGAGTGTCTTTCATGGATGAGAACTGTGCTGTGTGTTTCCCTTCAGAAACGGAGTTAAATGGCAGGCTCTTTGTCTTCCTACAAGCAAGACGTAGTTTCAGGTAAACGCAGTCACTTTTGAGCTCAAACGAAGCTACATCGTTGACGACGCTCACACGTTTCTCGCTCTTAACAAAAGACACTGGATGTTAGAGGGCCTGTGGTTTGTATCAGTTTCAGAAGCAGAGTTGAACTAGATATGGTCCTTGTGTGTAGGAAACACAGTTCTTTTGTTCTGAGCACACTCAAGTTTCCCGCCTTATTAGAGACTCTAGAATGCGAGAGCATGCTTCTTGCTCTTAAGCAGAGTGTGTTTCATGGATGAGAACTGTGCTGTGTGTTTCCCTTCAGAAACAGAGTTAAATGGCAGGCTCTGGGTCTTCCTACAAGCTAGACTTCGTTTCAGGTAAACGCAGTCACCTTTGAGCTCAAATGAAGCTACATCGTTCAAGAAGCTCTCACGTTTCTCGCTCTTAACTGAAAGGCATTGGATGTTAGAGGGTCTATGGTTTGTATCAGTTTCAGAAGCATAGTTGAACTAGATATGGTCCGTGTGTGTAGGAAACACAGTTCTTTTGTTCTGAGCACACTCACGTTTCCAGCCTTATTAGAGACTCTAGAAAGCAAGAGCTTGCTTCTTGCTCTAAAGCAGAGTGTGTTTCATGGATGAGAACTGTGCTGTGTGTTTCCCTTCAGAAACGGAGTTAAATGGCAGGCTCTGTGTCCTCCTACAAGCAAGAATTCGTTTCAGATAAACGCAGTCACTTTTGAGCTCAAGGGAAGCTACATAGTTCACGAAGCTCACACGTTTCTCGCTCTTCAGTGAAAAGCATTGGATGTTAGAGGTCCTGTGGTTTGTATCAGTTTCAGAAGAAGAGTTGAACTGGATATGGTCCCTGGGTGTAGGAAACATTGTTCTTTTGTTCTGAGCACACTCACGTTTCCCGCATTATTACAGACTCTAGAAAGCAAGAGCTTGCTTCTTGCTCTAAAGCAGAGTGTCTTTCATGGATGAGAACTGTGCTGTGTGTTTCCCTTCAGAAACGGAGTTAAATGGCAGGCTCTGTGTCTTCCTACAAGCTAGACTTCGTTTCAGGTAAACGCAGTCACTTTTGAGCTCAAATGAAGCTACATTGTTCACGAAGCTCTCACGTTTCTCGCTCTTAACTGAAAGGCATTGGATGTTAGAGGGTCTATGGTTTGTATCAGTTTCAAAAGCAGAGTTGAACTGGATATGGTCCGTGTGTGTAGGAAACACAGTTCTTTTGTTCTGAGCACACTCACGTTTGCAGCCTTATTAGAGACTCTAGAAAGCAAGGGCTTGCTTCTTGCTCTGAAGCAGAGTGTGTTTCATGGAAGAGAACTGTGCTGTGTGTTTCCATTCAGAAACAGAGTTAAATGGCAGGCTCTGGGTCTTCCTACAAGCTAGACTTCGTTTCAGGTAAACGCAGTCACTTTTGAGCTCAAATGAAGCTACATCGTTCACGAAGCTCTCACGTTTCTCGCTCTTAACTGAAAGGCATTGGTTGTTAGAGGGTCTATGGTTTGTATCAGTTTCAGAAGCAGATTTGAACTAGATATGGTCCGTGTGTGTAGGAAACACAGTTCTTTTGTTCTGAGCACACTGAGGTTAACCGCCTTATTAGAGACTCTTGAAAGCAAGAGCTTGCTTCTTGCTCTAAAGCAGAGTGTGTTTCATGGAAGAGAACTGTGCTGTGTGTTTCTCTTCAGAAACGGAGTTAAATGGCAGGCTCTGTGTCGTCCTACAAGCAAGACTTCGTTGTTTCAGGTAAACGCACTCACTTTTGAGCTCAAAGGAAGCTACATCTTTCACAAAGCTCACACGTTTCTCAATCATAAGTGAAAAGGATTGGATGTTAGAGGGCCTGTGGTTTGTATCAGTTTCCGAAGCAGAGTTGAACTAGATATGGTCCGTGTGTGTAGGAAACACAGTTCTTTTGTTCTGAGCACACTCACGTTTCCCACCTTATTAGAGACTCTAGAATGCAAGAGCATGCTTCTCGCTCTAAAGCAGAGTGTCTTACATGGATGAGAACTGTGCTGTGTGTTTCCCTTCAGTATCGGAGTTAAATGGCAGGCTCTGTGTCTTTCTACAAGCAAGACATCGTTTCAGGTAAACGCAGTCACTTTTGAGCTCAAACGAAGCTACATCTTTCACAAAGCTCACACGTTTCTCACTCTTAACTGAAAGGCATTGGATGTTAGAGGTCCTGTGGTATGTATCAGTTTCAGAAGCAGAGTTGAACTAGATATGTTCCGTGTGTGTAGGAAACACAGTTCTTTTGTTCTGAGCACACTCACGTTTCCCACCTTATTAGAGACTCTAGAATGCAAGAGCATGCTTCTTGCTCTAAAGCAGAGTGTCTTTCATGGATGAGAACTGTGCTGTGTGTTTCCCTTCAGAAACGGAGTTAAATGGCAGGCTCTTTGTCTTCCTACAAGCAAGACGTAGTTTCAGGTAAACGCAGTCACTTTTGAGCTCAAACGAAGCTACATCGTTGACGACGCTCACACGTTTCTCGCTCTTAACAAAAGACACTGGATGTTAGAGGGCCTGTGGTTTGTATCAGTTTCAGAAGCAGAGTTGAACTAGATATGGTCCTTGTGTGTAGGAAACACAGTTCTTTTGTTCTGAGCACACTCAAGTTTCCCGCCTTATTAGAGACTCTAGAATGCGAGAGCATGCTTCTTGCTCTTAAGCAGAGTGTGTTTCATGGATGAGAACTGTGCTGTGTGTTTCCCTTCAGAAACAGAGTTAAATGGCAGGCTCTGGGTCTTCCTACAAGCTAGACTTCGTTTCAGGTAAACGCAGTCACCTTTGAGCTCAAATGAAGCTACATCGTTCAAGAAGCTCTCACGTTTCTCGCTCTTAACTGAAAGGCATTGGATGTTAGAGGGTCTATGGTTTGTATCAGTTTCAGAAGCATAGTTGAACTAGATATGGTCCGTGTGTGTAGGAAACACAGTTCTTTTGTTCTGAGCACACTCACGTTTCCAGCCTTATTAGAGACTCTAGAAAGCAAGAGCTTGCTTCTTGCTCTAAAGCAGAGTGTGTTTCATGGATGAGAACTGTGCTGTGTGTTTCCCTTCAGAAACGGAGTTAAATGGCAGGCTCTGTGTCCTCCTACAAGCAAGAATTCGTTTCAGATAAACGCAGTCACTTTTGAGCTCAAGGGAAGCTACATAGTTCACGAAGCTCACACGTTTCTCGCTCTTCAGTGAAAAGCATTGGATGTTAGAGGTCCTGTGGTTTGTATCAGTTTCAGAAGAAGAGTTGAACTGGATATGGTCCCTGGGTGTAGGAAACATTGTTCTTTTGTTCTGAGCACACTCACGTTTCCCGCATTATTACAGACTCTAGAAAGCAAGAGCTTGCTTCTTGCTCTAAAGCAGAGTGTCTTTCATGGATGAGAACTGTGCTGTGTGTTTCCCTTCAGAAACGGAGTTAAATGGCAGGCTCTGTGTCTTCCTACAAGCTAGACTTCGTTTCAGGTAAACGCAGTCACTTTTGAGCTCAAATGAAGCTACATTGTTCACGAAGCTCTCACGTTTCTCGCTCTTAACTGAAAGGCATTGGATGTTAGAGGGTCTATGGTTTGTATCAGTTTCAAAAGCAGAGTTGAACTGGATATGGTCCGTGTGTGTAGGAAACACAGTTCTTTTGTTCTGAGCACACTCACGTTTGCAGCCTTATTAGAGACTCTAGAAAGCAAGGGCTTGCTTCTTGCTCTGAAGCAGAGTGTGTTTCATGGAAGAGAACTGTGCTGTGTGTTTCCATTCAGAAACAGAGTTAAATGGCAGGCTCTGGGTCTTCCTACAAGCTAGACTTCGTTTCAGGTAAACGCAGTCACTTTTGAGCTCAAATGAAGCTACATCGTTCACGAAGCTCTCACGTTTCTCGCTCTTAACTGAAAGGCATTGGTTGTTAGAGGGTCTATGGTTTGTATCAGTTTCAGAAGCAGATTTGAACTAGATATGGTCCGTGTGTGTAGGAAACACAGTTCTTTTGTTCTGAGCACACTGAGGTTAACCGCCTTATTAGAGACTCTTGAAAGCAAGAGCTTGCTTCTTGCTCTAAAGCAGAGTGTGTTTCATGGAAGAGAACTGTGCTGTGTGTTTCTCTTCAGAAACGGAGTTAAATGGCAGGCTCTGTGTCGTCCTACAAGCAAGACTTCGTTGTTTCAGGTAAACGCACTCACTTTTGAGCTCAAAGGAAGCTACATCTTTCACAAAGCTCACACGTTTCTCAATCATAAGTGAAAAGGATTGGATGTTAGAGGGCCTGTGGTTTGTATCAGTTTCCGAAGCAGAGTTGAACTAGATATGGTCCGTGTGTGTAGGAAACACAGTTCTTTTGTTCTGAGCACACTCACGTTTCCCAACTTATTAGAGACTCTAGAATGCAAGAGCATGCTTCTTGCTCTAAAGCAGAGTGTCTTTCATGGATGAGAACTGTGCTGTGTGTTTCCCTTCAGAAACGGAGTTAAATGGCAGGCTCTTTGTCTTCCTACAAGCAAGACGTAGTTTCAGGTAAACGCAGTCACTTTTGAGCTCAAACGAAGCTACATCGTTGACGACGCTCACACGTTTCTCGCTCTTAACAAAAGACACTGGATGTTAGAGGGCCTGTGGTTTGTATCAGTTTCAGAAGCAGAGTTGAACTAGATATGGTCCTTGTGTGTAGGAAACACAGTTCTTTTGTTCTGAGCACACTCAAGTTTCCCGCCTTATTAGAGACTCTAGAATGCGAGAGCATGCTTCTTGCTCTTAAGCAGAGTGTGTTTCATGGATGAGAACTGTGCTGTGTGTTTCCCTTCAGAAACAGAGTTAAATGGCAGGCTCTGGGTCTTCCTACAAGCTAGACTTCGTTTCAGGTAAACGCAGTCACTTTTGAGCTCAAATGAAGCTACATCGTTCACGAAGCTCTCACGTTTCTCGCTCTTAACTGAAAGGCATTGGATGTTAGAGGGTCTATGGTTTGTATCAGTTTCAGAAGCATAGTTGAACTAGATATGGTCCGTGTGTGTAGGAAACACAGTTCTTTTGTTCTGAGCACACTCATGTTTCCAGCCTTATTAGAGACTCTAGAAAGCAAGAGCTTGCTTCTTGCTCTAAAGCAGAGTGTGTTTCATAGATGAGAACTGTGCTGTGTGTTTCCCTTCAGAAACGGAGTTAAATGGCAGGCTCTGTGTCCTCCTACAAGCAAGAATTCGTTTCAGATAAAGCAGTCACTTTTGAGCTCAAGGGAAGCTACATAGTTCACGAAGCTCACACGTTTCTCGCTCTTCAGTGAAAAGCATTGGATGTTAGAGGGCCTGTGGTTTGTATCAGTATCAGAAGAAGAGTTGAACTGGATATGGTCCCTGGGTGTAGGAAACATTGTTCTTTTGTTCTGAGCACACTCACGTTTCCCGCATTATTACAGACGCTAGAAAGCAAGAGCTTGCTTCTTGCTCTAAAGCAGAGTGTCTTTCATGGATGAGAACTGTGCTGTGTGTTTCCCTTCAGAAACGGAGTTAAATGGCAGGCTCTGTGTCTTCCTACAAGCTAGACTTCGTTTCAGGTAAACGCAGTCACTTTTGAGCTCAAATGAAGCTACATTGTTCACGAAGCTCTCACGTTTCTCGCTCTTAACTGAAAGGCATTGGATGTTAGAGGGTCTATGGTTTGTATCAGTTTCAAAAGCAGAGTTGAACTAGATATGGTCCGTGTGTGTAGGAAACACAGTTCTTTTGTTCTGAGCACACTCACGTTTGCAGCCTTATTAGAGACTCTAGAAAGCAAGGGCTTGCTTCTTGCTCTGAAGCAGAGTGTGTTTCATGGAAGAGAACTGTGCTGTGTGTTTCCATTCAGAAACAGAGTTAAATGGCAGGCTCTGGGTCTTCCTACAAGCTAGACTTCGTTTCAGGTAAACGCAGTCACTTTTGAGCTCAAATGAAGCTACATCGTTCACGAAGCTCTCACGTTTCTCGCTCTTAACTGAAAGGCATTGGTTGTTAGAGGGGCTATGGTTTGTATCAGTTTCAGAAGCAGATTTGAACTAGATATGGTCCGTGTGTGTAGGAAACACAGTTCTTTTGTTCTGAGCACACTGAGGTTTCCCGCCCTATTAGAGACTCTTGAAAGCAAGAGCTTGCTTCTTGCTCTAAAGCAGAGTGTGTTTCATGGAAGAGAACTGTGCTGTGTGTTTCTCTTCAGAAACGGAGTTAAATGGCAGGCTCTGTGTCGTCCTACAAGCAAGAATTCGTTGTTTCAGGTAAACTCACTCACTTTTGAGCTCAAACGAAGCTACATCTTTCACAAAGCTCACACGTTTCTCACTCATAAGTGAAAAGGATTGGATGTTAGAGGGCCTGTGGTTTGTATCAGTTTCCGAAGCAGAGTTGAACTAGATATGGTCCGTGTGTGTAGGAAACACAGTTCTTTTGTTCTGAGCACACTCACGTTTCCCACCTTATTAGAGACTCTAGAATGCAAGAGCATGCTTCTTGCTCTAAAGCAGAGTGTCTTTCATGGATGAGAACTGTGCTGTGTGTTTCCCTTCAGAAACGGAGTTAAATGGCAGGCTCTTTGTCTTCCTACAAGCAAGACGTAGTTTCAGGTAAACGCAGTCACTTTTGAGCTCAAACGAAGCTACATCGTTGACGACGCTCACACGTTTCTCGCTCTTAACAAAAGACACTGGATGTTAGAGGGCCTGTGGTTTGTATCAGTTTCAGAAGCAGAGTTGAACTAGATATGGTCCTTGTGTGTAGGAAACACAGTTCTTTTGTTCTGAGCACACTCAAGTTTCCCGCCTTATTAGAGACTCTAGAATGCGAGAGCATGCTTCTTGCTCTTAAGCAGAGTGTGTTTCATGGATGAGAACTGTGCTCTGTGTTTCCCTTCAGAAACAGAGTTAAATGGCAGGCTCTGGGTCTTCCTACAAGCTAGACTTCGTTTCAGGTAAACGCAGTCACTTTTGAGCTCAAATGAAGCTACATCGTTCACGAAGCTCTCACGTTTCTCGCTCTTAACTGAAAGGCATTGGATGTTAGAGGGTCTATGGTTTGTATCAGTTTCAGAAGCATAGTTGAACTAGATATGGTCCGTGTGTGTAGGAAACACAGTTCTTTTGTTCTGAGCACACTCATGTTTCCAGCCTTATTAGAGACTCTAGAAAGCAAGAGCTTGCTTCTTGCTCTAAAGCAGAGTGTGTTTCATAGATGAGAACTGTGCTGTGTGTTTCCCTTCAGAAACGGAGTTAAATGGCAGGCTCTGTGTCCTCCTACAAGCAAGAATTCGTTTCAGATAAAGCAGTCACTTTTGAGCTCAAGGGAAGCTACATAGTTCACGAAGCTCACACGTTTCTCGCTCTTCAGTGAAAAGCATTGGATGTTAGAGGGCCTGTGGTTTGTATCAGTATCAGAAGAAGAGTTGAACTGGATATGGTCCCTGGGTGTAGGAAACATGGTTCTTTTGTTCTGAGCACACTCACGTTTCCCGCATTATTACAGACTCTAGAAAGCAAGAGCTTGCTTCTTGCTCTAAAGCAGAGTGTCTTTCATGGATGAGAACTGTGCTGTGTGTTTCCCTTCAGAAACGGAGTTAAATGGCAGGCTCTGTGTCTTCCTACAAGCTAGACTTCGTTTCAGGTAAACGCAGTCACTTTTGAGCTCAAATGAAGCTACATTGTTCACGAAGCTCTCACGTTTCTCGCTCTTAACTGAAAGGCATTGGATGTTAGAGGGTCTATGGTTTGTATCAATTTCAAAAGCAGAGTTGAACTAGATATGGTCCGTGTGTGTAGGAAACACAGTTCTTTTGTTCTGAGCACACTCACGTTTGCAGCCTTATTAGAGACTCTAGAAAGCAAGGGCTTGCTTCTTGCTCTGAAGCAGAGTGTGTTTCATGGAAGAGAACTGTGCTGTGTGTTTCCATTCAGAAACAGAGTTAAATGGCAGGCTCTGGGTCTTCCTACAAGCTAGACTTCGTTTCAGGTAAACGCAGTCACTTTTGAGCTCAAATGAAGCTACATCGTTCACGAAGCTATCACGTTTCTCGCTCTTAACTGAAAGGCATTGGTTGTTAGAGGGTCTATGGTTTGTATCAGTTTCAGAAGCAGATTTGAACTAGATATGGTCCGTGTGTGTAGGAAACACAGTTCTTTTGTTCTGAGCACACTGAGGTTTCCCGCCCTATTAGAGACTCTTGAAAGCAAGAGCTTGCTTCTTGCTCTAAAGCAGAGTGTGTTTCATGGAAGAGAACTGTGCTGTGTGTTTCTCTTCAGAAACGGAGTTAAATGGCAGGCTCTGTGTCGTCCTACAAGCAAGAATTCGTTGTTTCAGGTAAACTCACTCACTTTTGAGCTCAAACGAAGCTACATCTTTCACAAAGCTCACACGTTTCTCACTCATAAGTGAAAAGGATTGGATGTTAGAGGGCCTGTGGTTTGTATCAGTTTCAGAAGCAGAGTTGAACTAGATATGGTCCGTGTGTGTAGGAAACACAGTTCTTTTGTTCTGAGCACACTCACGTTTCCCACCTTATTAGAGACTCTAGAATGCAAGAGCATGCTTCTTGCTCTAAAGCAGAGTGTCTTTCATGGATGAGAACTGTGCTGTGTGTTTCCCTTCAGAAACGGAGATAATGGCAGGCTCTTTGTCTTCCTACAAGCAAGACGTAGTTTCAGGTAAACGCAGTCACTTTTGAGCTCAAACGAAGCTACATCGTTGACGACGCTCACACGTTTCTCGCTCTTAACAAAAGACACTGGATGTTAGAGGGCCTGTGGTTTGTATCAGTTTCAGAAGCAGAGTTGAACTAGATATGGTCCTTGTGTGTAGGAAACACAGTTCTTTTGTTCTGAGCACACTCAAGTTTCCCGCCTTATTAGAGACTCTAGAATGCGAGAGCATGCTTCTTGCTCTTAAGCAGAGTGTGTTTCATGGATGAGAACTGTGCTGTGTGTTTCCCTTCAGAAACAGAGTTAAATGGCAGGCTCTGGGTCTTCCTACAAGCTAGACTTCGTTTCAGGTAAACGCAGTCACTTTTGAGCTCAAATGAAGCTACATCGTTCACGAAGCTCTCACGTTTCTCGCTCTTAACTGAAAGGCATTGGATGTTAGAGGGTCTATGGTTTGTATCAGTTTCAGAAGCATAGTTGAACTAGATATGGTCCGTGTGTGTAGGAAACACAGTTCTTTTGTTCTGAGCACACTCATGTTTCCAGCCTTATTAGAGACTCTAGAAAGCAAGAGCTTGCTTCTTGCTCTAAAGCAGAGTGTGTTTCATAGATGAGAACTGTGCTGTGTGTTTCCCTTCAGAAACGGAGTTAAATGGCAGGCTCTGTGTCCTCCTACAAGCAAGAATTCGTTTCAGATAAAGCAGTCACTTTTGAGCTCAAGGGAAGCTACATAGTTCACGAAGATCACACGTTTCTCGCTCTTCAGTGAAAAGCATTGGATGTTAGAGGGCCTGTGGTTTGTATCAGTATCAGAAGAAGAGTTGAACTGGATATGGTCCCTGGGTGTAGGAAACATTGTTCTTTTGTTCTGAGCACACTCACGTTTCCCGCATTATTACAGACTCTAGAAAGCAAGAGCTTGCTTCTTGCTCTAAAGCAGAGTGTCTTTCATGGATGAGAACTGTGCTGTGTGTTTCCCTTCAGAAACGGAGTTAAATGGCAGGCTCTGTGTCTTCCTACAAGCTAGACTTCGTTTCAGGTAAACGCAGTCACTTTTGAGCTCAAATGAAGCTACATTGTTCACGAAGCTCTCACGTTTCTCGCTCTTAACTGAAAGGCATTGGATGTTAGAGGGTCTATGGTTTGTATCAGTTTCAAAAGCAGAGTTGAACTAGATATGGTCCGTGTGTGTAGGAAACACAGTTCTTTTGTTCTGAGCACACTCACGTTTGCAGCCTTATTAGAGACTCTAGAAAGCAAGGGCTTGCTTCTTGCTCTGAAGCAGAGTGTGTTTCATGGAAGAGAACTGTGCTGTGTGTTTCCATTCAGAAACAGAGTTAAATGGCAGGCTCTGGGTCTTCCTACAAGCTAGACTTCGTTTCAGGTAAACGCAGTCACTTTTGAGCTCAAATGAAGCTACATCGTTCACGAAGCTCTCACGTTTCTCGCTCTTAACTGAAAGGCATTGGTTGTTAGAGGGTCTATGGTTTGTATCAGTTTCAGAAGCAGATTTGAACTAGATATGGTCCGTGTGT